>VXAL01004724.1:0-51450 GCA_013399475.1 Chauna torquata | reverse complement strand
GCGCCGCTCCCCCGCCCCGGCCTCCCCCGCAGCCGCAGCGCGCTGACCCCGCAGCCGGGGCCCGACGCCACCGGCACCGCAGCCCCGCTCCCGCCGCTAAGGCGCTGCTGAGGAAACGGCACCCGGCGCACCTGCACCGTTACCGCACGGCTCCGCGCTCGCCTTAACAGAAGCGATAGTGAAACAGCGCGGCCGAGCCCGTCCCGCCGCTCCCCGCCTCGCGCCGAACCAGCCGGACGCCGGAANTGCCGCAAAATCTTAGCCAATCTTACCTTTTGCAACATGCCTAATTAGCATTCTCACCCAGGAAACCTGCCAGCCCGTGAGCAAAACACAGAGTTACATCTCAAAAGCAGTTTTACTGTGACTGTTTGTTTGTTTGAAATGGATTTCACAGCCTTTAACCGCATCAGCGTGCGGACCGGCCGCACGCACAGCTTGGCACCTAGCTCACGCACGCTGCAGAACCCGCTAGCCACGCCAAGCCGCGTGCGCGTTTCCACAGAGCCCGAACTCCCGGTGCAGGTGCCGGGCCGAAGCGGCCCCGCTCCCCCCGCAACGCCGCGGGCCTCCCGGCGCCGTGCGGCANTCGCGCCGAACCAGCCGGACGCCGGAACGCGCCTCCTCGCTGCCCCCCGTCCCGCTTCCCTGGGGCCGCCGGAACCCACCGGCGGCGGAGCAAAGCGGAGCCCCGCCGGGAAAGCCGGCGAGCGAGGAGGACTCGAGCCCCGCAGGCCGGGCCTGCACCCACCCAGCCGCTGAGGGAACGGCGGTTGCCGCTGCTCACCGGCTCTCACGCGGGGCACGCCGAGCCCGAGCGACCGGCAGCGCCAGCAAGGAGCGAGTGAGCGCCGCGGCCGCTCCCCTCACACGCCCTGCCGGAGCCGCGCTTGCCGCCCGCTCCCCCATTGGCTGCCGGCGGCAGAGGGGGCGGGACCTCGATGAGGGCTGTGCGAAGGGGGGCGCGGGGCACTGCCCGCGTGGGCGGGGCGGAGGCGGGAAGGGAGGCGGGTGCCGATAGGCTGAGGGCGGGCGGCTTGGGCTGTGTGATTGGCGGGGAGCTCGGGGCAGGGCCAAAGGGAGGCCCCGCGGCGACCTGAGGGAAAGCCGAGGGGCTACAGGCCGGGGCCGGGGCCGGGGTCGGGGTCGGGGCCGGCTGGCTCGGTGGGGTCGGAGCGAAGCAGTCTCAGCGGTCTCACGGGTCTCCTGCGGGAAGGAAGGCGGCTGTTCCCGGGGGAGAAAGCTCCAGGGATTGCGAGGGGGGCGTAACGCTGCGGGGGTACGGGCGCCCTTTGGGGAAGCAGAGCTCACTGGGGACCTGTTTGTGGTGCGGCCGTGGTGTCTGATGGCCTCCCTGCGGGGAGCACCGGCCCGCGCTGCTCCAGCAAGCACGGGGATTTGAAGTACACTCGGTGCTCCCCAGCAAAAGTAATCGCATTCTTCAAGCAATGCAAAGCCATTCAAGTAATCCAAGTGAAAGTGTCAGTCTCAGAATGGCACTCAAAATCTGAAGTGATTAAGTTTTGTATTTGCAGTAGGCCAATCACTTTTGACTTTTAATAGCTCAGAGCTTGAGTATCTCTGATGCTGTGTTTGATTTCAGTGTGATAGTAGCAGGAAGGCTGCTCTGCCCCTTCCAAAATGATGTCACGGCCTGTCAGACTGCAGTGGTGTCAACATGAAGTCTGTGAACTAATACAAGTTGGGATTCATAGTCTTTCCCTTGTGGGTGGATCCACCCAGCCATACACTCCTGCCAGCTGGAATTTCCAGGATGTGCCTGAAGGCTCCAAAGCACACAAACATATGATGAAATCCAGAAGAACTGACACTACAGACTGAACCTCTCCCTTACTGTTAAGACCATGCAACGTCAAAACACTGCTGGTCAGAATTTTCTTTTCCAGTGTTCCATGCCTAATGAAGCAATTTTAAGAAGATGTTATTATTCCAGAAGGGAACATAAAACCCAGAAGAAGGCAAGGAGAGGAGGGGAAAAAGAAGAGGGGTTTAGGTCTAGTATTAGCGAGAGGAGAGAAAAAAAAAAGTAAATCACTATAAACCCTATTACACCCCCAAATTCAGCAGCATCCATGTCTACATATATTTAACCAAAACAGGTATGAATGTAAGTTGTAGAGTGAGAAGAAGGTGATTAATAACTTTTGTCTCTTAGGTGTGCACGTGTTCTACAAGGAGCTTAAAAAATCATCTGCATATTTTTCGTTATGAACAAAGACAACATAAAATGTCTTGTTAGTTTTTTTTTTCTTCCAGGTGATTTTTACCTTTGAAATATTAAAACAAACAAACAAACCCACAGATCTGCTTTCTCTTATTCTACCAGGAGTTTCCTCATATTTTAGTCCCCAGCCAACACCTTCATCTACACAGTAATCAGGAAGGAATCAGCTGGGAACAGATGTTGGTGTTGTTTATTTTGTTCTCCAAAAAACTGTGCAAGCTGTCACAAATTAGGGAGCACCCAGATAAAGTGCTTACTCTGACGATTCTAAGCCCCCTGCAGCTAACCTCTATAAAGACACAAAAAGTATTGCATTACATGAGGCTATATGATTGTGACTTAGCCAAACCTGACTTGGCTCTGTTTAGCTGGCAGATGGAAAAACATTACAGTTAGTCTTATGACTAGTTGCCGCCACTGTCACCTAGGTCAGGCTCTGCTCACCCATTAACCCAGATGAAACAAGTCGGATACTTCCTGGGGTAAGATTGTCCTAATTAGAACATGGTCCATCTTTTACTGTGGCAACACACACTGCTGAAGTGCTCCATCCCCTCTGCTAACCATGCTTTCTCTTCATCTAAGGACATGAAGTGATTTTGTTTCTCATGACTGGACTTGTAGTCACCTGCAAGCCTGCAGTGTGGCCTGGACTTCTATAGCAACCTTTCACTGCCCAGCAAAGCGAAGTCAATTTTTTCCCCATAACTGACATATTTTTAATTTCTGAAAAAATGATGAGTACCATCAGCACAGACCACGTGCTTGGTGCTGTAAAACACCCTAGTAATTAATTGTGATTCTTGTGATCCAAAGAAATCAAAACAATCAGTGACAGGTCACATTTACTTGTGCTTAGGCACAATTATGCTGAAATAATTTCAGCATACCATGATAGATATGTAGCTCTTGGATTAAATCCATCTGGTCAGCTTACCCCAGTCCTTTAAGACTTGGCTTCTGTACATGCAACATGGCTTCTTTGCAGCAGCTTTTCTTATCCAGTACAGCTACTGTTCATTATTTTTACTTTTATCTGTTTGTTGACAGATTTTAATGAAGTCAAATCACTAAACCTTAAGCCTGGATCTGGTTTGGAAATTGATTATCCCCAATGGAAACTGATTATCCCCAAAATGATTTTGCATTGTTCTCGTGGTGTATTTTTTTTAAATTAGTTTAGTTTCTCAAGTTGCTCAAGTCAAGCAGTTTTAATATAGACAAGCAATCTTCTTTGTTGTCTTGAAACTGAATTATTCTGTGTATTGGAATTGAATTATTCAAGATTTTCAGCACACAAAATTATTGGGTGCAGCCTCAGTTGCTTCAGCAGGTGTTTTCCCACTTTCCTTGCTAGTCAGAAAGTTTCATTTCAAACGACCAAGACTATTTATTTTTTTCCTTTGTGTTATCTCCTGGGGTATCTGAACATGAAGGTTTCCATTTCATAGTTAGGACATAGCCACTGGTAACTCATTGTCCCACAGCAATTTACCACTGCTAATCTGACAGGTAAGCGTATGTGTGTTTCTGTGCCAGGAGTCAAGGGTGAGAGCACGGTAGGCAGGGCAGTGCCATCCTTGACAAGGGCACCATCCCATGGCACCTGAGCGAGGCGAGCAGAACAGGTCCAGTGACAGTAAACAGGGTCAGCCAGATCATTTGACACGTCTGCAGCAATGAGGAAGTCCAAGGTTGTCAAGCTGGAAAACTGAGTCAGGGTCAGGGTCCAGATCAACACGGAGCGTGGCTAAGTAGGGGCCTGGCTGCAAGGCCAGGGCATCAAGGACGAAAGCCTCAGCTTAAAAGCTACTTCCAAGTGAAGCGGGGAGCCCCACTGAGGCCCCTTAGCAGATCCTTGCCTAACAGCTCTTGTTGAGGCCAGAAACCTGCACCCTGAATCTGAGCAGGCCCTGAGGCCTGGCAGCCAAAAGGCCAGGAGGCGTTGAGGGGCATTACGCTGAGGGTCCTGACAGATATTAAACACACACACTCACACACTCACACACACACTCACAGAATAGCCACATTTACCTGTGAGACGATGTAGGGAAAGTGGAGGACTTTACAAAATGCAACGGCCAAAAAGTATAGGATTTTATGTCAGGAATCAAATGCGATGCCATTGCACATTTATTGACTAGTGAAAATCACGGGGTGATTTCACACGCCACAAACAATGCCCATGTTTTGCCACATCCTCCTTTTCTTACATGTTTCAGACCACTCCTGACTCCCAAGCCCTTACTGCTATGCGTCAACCATCTCAGCCACTGTTGTTAATACTGACTAACACCAAACTCTACCAGCACAGTAACGTCTCAGAAAAGGGAGACTTTGATCTGGCTTGGTCTTCCTTCATTCTTAAATACTTTCTCATAAGGATATAGTAGCAGTCCAATCGGTTTTTAAACAGAATAGAGTTGTCATGTTGTGCCCTGCTTTTTTTTAACCAGTTAAAATGGACAGTACTGACGTGGCTTAAATGCATTGTCAACAGGGATATCAGCCTATCCTGTGGCATTCAGACGTAGCAGAAGGCATACGATGTGTGTATGTGACTTCAACAGCAGAAAGATGTTTTAGGAAAACAAATGTGCTCTTCTTCTCTTAAACAATATCATTGTTAGAACTGATTAATCACTTTTAGTGTATTAATTTTTCTGGAGTGGGACGAGCATTGTGATTTTATGATTCATTGATAAAGGAATTGTAAAATGATTGCTCAGAACATGTGACAGGCTGTGCTTAGAGATTATAAATCAAACAAATGTACCTTTCCACTGCTCCAACCCCATGGTTTAGGCTACCAAATGAGCTAGGCTTTAGAGCATCCTTGGAAAGCCACTTGCAATTGCCACTCAACTAGTAAGGAATACAGTATTGCTTTAGAAATTACATAATGATAACTTTTCAGGTGGTGAAAACCCACCTAATTTCTCCAGATTTGACCCAAGAATTCTCCATGACCAGTGCTCACGGTGTCTGGACTTACTATTTTGTACACATGAGGTATCCTTACCTATTGTAACATTACCTCTGAAGATATGACCTGGACCAAGTGAACAGAAAAACTGATCAATACCCACTGAGAAGTGGATAAATACAAGCCTAACATGCTGCTCACCAAATTGTCCATAAACTTAGCAGGTAACTAAGTTTTTCAGAAAGGGTTAAATTTATAAGCAAGTAACCATAATAGACCCCACTGAGATTTTTTAAGAGTGCCTAAGCATATTTGACAAAGAGTCCAAGAGAAATTAAGTGACATCTGCATACTTAAAACACCGCATTCCAAGCAGTGCACTGCCTCTCTAATATATTTTTAATACATATTGAACAGTAAGAGCAAAATAAACTGCACTGCCATGCCATACAGATGAGGCAGCCCGTTTGGACAAGCTCATAGGGGTTCCTCTGCTCAGAAAAATAGGTAGAGAGTCTATTTGGTAGGAACATCCACAGCAAGTGACAGATCTGCCTCACACACACTTTTAAATTTTCAGTTTTTCTTATCTCTCCTTCTGAAGTTTCAGTTCTTTTCCCTTACTTAGAGTATTTATGACTCCTGGCTTTGTCCTTCACATTGGGTGAGGAATATGGATCTCCTGATACATCTCTCAGATGTGAGAAGATGGATGATAACCCTGGTATAAAGGGCATTACTTACAGCCTCACAGCATGTGCCTAAGGTCATATTGACAGTAGCAAAATGGAGCCTGGCCAGGCTTTGAAAGGAAAGTATGTACCTGGGCGTTTTCTAAAGTGAAAAGTCAAAAATACAATACTAAAGGTCCATGTATATTAATTAGCAAAAGCTATAGTGAATGTTGCAACCTAATAGTGGTTGTGTTTGGCACACTCCCTAAACTCTGCAAAACTTGGAGAGAGAAAACCCTCTGGCCTGAAAAGACACGCCATCGTTTCTAGCAAAAAGTAGAGGTTTATTTAGAGGTTATTTGGAATGTTATTTAGAGGCTTATTTGTTCAGATTGAAGAATCTGGCAGGTACTTTTGGGAAGACATTATGCCCACTTGTAAAACATTTCAAATAATCCACTGTCAATAGAAAATCTGTCTCTCAGACTAACATTCACCCACAAATTCATAACATGATTTCCTTGAACAGTTTCAAATGCTAGGCATAACTAGAGGGGTTCGTACTGCAGATTTTTCATTCTCATAGGGTAACAGATACTATATGTACTATTTCCTACTGCAATCTAGTGGATGGAAGAAGATCTATTTGTGTGCTACCCACGTAGGTCTGGGAGGACAATGGCGTTGTCAAGTATTTGTGAATATTTGCTTCATTTCTAGTATACCAAGTATATGCATTACAGTAATTCCCAGACTGTGTTCAGAGACTGACGGAGATTGATCTGCTTGTTAGAGTGCAAGCCTAAATCAAAGGAAGTGAGTTCAATTCCTTGCCATACTACAGACTTCAGGGACGAAGCACATCAACTGAGTTCCTCAATGTTATTCATAGTTCAAGCTAAGCAGAGCCCATGGGAATGCCATGGAAAAAACAATCCATGCAGCTGGGGAGCAAGGAGGAGAGACTTTCCTTTATTTCACATGATCTTGCCATTTTAGACAGGATAAAAAAATGCAGAAGATAAAGACTACTTGCCTCCATCTGAATGTATTGAAAGATTATCCTTCCGCTTTGTTCATAGCTTTTGAACACATAAAACAAAATGAGGAAGCATTGCAACACTCACTAGACCACTGTTGGTTAAATAGCATGGCTGTGTCAGGGTAAGTCTTTTCCCTTCAGATGCTTGCAGTTCATCCACAGGTGACTGAAGCACATCCACAATTCATTATGGCATAATTATCATGCTCACTCAGATATGCCTTTAGTGATCAGTAGAGATGTGTGAGGACGTATTCTACCATTCTGCCTATTACTTTGTGATTTTATTGCTCTGCATTTCAGAATACCTCCCAGAAAATAAAGGAGGTCTGGATCAGAACAACCCTGCCCCCCATCAAGCCTCTCTTGGCATCTATTACCAGTGCAAGTGCTATTTCCAAACTGAGCCAGAGAAAGTACCCTGTACAGAACACTATAGTCACAGTCATCAAACCACAATTCACAGGGCTGCTCTTTACAAAGACTGTTCCCCAACCGCTCTTTCAGGAAAGAAAAGGATATTTTAGCTATGCAAAGTCCCAAAAGAGAGCTCCTTTTCATTGTTGTGTTCATGCCAATATAAAAACTATCTGTGTTTTAGTTGCTCTCTTATTGCACCAGTAGATTTCCATAAACAGGTTGCAATATGAACTCAATTCTACAGACTGTTTCAGATGTATAATGCATAACCAAGAGATTTTAAGGTCCTGTAGATTTGCAACGTATGCAAGTCTCATCTTCAGTCAAGGCTGAGTGCACACATACAATTAAAATCTACCTTTGTACCTTTTCTATTGAATTTCCTTATCTTTCTATATCTGCAGCCATAATAAAACATAACTTATTTGCCACATGCTTCCTTTAACTTCCATGGTACCACCAACTCAAGCGAAGCAGAGTGCTGAGTGGTAAGAAGGAAGAAAAAACCTCCAGTAACTGGAGGAAGAGAAAGCAAGTATCAGACAGTTTATAGAAGAGGCAACAAATGTGAGCAGGGACAGCAGTGTTGCAACAACACAGCTGCAAGCTTTTATTTTTCAAGGTGAGTACCACTGGGAGCCCCAGGAGGGAGAAGCCTTCAATGACTTGAAGTAGAGAGACAGAAACTGTGGCTAAGCTAAGCAAGGGCAATGTTTGCACTGGAAGAAAAGCAGTTTAAAATCTCCCTGCATAGTCACACTGCACGTCCAGGTTACAGACACAGCTCCTCACCTGCAGCAGCTGTGTCCCAGTGTGCCGTGATACTCTGTGTGTTGGCTCTGCCACAGCTCTTGGCCCATGCAGCCTCAGCTTCCCTTGTGTGCTTGTTGTGGAAGCAAACAGCACTACTCTTTTATGGATCTGTGGTGCTAAGCAAGACCAGGGTGGAAGGCTGGAGCAAGGAAAATGTGCCATTGGTGGAAGAGGATCAGGTAAGGAACACTTAAACAAACTGGACATATATAAGCGCATGGGCCCTTAAGTGATGGGATGCACCCACGGGTGCTGAGGGAGCTGGCAGATGTGATTGTGAGGCAACTCTCTATAATCTTTGCTTGATCATGGCAATAGGGAGAAGTGCCCGAAGACTGGAGGAAAGTAAATGTCCCTCCTATCTTCAAAAAGGGCAAGAAGGAGGACCCAGGGAACTACAGGCCAGTCAGCCTCACCTCTGTCCCTGGGCAGGTGATGGAACAGCTCATCCTGGAAACTATTTTCAGGCATGTTAAGGAGAAGGAAATCATCAGGAGAAGCCAGCATGGATTCATCAAGGGGAAGTCATGCCTGACCAACCTGGTAAGCTTCTATAATGAAATGACTAGCCTGATGAATGAGTGGGGAGCAGTGGATGTTGTCTACCTGGACTTCACAAAGGCCTTTGACATTGTCCCTCGTAAGATCCTCATAGAGAAGCTGTTGAAGTATGGGCTGGATGAACAGCCAGTGAGGTGGATTGAAAACTGGCTGGGTGGCTGGGCCCAGAGGGCAGCGGGCAGTGGCACAAAGTCTAGCTGGAGGCCGGTAATGAGCAGAGTACCCCAGGGCTCAATACTGGGTCCAGTCTCGTTTAACATCTTCATCTGGACGATGGGGTAGAGTGCACCCTCACTAAATTCGTGGATGACACGAAACTGGGGGGAGTGGCTGACTCACCAGAGGGCCGCGCTGCCATGCAGAGGAACCTCAACAGACCGGAGAGGTGGGCTGACAGGAACCTCGTGGAGTTCAGCAAGGAGAAGTGCAGAGTCCTGCACCTGGGGAGGAGCAACCCCAGGCACCAGTACATGCTGGGGGCACCCAGCTGGAAAACAGCTCTGCAGGAAAGGGCCTGGGGGTCCTGGTGGACACCAAGTTGAACACGAGTCGGCCACATGCCCTTGCTGCAAGGCAGACTAATGGTATTCTTGGCTGCATTAGGCAAATTATCATGAGCAGGTCAAGAGAGGTGATCCTTCCCCTCTGCCCACTGTTGGTGACACCGCACCTGGAGTGCTGAGTTCAGTTCTGCCGCCTGCCAGTACAAGAGAGACACAGACATACTGAAAGGAATCCAAAGCAAGGCCACAAAGATGAAGATGGAGCCAGGCTCTTTTCAGTAGTGCCCAGTGCCAGGATGAGAGGCAATGGGCACAAACTGGAACACAAGGGTTTCTGTCTGAGCATGAGGAAGCACTTTTTCACTCTAAGGATGCTGGAGCACTGGCACAGGCTGCCCAGAGAGGTTGTGGGGTCTCCTCCTTGGAGATCTTCAGAAGCCACCTGGACATGGGCCTGGGCACCCTGCTCTGGGTGTCCCTGCTTGAGCAGGGGTTGGACCAGATGAGCTCCAGAGGTCCCTTCCCACCTCAACCATTCTTGCATAAAGTTGCGTTAGTTCCTCGCTCTGCCTACACGGACTCTGTAGCAGTCACTGGTATTCACTTTCTTCCCTTTCAACTCTTGTGTCCCCTTGCCTTTGCTGGCTCTGATGACAGTTTGAATATTCTAGCATCATTACTGGGAAGAGAGGGAACATGTTCATTTAAAAGGCAAGCACACATAGCAAGAACCGCTCAAGTGGTCTCTAGGAGCATCGTTGGGAGAGAGGGGCAGCACGGCTTTCAAAGCATTGCCATACACTTGCAAGTTGTACCCAAAATGGGCATTATCCACATTTATGCTGACATTTCATATCTGCCCAAGATAGCTATGAAGCAGTGGGAACATGCTTGTTCCAGCCCTGTTTGATCCACGACTGAAACAGCTTAATGTGATGAACTAGTTAGCAGACTGTCCAATAATGTGTTTTAAATAGTGTTACAACAAATGGATCCAAACTACAACGCTCCAAGCTGGAGCTGCAGGATCAAGATCTTGGTTAATGCTAATAAATCAGAACCCCACATCTTTTCGTTCAACTGCCATGGAATCACTGGTGTCAAGCAAGAATTTTCTTGGCTTTTTTTTCTCCACCAGAAACCAACACCAACAAAGCCAATGGTAAGTTTTCACCACTAATGCCTTACTAGAAAGGCTGAAGGTTCTGAAGTTAATTTGTGGGTTGTTTTATTCTGTAGTCTTCTGTTCTGCTGTCTGTATTTATTGTCTTCCTTGCAAGAGGAAGCCTTTTCCAGAAGAAGCAATTCGTCATGTTGGTCTTTCTGCCTCACTTAATTGGCAAAATGTATTTTCTTTTTAAATTTAGTATTTCCTGAGCACATTGACCTATCTACTTATATAAGCAAAGCAAGTCTGGAAAAAGCGGTTTATACTTGGTGCAGGACAGAGTGAAGTGTATGGTACTCTTCACTCAAACATAGGCAGGTGAAAGATCGGCTTTGTGGGTAAATAGCTAAGAAAAGCACCTTAATATTTTTCAGTTTCTGGAGGAATTGAAGTATTTAGTCATGTTTAACAGTCTTGTTGTGTTTATCAAACCATCCCAATACGTAATAAAACCTGTTACAGAAAGCAAAATGTTTGACTGACCTATTTACAAACATTAACTTCAGCTCCTATCAAGATGGGCAACAGAAAGTAAACCAAGCAGCGCACAACTACTTCTGTGCTGTTTGGCTAACTTTTTGAAGTGATGTAAGCATCCAGTGGACTTTGTCCATATTTGTGACTGAATAGTTCAGTGTAGATCTGCTCAGTTTAGTGGTCATGCACCAAGCACAAATTCTACCTATGCCTATCTAAAACACACATCCAAATCACCGAAAGAGCTCAGAACAACAAGGAAAGGTGAATGAAAGCACAGATCATCAACATGTTTTGCAAATAAGCTTTTCAGAACCTAAAGAAAAATAATACACATGACTTTGTAGGCTGTTTACTGACCTGTCGGCAGGTCGGCTTCCTAGGTAAGCCCTGTCTGCCAGGATGCTTTTCAAAATACTGTCAGCCAGGGAATTACTATTGCAAAGCCCCATGTTCTGCATGCTGGAGCATTTGGGCTCTCATTGTCTGTGAGAATTAGTTTTGTGTGCATTTGTGCCTAGGAAGCTAATGAATTTAAGAACTGCACAGACGATTTGCTGGATGACCAGAATACCACCACACATAAATATGCTCCTGCAGCTTAATGAAGGAACAGAAGTATCAAGGGAAAAATCGCTAAGATTAGAAAGCCATCAGTATGGGGAATTACTAAAAGCATTGAGTGCCAAGAAGTCGTGTCTTAGTGTTCTCCTGTATGACAATATATAAATAATTGAATTGGTCAGAGAAGGAACCGACATTGAACCTCTCCTCCAAAAAGGATACTTTTTAGAATGATTTTAAATGACAAATAGAAGAGAAAAGTAATATTTCTAAACATCACAGAATACAAGGAACTACTGCTTTCTACCAAATTGCATGAAAATAGTAGAACAGTGTTTCTCAGGATATCTTCATGCAAGCCTAAAATCTGTAGCAAAATGTTAATGACTCTGCCAGTGACTGATTTTAGGCAGCTTTTCCAGGAAGTTAATGTGATTTGAACCATGAGTTTTATGCAGGCAGATTTTGGTTTTAGAAACAAATATATCAAAACGACTTTGTAGAAAGAATACATATGGGAAAACTACATGCTCTAAAATAATACCATTTTTTTCAGAAGGCCACAACAATAGGTTTTTAATAAACATTCTCATTTTCATGCATCCTGAATTTGATGTCAGAAAATTTCAAGGCATTGGAATTATCGCTTTGAAAACTTGGTGAGTTATTTCACTGTCTCGCAGTAGGTCCTTAGTGCACAAATATCAGCTATATATGATGTTCAAGAAGCATTTTGTGCAACATGTTCAGTACCCAGGCAGCGAGGTGGGGGGAACCTTTCTTTGATAGAAAATAGGGCTTACTGCCCTCGTGTGGCTATTAATAAAAAAAGGCCTTGGAAAATTTGTGCTTCGGGATTTGATCCAACGTAACTGCTAGAAACAGGCATTCACAAAGCACAGATTGCACGTTTTTCTCGTTCTGAAACTTCTGATCTTGCCTTTGAAGCAGCTGTGACTTGTCACACCCTAGCTCTTGACTAGATGACCCAGCGATCTTATATTGTCTGACTGTTTCTGTGCTCTTCTAAATCTGAGGCGGTGTTTTAGCTCTTCTCTTTGTAGAGACGAAGCACATTATGTATTCATTTTTTCATCCTATATTTTCTGTGACTGATCATTTGTTATTTCATCGTTTGCTCAGAACTACTTGTGGGAAGGGCAATGTTCTTCTTAAAACTCCAGTTTGAAATTTATTTATTTAGTTTTTGATTACTGCATTTGAGAAACTAGCTAAATGCAGAGTTCTACTCTCATTCTTACTCTTAGGGTACTTCTCTTAGGCCCCTTTGAAAGTTTAAGGCTTTGTTGTTTTTTGTACTTATTTCTGTACAAACTCCCACAGATTGCAGGTTCCCCACAGATACATGCAGTTGTCACTACCCTCTTTCCCCATCCCTGCCCCGGGGTTTGCGCTGGACATACCTTCCAAAGAGAAAAGTGTGTGGTTCTGCTGAGCTTCCTGTGAAAGTATCCAAAATGTATGAATATATATGCAAATGTGATTGGAATGTTTGGAGATTAGCTAACATCTCTCACCTGCTTTCATCACTAGGCTTTGTAGAGGAGCTCCTGGCCACATCCATCACTACTTTTCAGCAGCTATACTAATAATGCAACACAGATGAGCTTGCACAAGCTCTGTTTTCCTTCCACAGGGTGTATACTGTCACAATCCTCCTCTAATGGGCTGGTTACACTGAGAACACTATCAGCCATGATTGGCCTTCCTGCATTGTACCTGCAACCTCCAAGGGGAAACGTCACCGTATAAAGTAACGAGATGCCAGCAGTGCTGCAGGGCAATTACCCAGCAAGGCTGTTCTTGCCTGCAGTTGACCATGTAGGGTGCTGTCAGTTGTCCACCCTCCTTAGCTGAAGGAGGGATGTTAAGTAATGCATGTGGCATGTGCAGGTGCACATGTGGTGTGCATAAGGCAGTAGACTTGTAGGGTAAATATTAGGTATATGGCTGGATGACCTGATTTTACTGGGAAAATATAGGAGTGTTTCCCATTCCTGCTCCTCCCTACCAGACTTGCTTGCTGCAGTCAAGAGCTGGTGGGTACCTTTGAGTCTGCCCTTAAAAGCAAACGGTGAGTACAAATAGAGGGAGGAAGTCTTTTTCAAACAGTGCCCTTTTGAAAAAGGACACAGGCACAAAAACACTTGGTACCCTTGCCCAGAATGGACTCTTGAACTGGACAAGACATATGGTTCAAGGTTTAGCAATGTATTTATCTCTCCCTCTGTAAATACTGGTGCTAGGACACTATCACATATTCTGGTGTTTACACTCCAGCCTTCTGACAGATGGGGTGGGCAAGTATGGCTCAATCGCATCTTGTTCAGCAGAATCCCAATCCTACCAAATACCAACCACTGACATGGCAGAAGTGGTTTGGTACCTGCTGAAGTGGTTTGGTACCTGCTGAAGTGGTTCAAACAAGTCAAAAGAAAAAGAAAACCAAGCAACGTGCTTGGTTGGTAAAGTTACTAGAGAAAGCATCGTTGCCCCAGCTCGAGGGCTTTCCAGGATAGTGCAGGTTTCTCACATGGCCTCAGACCCCTGGTCTGCACTGTATAAGCAGGACGCTGATGGTTTCATGTACATGGGGAGTTCGTGATTTCTGCCATGGAAGGAGAAAGCACAGTTTATTTAGGAGGTTAAAGTGGGAAGTCTGATAATAAATGGAGGGGCACGTAAAACCAAGGGGTTGCTTTTTAAGCCCAGCAACTCCACTTAATCTAAAACTTCCATCCTCCAGGCAGTTGCCCCAGCTAAATCTGCCATCAAGACAGAGTTTGTCCTACCTCATGGTGGCTTTCTGGCAGTCACGTCACTAAGTCTGATCCCAGGTCCCTCTGTGGCAACATATCCTCTTCCAGGCAGCTGGAGCAAAGCCCACAAGCTTTGCCATCACTCTCCAGGGCTAAGAAGGGAGCCTGCAACACTATCTTACACTTACATAGTTAATTCTTTGACATCTACAATTAAGTGCGATGAATTCCTCCACAAACAAGTTGGTCCAGTGATGTTTATTTATGGCCAAATACTGCCTGCCTGCTCCCACTGATGACCACAGTACCATACATTAGCCCCACTTCACCCATTGTGAGTGAAGTGTTAGGCTGTGTGAGTTAGAGCTACAAATATGAACCTCTGACTATAATCTGTGCAGTATCTATATAGCTACTGGAAGAACGAAGCATTTAATTTGAAAAGGAAGCGATGTGAAACATTAACTTGACAGCAAAAACATTTTACCTTATTACAGCAATAAAGTTGCAGTGACTCATTAACCTCATTAATCTCGTTAAAATGAGAGGACTTCCAAAGAAATGTCTGCGCTTTGATGGAATCTCCTTTGAAATCCAATCCAGTGCACTTTATTTATCTTGACTACAGCCACAGTGTGGCAATGCCTGGGAGCCTAGGGTGAACTTTTCTTATAAGCCACTATCTGAAAGGCATTGGCTAGCTGGGTTAAGAAGCTACAGCTATACGCCCACACTGCAAGACTGCTAATTTAGCCTGCTGAGCTCCTGGCACCTGTAGCAGATTGCTTCAAGTATCCCAAGTAGCTCATCAAACCCATCTGTGTTCCTCTAGATTACAACCCGTAGTGCATGCACAGCAGCATTTCATTAAAATCACTAGTTGTCCTTATTGCACCTGCACCCTGCTTACATTTAAATGAACATGGTCCTGTCTGACTTTTGGGGCAGGACCCTATCATTTGTAATGATGGATTCTTATCAAGAACAAAAGTGAAGTCAGTTGCAGATCCTCCCTCTTCCCAATCTAAAGAGAGGTCAGTTCTGTGAGATGTTGAGTCTCTGGCTCCAATCCAGCAAAGCACTTAAACCATTTATATGTGCATAAAGTGACAGTGTTCATGTGCTTAAAGATGAACCAACATTTTGATGGCTGCCGGAGAGGATACCAAATATAAACTGTAACAACCAGAGCAGCATTAATACAAAATACTGTATTTGAACTCCTTACTTTTAAGATTTTCAGACCTTCCATCCAAATGACAGTTCCGAAATTTATCATTGTGAAAACAGATAACTTATTGCTTAAACAACCACATTCAGCAGTGGTTTTTATATTAAAATTTGCTTCTAGGTTTTGCAGTATACCATGTTCCACAACCACAAAGAATGGGACCTGGGGATCAGTCTCCAAGATCACCAAAGCAGGAGTGATAAATAATACGGAAAGGTCCCAGAATATATATATTTTTGGTGCATGTCTAGTATTTGAAGTACTTTTCTCTGATAGATGATGCTATCAGATAATTCTCAAAATTTGTCATTGTGGCTTAACCCTGGCAGGCACCTAAGTATCGCACAGCCACTCGCTCCCTCTCCCCAGGTGGGATGGAGGAGAGAATCGGAAAGGTGAAAGTATGAGAACAAAGGTAAAAGTGTGAGAACTCATGGGTTGAGATAAAACCAGTTTACCGGGTAAAGCAAAAGCCACATGCACAAGCAAAGCAGAACAAGGAATTCATTCGGTACTTCCCACGGGCAGGCAGGTGTTCAGCCACTTCCAGGAAAGCAGGGCTCATCACGCGTAACGGTTTCATGGGAAAACAAACGCCATTACTTCAATTTTTGTCCCCCTTCCTCCTTCTTTACCCCAGCTTTTATTGCTGAGCATGATGCCATGTGGCATGGGATATCCCTTTGGCCAGTTTGGGACAGCTGTCCTGGTCCTGTCCCCTCCCAGCTCCTTGTGCACCCGCAGCCCCCTCGCTGGCAGGGCAGCAGGAGATGCAGAAAAGTTCTTGACTGTGTAAGCACTGCTCTGCAACAACCAAAACATCAGTGTGTTATCAGTATTATTTTAACCAAAAATCCAAAACACAGCATCACATGAGCGTCTATGAAGAAAATTAACTCTATCCTGGTCAAAACCTTGACAATCACCTTCACAAAAATATGTATTGTTAAGGTGTGGGGATAAGAAGTAACACACTGTAAGTTACAGAACAGATTGCTGAGCAGCCCAGAGTCAGCACCAAAAGCACAAAATTGTGCAAGAATCTCCTGTAATTTATGACTTATTAAACTAAGGTGTGCTTATGGACTACCGGGAGAAGTTAGTGGCTCACCTACTTCCTGAAAGTACTTAAGTGTTCCCAGAAATATTTAGTTCAATTTAATTAATTTCAGTTGACAAAAACACAGGAAAATCCAACAGTTTAAAGGCAAAACTTGGCAAGCTTTAGAAAAGAGAAGAGCAAGACTGGGAAGTGAATCAAACAGCTAGAGACAACTCACGTGTCAGTCTCAAGCTGCTGTGATGTATTTGCTGCATGTCTGGCGTGTCCTCATAAGTGGCCCAAGCACTCAGTGCTTTTCATTCAACAGTCTTCTCCTAAGAAATGCTGAGTGAGGATCCTGGGTCAAACAGATGCACTTGGAAGCCCTTGGGCTACTCAGAAAGGCACTCGGAGGCCCCTGGGGCACAGAGGGAGGCACTCAGAGGCTGTTGAGAAGCAAAAAACAGCACTCAGAGGTCCCTGACATGTACCAGCAGGTGCTTGGAGGCCCCAGGACCTCACTGAGATGCACACAGCAGCTGCTGGGGCACACAGAAAGGCCCAAGGAAGCTCGTGGGTCTCACTGAAAGGTATTTGGAGGCTCTGGGACCACAAAGAAAGTGACACCAGGGGCTGAAAGGTGAAGAGAAAGTTCCTTGGAGAATCCCTAGGCTGCAAAGAAAGGCACTTGGAGTTTTCAGGGATGCAACAAAGCACGCTTGGAGGGCCCTGGGTAGCACAGAAAGGCACAAGGAGCCCTGGAGGCCTCACTGGAAGGCACTAGGAAGTCTCTGGGCCACACAGAAAGGCACTTGAAGGCAGCTGGGTGTATAGGAGAGCACTTGGTGGCTCCACAAGCACAACAAATGGCACCTGGGTGCCTTTTGGCTGTATCGATTGCCCTCAGAGGCCTCCAGTACACACCGAAAGGCACACAGGGGCCCTTGGGCAGCACAGAGAAGGCACTCGGAGGTACCTAGGATGGCCAGAAAGGCATTTGGAGGCCCCCGGGTGCTTTTCTGTGCATCCCAGAGACCTCCGACTGTGTTTCCAGGTGAAACATGGGCCTCCGAGTGCCTTTCTGTTCTAACCGGGGGGCTCAGAGTATGTTTGTACCCATGCATCCCAGGGGACTGCCTGCTGCCTTTCTGTACAACCCATGGGCCTCCAACAGGAAATGCTATTTTGGTTGGAGAGCAGGAAAATGTCAAATGAGTGCCAGGCTGGCCTGGCACACAGGTGTGGGGGTCAGTCACACAGTATTTATACTGGGTGACATGCTCTGGTGTTTTGGGAATCTGAGAAGAAATTAACCTAGTGCTCTGCCCCTGAGGATATTAGTAGATGTTTAGAGAAGCAAGGAGTAGGACAAGGCAGAGGATAACGAGATCTGAATAGTGTCTGGTTGTTGTTAGCTTGCCTTCGGCAGCAGGGGGAGACTGTAGAAAGTAAATGAAAGAAAACAAGGAAAACCTGAAGACGCAGTTGTGCTCAAATAAATTGGAAGTACAGATGCAAGGGGAGACCTTAGAAAGTGAGCTAAATAAAACAAGGGAGTTATGAGCATAACTGGAAAATCTGGACACTTGAATGTGCTTGGAGTCTAGAAAATGAGCAAAAGAAAACAAGAGATTGCAGGCAAAACTGGGAAGTTTGAAAAACTGATGGAGTTTGGATAAACTGGAAGCTCAGGTACAGAGGAACATACCAGAGATCCAAGTACTCACAATTAAGAACTACACTGGGCGATGGGGGCATAGGGGTCAAGTACTCTGCTAACCCAGTGATTTTTGGGATGGAGGTAGCTAGGATTCATCTACTGATAAATGGACTGAAGTGTCCAAGTATGAAAAAGTTAGAGTGATCCCTACATGCCCTTTGGTTGTTAACAAAGCAAAAGGACCTCCTGGTGTGCTGCAATGTACAATGTGCGTTCAAGATTACACTCAGACTGAGCTACAGAATGTGGCAGACTTGAATTGGCAGAGGCCTGGGGAAAGATCAGAAGAATGGCTACTGTGAGTGTGGGTCCAAGGAGGAGATTGGGTACAAATGAATCCCCAAGAAGTGATGCATGAGGAAACAATTTCCCAAATCCAATGGTGATTCAATGCTTAAAAGGGGAACAGGCAAATGGAAATGTGATTATTCTTTTGGGGAGTGGTTATGGGGGATCATACAGCAACCCTCCCCATTTGATTGGAATGATAGAATGGTGACATGGAATTATACAGAAGGGAGGGGGCAGCATTTGAGAGATTTATCCAGTCAGTCAACAGATGTTTACAACCTTGCCTTCACTAACCCCACCTTAGAGGTATTTACTTTGGGAATGCAATCCAGACTGTCATCTGGGGCACCTTTTAATCTTAAAGGAGACGTCATAACGCTCCTGGAAGTTGTCCAGACAAAATAAGTCAGTGGTGTAAATCTGGCAGTAAGGGCAGTTAAGAGAATACCAAGCTGAAAGGGAACAGAGGATATTATACTTTGCGGATAAACCACAGAAGAAAAAAAAAGTTACTTGAAAGGAGGTGTTCATAGCTTTACTCTGGTCCGGAGTCCCAGAAGAAAGAATTGATGGGAAACCTACCCTCATGGGAAAGAGATAAGGAATTGAAAGGGAAAAAGAGAAGAAGGCAGAAGAACCTGCTTGTGAATTCTCTTTGATATTACAACTGAATTCCTACTCATGTCTTATAGCAAAAGTGTGGGTAGCTGAAGTATTCAGATAATGATTTGTTGGCAGATAAACCTTTCATGATGATGAGGGGCATATATGCTTTTGTGGTACATACTATCATTGCAGGAAAAGTGGTTATGGCTCCAGTTGTTTTGGGCACCCCCACCAAACCAGTTGTGTCCAAGCAGTACAAGCAGAGATCAGACAGACAAAACAGGTGTGGGAGGCATTGGCGAGAGAGAGAGAGAGAGAGAGGGAGAGAGAGAAAGCCTGACGGGAGTTGGAGACCGATAGGTGATTACTGATTCTTAAATGAGGATGCTCCCTTCCTCCCAGCCCCTGTTCCTGACATTGCCACACTCCTCGAGTGAGTTGAAACCAAAGCTGGACCTTGGCATATCCATGTTAGATCCAGATAATGCTTACTTTAGCATTCCAACTGCTAAAGAATCACAGGAGCAATTGGCATTCTCATGGGAGCATCATCAGCATACCTTCACAGCTCTACCCCAGGGGCATCTACACAGCCCCATGATTTGCCATAGGCTGGTAGCCCAGCATTTGGAAGTTTAGAATATTTCCTGACATCATAAACTGGGTGGGAAATCCGCTCTGTGGAGGATGTTATGATCACTTGTCCCTGCTGAGGTTCTGGCCCAAGGGCCAGGGGCTGAATTTTTTAATTTTGGAACATTCTACTACTATTCCTAAGTATGTTCTGCAACATCTTTTGATTAACAGAAAACAGTGATTTCAATTTGTTTTGCAGAATGTGGATATTGATACCCTATCACAAATCCTAACCCTAACTCTAAAGCTATCAGTAAACCTAAGCCCAACCCTAACACAAAACCTAACTTCTGGTGAAACCCAGGCTCCTTGGAGTGCCTATCCCTAATCCTAAACCAAACCCTAAAACTAACCCAAACCTTCTCACCTGCTCTAACCCTTAACAATTAACCTAGCCTTCACCCTAGCCTAACACACACACCCGTGGTCTACATGTGCCTTCTGAGATGCACCATGGCTCACCAGGTGCCTTTTGGTGTGTCCCTCCCACGCAGCAGCCATCCTAGCTCCTCCCCTGTATACCAGTGGAGTTTGAGGACCCTTGCACACAACGTAATTCCCATTCTTTGGGAGAGTGGCTGTGCTTGGGAAACTTCACTTACACCAGCATGCCCAGCAGCAGTGGACCCTATCCCAAAGCTTTCTCCTAACCCTGGCACTAACATCTACCCAAATTCCAATGCTAAACCCTAAACCCTAACCATAGCTGTAACCTTAACATTGTCCCTAAATCAAACTCTTCAGTGAACAGTAAACCTAAACCCCACACAAACCCTAATCCTAATCCTGACTGTTAAATCGCCAGTTTTAACCTTAATGCTAACACTAACCCCTACCCTAAACCTAGTCCTAACACTAATGAGAACATAATCTGAAGCATGACCATAGTCCTAAACCTAATCCTAAACTTAACTCTAAAACCTACCCTAGCCTATAAAGACTAGCCAAGCACTAACGAAACACCAACTGTAACCTGAAATTGACTCAAAGCCTGATACCAAGTCCTTATCCAAACCTTAACCCCCAAAATACCCTAACTCTGGCCCTAACCCTAGTCCTAAAACAAACACAAACTCTCACCCTAGTTCTAATGACAAACCTAACTCTAAAGCTAACCTTCGGGGTACTCCAGGTGCCTCTGAGTTCCAAATGCTTATACTAACCCAAATGCTAATGCTCTCCCTAACACAAATAATAACCCTAATCCTAACTTTTAACCCTGCCCCTAAACCCCTAACCCAAATGCTAATGCTATCCCTAACACAAATACTAACCCTAATCCCTAACACTAACTGTAATGAAACACCCTAACTTTTAACCCTGCCCCTAAACCCCTAACCCTAATCAAAACCCTAACCCTAACCATTAACCTTAAACTCTTAACCTGAACCTTACACTAATCATAATCCTTGCCTTAACCTTAACCCTAACAATACTCCCCTACCCTCACCCTGAACACTATCCTAACTGTAACCCTAACACATGGACTTACTCCTAAATTTATCCCTAATCATAATGAAACTGTAAGCAGTGACTGTAACGCTAAACCTACCCTACCTTATCCATACCTTTAACCCTAACAAAACTGTACCCAAAAGCATTACGCAAACTCTACCCCAATCGTAACCCTAAGTCTAAAATTAACCCTAGGCATTACCCTTACACTAAATAAATCATAACTCTATCCTACGTGCACCACATTCACGTCTTATTTACAATCCCTAATCCTAACCCAAACACTAACCCTAACCCCCAACCTAACCCTAGCCCTAACTCTACCCCTAATCCCTTCTGTGCTTAGCCCCAGAACTCAGCCATGGAGTAACTCAGTCACAGAGTAGCCACGGAGGTACAGCCCTGAAGGGTCTGTGGCCCAAGGATATGTCTATTCTGGAGCAGGATGCAGAAACCTGGCTCACAGCAGCCATGTTCAGCCATGGAGTAGAAGGGTGGTTGTGTCTGTTGGAGGTGTTTGTCTCGGACATCCTTGCATGCAGCAGAGTTCCCAGCCCCTCGCTCTGATCACAGTTCCCTGTCCAGGCTGTGTGCAGCCCTGGAGTCACCGCAGTTCTTGGGAACGTTCTCCAGCAGCAGAGCTCGGCAGTGGGAGACTGCTGAAGTTCCGTTCACTCTCACCCACAGCATTCGTGTCCAGAGAAGGGCAACGAAACTGGTGAAGGGTCTGGGGAACAAGTCTTGTGAGAAGTGGCTGAGGAGCTGGGGTTGTTTAGCCTGGAGAAGAGGAGGCTTAAGGGAGACCTTATCACTTTACACAACTACCTTAAAGGAGGCTGTAGTAAGATGGGGATCGGTCTCTTCTTCCAGGCGCTAACTGATAAAACAGCCTCAAGTTGCACCAGGGGAGGTTTAGGTTGGATATTACGAAAAATTTCTTCACTGAAAGGGTGGTGAGGCATTGGAACAGGCTGCCCAGGGAAGCGGTTGCATCACCCCCCTTGGAGGTCTTCAAAAAACATTTAGATTCAGAGCATAGTGACATGGTTTAATGATGGACTTGGCAATGCTAGGTTAAAGGTTGGACTGGATGATCTTGGAGGTCTTTTCCAGTCTGAATGATTCTACGATTCTATTGTTCCTTGCCCTAATGCTTGAGAACCCTTGCATTCAGCACTGCTCCCGAACCCAGCATACCTGGGGGTTATTGGGGCCTTTCGCACGCAGTAACGTGCCTAGCCCTGTACAACTGGCACGTCTGTGGAAAACATCGTCCTCTGCAGTGTGCTCACTGCAGCTGCATGGCCTCGGCACGGGGACTCGCATGTACCAGCCTCCTCAGCCCTGCTACATGGAGCAAGGAGGTGGGAGCTCAGACACCTCACCCGCAGAAGTGTACCAATGCCTTTGCATTCAGCAGCACAATCTGACACATCCCAACTCCAGTTGTCTTCCAGTGCCTTCTGATGAGTACAATGGTCCTCCAAGTGCCTTTTGGTGCACTTTTGTTGTACCAAAAAGACCTGGAAGTGCCTTTGGTGTTCCCCAGGTGCTAAAGCCTATTCCTGTCAACTATCCTAAACCTTTCCCTGACCCTAAAACTCACCTTAACCCAAAACACTAACCCTAAACCTAAATCTTAACCCAAACACTAATCCTAACACTAACCTTAACCCTAAACCCCTAACTGCAAACCAAAGTCAGGTGCCTTGGAATGCTAAGCCCTAGCCCTATCATTAATCATAACTCTGATTCTAACCCCAATTCTAAATGAGACCCAAATACCAAACTACTTCTAAACCCCTAACCTAGCCGTAATCCAGACACTGACCCACTTTCAGGAATCTTCAAGTGCCATCTGATGAGCACAACGGCCCTCCGAGCGCTGTCTGGCGTGCTTCACACAAAGCTGAGAGAGCGCTGAAGTGCAGCTGGAGAATGTGTGCATTTTGGCTCTCTGTATTTGTCAGGAAGAGCCCTCTGGTGGACACCAGGCGCCTTGGATAGATTTTCTATGCTCCAAACAGGTCTATGAATGGATTTTGGTGAGCACCAGAATATCGAGTGACTTTCTAGGCATACCAGAATTCTGAATGCAGTCTGGATACCAGCAGGGACCTCCATGTGTCTTTTGTGGGAACTTAAGAATGTGGAAGTATCTTTGGTAGACCCTGGGTGCATCAGAGTGCCAGTCCCTAGTCCTATCATTTATCCTAACCCTAAAAGTAGCTGAATTACTAAAAGAAACCATAACTCTTAATGTCTAAACCCCTAACATAACCCTGTGACCAAGAAACTGACTTGCTTCCAGTAATTTTCAAGCGTCCTCTCATGAGCACAGTGGCTGTCCAAGCTCTTTTTGGTGTGCTTCACCTGAATCTGAGAGGGCACTGAAGTGCAGCAGGGGCATCTGTATCCATTTTGATTCTCCACTACAGTCAACAAGAGTCTTGTGATGTACCCCTGTGGACTTGGAAGGACTTTCTGTACTCCAGACAGGTCTATGAGTGCTTTCTGATGCACACCAGGATCTCCAGTAATGTTCTGGGCATGCCAGGAATCTAAATGCATTTAGGTATGCGAACAGGGCCCTCTGTGTGTCTTTCATTGGAATTAAAGAACCTAGAAGTGCCTTTGATGTTGCCAAGGTGCCTCTGACTGCAAACCCTAATCCTGACAATTAACCTAACGCAATCCTAAAACTTACCCTAAACTTAAAAGTGAACCGTAAACCCTAAACCTAAATTTAACCCAAATGTAATCCTAACCCTAACCTTAAACTAGAAACTCGAACCCTAAACCAAAGCCAGGCGCCTCAGAATTCCAAGCCCTAGTCTTATTGTTTATCTTCACCCTAAAACTATCTGAATTACTAGATGAAACCCTAACACTCAACATCTAAACTCCTAACCTAACTATGACCAAGAAACTGACCTACTTCCAGCAATCTTGGAGTGCCTTCTGATGAATACCGTGCCCCTCCGAGTGCTTTTAGGTGTGCTTCACCTGAATCTGAGAACTCTGCATTGCAGCAAGGGGACTCTGTGTCCATTTTGGTTCACCACTGCAGTCAGTGAGAATCTTGTGATGTGCACCCGTGGCCTTGGATGGATTTTCTGTGCTCCAGACAGGTCTGTGAGTACTTTCTGATGTACACCAGGATCTCAAGAGACTTTCTGGGCATGTCAGGAATCTCTGAAGGCATTTAGGTATGCCAACAGGGGTCTCCATGTATCTTTTGTTGGAAGTAAGGAATCTGGAAGTGACTTTGGTACACCCCAGGTGCCTCACAGTGCCAATAACTAGTCCTACAATTTATCCTAACACTATCCCTATCACTAACCCAAATCCTATCCAAAACCTTAAAAATAATTACTTCTAAACCCCTAATCTAATTGTAAGCCAGGCACTGATCCACTTCCCGTAGTTTTAAAGTGTCATCTGATGAGTACTGTGGCCCTCTGAGTATTTTCTGGTGTGCTCCGTGTGAATCCGTGAGGGTGCTGAAGTGCAGGAGGGGGTACCCGCGTACATTTCTGCACTCTACAATGGTTTATGAATATCTGCTCATGTGCGCCATGGTTTTGCACCTGCCGTTGGTGCATTCCAGGCCCCTCTGAGTGCTGATGCCCAACCCTAACTCCAGCTCTAAGCCCTCTATCCTGACGTGAAGCCTTCTTGCTACACCCAGCACTTACCCTGACTCACAGACTAACTATAACCCAGCCTCAGTGGTCTATGAGAGCCTTCTGCGCAGCACCATGGCCCTCTGAATGCCTGTGGTGCACCCTAGCCTCATCTTAATACTTATTCGTAACTCTAACCCAAATTCAAATTCAACCATAATCTAACCCCAGCCATAACCCATACTCAAACCCTAACCCTATTCCCTACCCTAAATCTTAACCAATTACAGTAACCTTAACTATTATTCTAAATCCTAATGCCAGCCCTAACCCACTTGCAGTTGTCCACAAGTTCATTCAAATGCGCACCATGGCCTTGTGAGTGGTTTGTTGTTCAGGAGGCATATCCAAGATTTGTTTGAAGTGCAAGAGAATTATGGAACATTCTATGATTCTAAGTTGGAAGGGACTCACAAGCAGCATCGAGTCCAGCTCCTGGCTCCATACAGGACCACCCAAAAATCAGACCATGCGTCTAAGGGCGTTGTTCAAACGCTTCTTGAACTCCAGCAGGCTTGTTGCTGTGACCACTTCCCTGGGGAGCCTGTTCCAGTGCCCGACCACCTTCTTAGTGAATAACCTTTTCCTAACACCCAGCTTGAACCTCCCCTGTTGCAGCTCCATGCTGTTCCTCAAGTCCTGTCGCTGTCACCAGAGACCAGAGATCAGCGCCTGTCCCTCTGCTCTCCTCATGAGGAAACTGCAGGCCACCAGGAGGCCTCAAGTCTCCTCTTCTCCGGGCTGGACCAAGAGACCTCAGCCTCTCCTCATACATCTTCCCCTCTTGAGCCTTCACCACCTTTGTTGTCCTCCTTTGGACACTCTAATAGTTTCATGTCCTGATACTGTGGCACCCAAACCTGCACACAGTAAGGAGAGTCTTCCCTATACCCTTCTGTGTTCCCCAGTGGTCTATGAGTAACTTCGTTTGCGTTGAATGCCCCGTGATTGCTTTTTGGTGACATCAGAGGGCCTCCAAGTGCTGTTCTGCACTATCTATGGTACTCCAAGCATTCCCTGGAGCAGTTCAGCATCCTCTGAATGCTTGTCTGTGGGAACTGGGGCCTCAGAGCACCTACAGTACTCTCCAGTGTCCCGAGTTCCATTCGGTGCTGTCCAGGGGAACATCTGAGCACATTTTGGTGCAGCTCTGGAAACAGTGAATGAGTACTTTTTAAGCCCAAGAGCCTCCAGGTGCCATTCAGGGGAAGGTAAGGCTTCCGAGTGCCTTTCAGGGCATTCCAGGTTCCCCGAGTGCCTTTGGTGCAGCTCAGCATCGCCTGAGTGCATTTCATTGCAGCCCAGAGGAACCTCTGAGTGCATTTAAGTGATGCTAAAGGGTCAACTTGCTGTCAAAGTGCCACCGAATGCCTTTCAGTGTAGCTTAGCACCCCCTGGGTGCCTTTTCATGCAGCCCATAGTCTCCAAGTGCATTTTGCTGATGTCCACAGGCCTTCGATTGCCTTTTATTTTTTTTTTGTGGCGTCAAACAGCTACAAGTGCTGTTCTGTGCTGTCTAGAGTCCTTCAAGTGTCCTCCAGTGCATGTTCCCTGGGTGCCTTTTGGAGCAGGCCGGGGTCCCATGGGAGCCTTCTCATGCAGCCCATAGTCCCTGAGTGCATTTTGCTGGTGTTAAAAGGCCTTCTGATTGATTTGTGGTAGCACTAAAGGGCCTCCAAGTGCCATTTTGTGCTGTCTAGATTCTTCCGAGTGCTGTTCTCTTCTATCCAGACTCCTCCACGTGGCCTCCAGGTTCGTTCAGTGTTCTCTGAGTGCATTTCTGTGGGGTATGGAGAACCAGCAACTGCTTTTCAGTGGTGTCAAAGAGCCTCTGAGTGCTATTCAGTGGCATCAAAGAGCTTCTGAGCACCATTTTGTGCTGTTTAGGGGACTCCAAGTGCTTTTTGGTGCCACTCAGCTTTATCCAATTGCCTTTCTGTGCAAGCCTGGGGTTCAGATCCCAGACTCTTCCTCTTTCATTGGCTCCCCCAGAGCCCTTGTTTTATCTGTTGGTCTAAGCAAGTGATCAATTTGCTTTTCGGTGCACCTGAGAGGCACCTGTGTGCCCTCTCACCTACCCTGGGGCCCTCAGTGCGCCTTTGTGTGCCATCCTCATACCCCCTGCACACCCTCAGAGCTGCGGTAAGGTTGCTGCATAGCAGATGATCTCTGTGCTCCATCTTTTCTCCAGAGTCCTTTGTCTATAATACAAACCTCGTCACTGTAACATGGAAAGCTGAGTTGAAGGCAATCTTTTCAGAAGGTGCAGTTGATTCGTAGACTTAGACAAAAACCGTAAGTTAATCATGCTTTGTTTCCAAAAACTAGGAAAGAGAATTTTAGTTTCAGCATTTTCAATTAGCCCGTACATTTATTATATTTTTATCACCATTATCACCCCTAAATGTGGTCTCTTTTATAGATTTCTCAAACCACTGCCACTTTTATGATTTACAGTGCATGTTTCCAATGGTTATCCACTAGAAGAAATTCTCAGCTGACTTTTCAGAAGCAGAACTGAAGATGTTATTTGTCTAGATGCATACATTACAAATACACACCTCCTCCCCCCACTCCAAGATGAGCAAGTTGAAATGCATACAATTTGTTTTGTACTAATTTAAATATATACCAGAAGCGTATCGGCACCCTTAGTCCCAGTAATCACAGCATTTCTATCAAAAGGGAAGTATAGTATGGCTGTGTACTAGCTACTAAGATCTGTTCTGGTGCTGCCTTCTTATTAAACAGAAGAAAATACAAACTTTTTTTTTCCTTAAATAAAGAAACCAGGATTATTTCTTACTAGAAAATGAGTACCAATTCACATTTGATTGAGTGTGCTCAGTTCCTGGAACTCAGCTGTGTTACTTCCTGCTTTATTACTCATGTATACTACTGGATAATAACACTGTTATTTTTTATTTTTATGGCTAATAACTATCAGTATAGCTCTATGGGACAGAGAAAACTAAACTAATCTGAATACTTTATACCACCAGCAGCTGACTCACTGCTCTTACTATTTACTAATGCCTGCTTTCCTAGAATTCCTCAAAAAAATCCTTCAGAAAGCCAAATGAAAGTTAGCCGTTTTACTTATAAAAGAGCTTCGATTCGATTTGTAAAATGCAACAGATCAAAGAAATGCACACGTGAGGAATGCTCTGAAGAGTACCTAAGCAGGAGGCTACATGCCATGGAGGCTCAGGGGGGAGTGACGGAGTGACCGAGCAAACTGTTGCAAAGGAAGCAAAACTCATCTCAACACCAAGAGAAAACAGAGGGTTGGTATCTTAGCTGAGATAGCCATTTTGCCTAGAACAAAGTGTAGCAACCAGTTGTATAACTTTCCCTGAAAAAGAAATGCAGACTTACAACAGGAAAAAAACTAGTGGTAAGAGCACTTCAGGGCACAGACTTGACAGTTGTGAACTCATGACTAAACAGCTCAGCCAGACCAGCATGGGGAGCATATACATGTACACAAAGTACGAAAAACAATGAATAATAATAATAAAAAAACTTTGAAAAGAGCAGTGAGCTTGAGCTGTATTTTTTTCCCCGGCAACTGGGGATACTTGATGTTGTGGCAATGAGGATACTCTGGAGAGCAATAATGGGAGCAACATTTATGTTGTTCTTCAACTGTATACTACAATTGCTAAACTACAAACACACTTGGAGTATATTACGATTTAAGTGCACTGTTGGGACACTGTGCTAATTCAAAATCCTGTGCAATTTCGAAGGACTTCAAGTAAGAAAACATTGTATTAGGCATTAAACCCTACACAGACTTAAACTGGTCAGAGCAGACTCTAGCATGAACTTAAGTGTGTGCAGCTACACCAGTAGCTGACTTGAACATAATCTGACTTGAACACATGCTCAGAACTGCTTCTTGGCCACGTTTACTCACTCACAGTTAACAAGTTTCTCCTTGATCTAACCATTCAGCTCCTGCTGGCCCTATTCACTCTTAACATATCTGAACCAAAATACCAGGAAAGACCAAAAGAAAATTTCAGATAACTTAGTATCTATTGGAATCAGGTCCTTCAGTTCTTATCCGTTTTGTTCTTCCTTAGAGTCCCTCGTTGTCCCTGCTCCTCCGCTTACTGGGAACGCAAAGACATGGTAGGCTGTACATGATACCATCAAACCTTGTCCTCCTACTTGTGCAGGTAGGCATCAAGCCAGAGCTCTCCTGAATTCTTCAAAGAGCTGGGGGGGGAGGGAGAGAGAGAGCACATTATGTGGAGTTGCTTAGGGGAGTGTTGGTGTGGACAAAGGAAACAAGGATTTTTACATGTAGATTTGTAAGAATGAACAAGCTAACCCTTGTTCTTAAGGCTCCAGCCTCTCCTACATCCTTCTACAGTTTTGTTCCCAATGTGTTAACTGTTACTTACTGCACAATGTCTGCAAAGGCGGTGAGCAACGGCTTACATTGGTACTCAATGCCATGTTTGGCACACAAGGACTTCACAAGAGGAGCCACCTTCCAGTAGTTGTGTCTTGGCATCGTGGGGAATAGGCTGTGAACAGGAAACAAGTTCTCTTCCAGCGCCCCATTAGAAATATTACCTTTCATATGTTCTTGTTCATTATCACTTCCCAGGAATCTCACAGCCCACACTAAACAGAACTTTTTGCTGCTCCTGTCTCATCTCCTCTTTTCCTGTGGTGTGCTTGTAGCACAAGGAACTCATTTTCCTGCTTTACCCCCCGCCCCTTATTTTTCCACTGTTGTCTCTAGCACCTGTGGTTTCTCCAAATTAAGTGATACCATAAACTAGGAGAATCCACTTTTGCCCCCTTTCTCCAGAAGTAATCATCTCCATAGCTGGTCAGCACAGGAATGGAGATATGTCCATCCTTCAGTTGCATATCTCAGTCTCTGGAGTAATAGTGTTAGTAGTCAGTATAGGTAGGCCTAAACTACTGCATCAGATCACAAACAGGGTGCCTTGGCGCATACATTTTCACAAATGCTTATGAGCTAACACTTTGAATAGACCCTGTTGCTACCTGTATGGTTGCACAGATCCTGCCCATATCCAATTTTCACTAGCAATTCTCACCTTCCTGTGGATCCAGTGAAGCTTTTGAATTAACACTATGATGCTCTTTAGGGTTTTCAGTCTTTAAGACACATTCACTGGTGCCAATAGCTATTTGCAGGATTCAGAGCAAAGGATAGGTTAAAAAAAGAAAAAACTCTCTCTCAGGGTGTATACTCACTGATGTTCAATCTGAAAGTTCAGATGCCCAGTAAACCAGTCGTTGAACAGAGACTGCTCAACATTACAAGTTGCCTGGAGCTGGAGAAGGGGAAAGAAAAGCAAGATCAGTACAGACTGGTGACGGCAGCCTTCTTCATTTGTCTCAGGAGCGCCCTATACCATGCTACTCTGTTCTGTTGTTTTCTTCCAGCCTAAGCTGAGCTACCTCAAGGCAGGAATCATAATCCTCCTTCAGCTTTGTGGACCAGCAGAGTTACATAGACTGGCTAACATGGGCCATGATAAAACTAGGAGTTGGCTCTGTGCTCCTGTGAATGCATGTGAACAGTCAAAAGTTCATCCTGGATCTTCTCAAACTTATGCCTGCAGGTGCTTCTGTGATGGTTTTACTGCTGGACTCCAGTAAATCACTGTGCAAAGAGGGGACACCTCATTGACATTTTACTGGTGCAAAGGAGCTCAGCCAGAGCAGGACACAAACTTCCATCTCTGCAGAAGGGGAAAAGGTCCAAGACAATGATGCAGAAAGTAAGGAGATGTGTACGTTTAGGAAAGAGTTGGGACGTAGCTTTGATTTTAAATGGCCCATGAAGGTGTCGCTACTGTCACTATAACCAAATCACATTATCCTAGAATCATAGAATCATTTAGGTTGTAAAAGACCCTTAAGATCATCAAGTCCAACCATCCACCTAACTACCAAGTCCGCCACTCAACCACATCCCTAAGCACCACATCCACATGTCTCTTAAATACCTCTGGGGATGGGGACTCCACCACTTCCACAAGCAGCCTGTTCCAATGCCCAGCCACCCTTCCCATGAAGAAATTCTTCCTGGTATCCAGTCTAAACCTCCCCTGGCACAACTTGAGGCCATTTCCTCACATCCTATCACTTGTCACCTGAGAAAAGAGACAGACCCCCACCTCACTACCACCTCCTTTCAGGCAGTTGCAGAGATCGACGAAGTATCCCCTCAGACTCCTTTTCTCCAGGCTAAACAACCCCAGTTCCCTCAGGCACTCCTCATATGTCATTTCTTAGTCTCTTCACCAGCTTCAATGCTCTTCTCTGAACGCATTCCAGCAACTCAATATCTTTCCTTTAGCAATCCTACTAACCCTCACTTCCCAGTTACCAGCAGGTTTCGCTCTTAATGTAACACAGTAGTTGATTGTCTTGCGGTTGGAGTTTGTACCTGTATGGCCACAATTCTTAAGAGGAAAATATTTTACCTGGGTAGATACCCAATCCAAGTTCTCGTCGTAGTAAATATCCATTGGGATATGGTTCATCTGTGAAACCCAGACAAACCAGCTGCTCTCCAACATCCTGTGCAATGAGACAAGAAGCCAGAATTAAGTAACAGTTAAGCAAGTCAATGATGAGCCAATGACAGCATAGACAGCCTTACAAATGCACGGCAGAACACCAGCCTCGCTAATCCAGCATCTGGAAGAACTTCCAGAACCTGGAAGTTTCATATTTACTTATGAAACTCATTATTACATGATATGTTTTGTTATTAAACTGATGTAGCCTGGTATTCATCCTGTTTTATCTGTAACCAAGGACCAGACTGGATAGAATTAGTAAAATAATCTAAGTGGACTATGTCCATTGAAGACTATACTACTGGTTAAATCTTCTGCAAGTCCAGCGTAAGTTTTTTCTGTTACGCATTCTCAAACTAGTAGCAGAGCCAATACCTTACATAATGTTCAGTGCTTTGGGTAAGTATTTTGCAATTTGGTCATCATTCAGTTAAGTCTCTTTGCTTTCACAGCTAACGATTAAGCAGAATTTTCGTCTAACTTTAGCAAATTAAAAACCAGCAAAAAAATGAGTTGGGGAAAGAGAACATGGAAGAATAAGGAAAAGACAGGTGGACAGATGGAAAGAACATGTAAAGGAAGGCTGAAGAGCCCTCTGAAGAGATACTACCTGAATATAAAGTAATATGCCAGGAGACTCTTTATTTCTAATACTGATCCATAAGTAAAAAAGAATCTGATATAGAAGGTCAGCATCCAGGCCAAGTCCTACCAAACCCAAAGGCAACAAAAAAAAGTCATTAGAAATTGCATTTCTTAAATCTTTTTCAAAGCATCATGTTATATGTACAAGAGATCTTTCTACATTCAACCTATGTAGGTTTTTGCTAAATTGAATGATCTAGAGGAATCCAAGTTAAGACAAGCTAATAACACACTCTTTTCACGGCTTGCTATAGCTGAATTTGAGCATTTACTCCTAGTAAGTGGATTAATATATTAGCAAATGGCTATGCATCCAGCAACACAAGTTTAAGATGTTTATCAAAATCATTGACCATGACTCCACAATGAACAGAGTGCTAGACCAGCTATTTCGTTTTGCCCAGAAGTTGCTCTTTCTGTATTCATAACACATGCAAGAGAAGGAAGAACGAAGCATAAGCGCTGGCTGCCTGGCATAGGAAGCAATGCCAAGTGTATGCTTACTGCTGACAAATTAACGACAACAGTTCCAATGAATCCACATTCTCCTGTTTCTGACCTCTATGGACATGCATTTCATGGTTTTGCAAGTGAGACAAAGAGGTGCAAGTCAAACAGCCCGGTTTTTGTTTTCAGGCTTGTTTATCATCAAGCCAGGGAACATAATGTGTTTAACAAAGAATGCAGAGCCACTGAAAATGCTACACCAAACTGGCTGTCGTATCAGGCCTAACTGAAAAGCATACCGTGTCATGCAGCAGTGCCTGAGCTCCGGACAGAAGCAGGCTCCATGTTTAGGAGAAAGATTGGAAGCCCACAACCAACCCCTTGGTTGCACAAGCAGCTGTACTTACCACCCAGTACTTCTTTGTGTATGCAATATAAAACGTGTGGCAGTGGAAGTAGGTGGGAAACAGGAGCGGAGGAAGAGCTGTAATGGAGAATTCATTATTACTGGTAATATCATTTACTGAATGACAGATACCAAACTGTAAGGTGGAAGCAAAGGATCCCTGAACATCTACTCAATGTGGAGAACAGTCTGAAAAGTTTGAGATCTCCTGTCATTCAGAAACTTCTGAACAATCTCAGTATGCTGAACAATCTCAGTATGCATCAAAGCACACTAACATAAGGGATCTGGGAGCCTGCTGGTCTCAAGAGGTAAAGCAAAGATAACATAAGAAGCTCTCCAAAGTTTGACTGAGGACAGAGTTCCTGCTCTTCAGCAGGACATGCTGTCACTGCTTATGTCACCTGTCAACACAGATAATATTTTTTTTCCTTGTTGAAAGCTATGAGCACAGCTTCTCTTATCTAGGGTGAAAACAAAAAGGGGCATGGAGGACCCTGAAAAAATATGGAGGGCAAGACTCCAGGAACTTTTGAGTTATCACAATAATCCTGGAGTATCACAGCGATCACTTTGCAAGAAAGCAACTGATACTGGTTTGGATGCTATGTTAGTGCCTCTGAACATTTCTAGATCTGCCCACGAAGTTGATAATGCTTACAAACCTAAGATTTTACTTTAAGGCTTCTAACTGAGGAACAGCCACAGAGGAGTATTTTGAGAAGTAGCTTCCAATAAACTCTAAAGCTTATCTGGCTCCCCACTCAATTGCTCTGAGCAGGGGAACAACAGAAATACGGAAGAAAGTTCCTGCATACCAGGTGAGGTTTTATTTTGGGTTGCCAGAAGAACTCAAACTCAAGCTTCTAAATAGACATCTCAGTTGTACTTAAAAACAAACAAAAAAGTATACACAAAAAACCACCACATACGCTATTCTTTAAATTTGAATAGTGCTGAAAGATGGGGTATGACATAGCAACTCAGAGCCATTGTGGAGGACATAGGGGATCCAGGATGGGATCATTTTCCTTAACTGGGCATTGCAGAGCTAGGTAAGCATGTCTGAACTAACCCTGGTAATTCTTTGTCTAGCCACTTGAGAGAACAGCCACAGCTAGAGTGCAGTTCCTGCCATCCTGGCAGATCAAGTGAAAGACAGGTCAAATGATTCATGCCTTGAAAGTGTCCCTTTCTTCTGGGTTTTAGGGTTCAAATTCATACTGTCCTCTTTTCAGGCAAGAACCCTAAGAGGCAGACTTCAGACTATTCTGGAGAGATGCAAGAGGTGATGTCTCTTCACCTCGTGTTGAAATTGTGTTGCTTTGCAACAGGAATAAGGCTTCACTATGATGGGGAGAAGGGTGCAGGCGTGAAAACCTGGAGATCAGGGCACTGATAGTGGAGAAGTGCAAACTCTGAATTTTTCCTCTGTTCTGCTTATGCACTTTATTAAGCAATACATTATGCAGCTGACAAACAGTCCCTGAAACCCTCGCCTCGCTCTCCCAAGTAACTTCCCTAGTTGTAGAGTTGGGAGTCTCTCCTTTGCTCTGTTCAAATAGCTTTTGACTAATTTTTCCAAAGCAGTACAATTTTAACGTGACCTAGCATAAATGTACCCCACTACTTTTTCTACCCTGGAACAAACATAAGCCAGTTGGTTAGAAATATATTAATTTGGTTTGAGTATTTCAGTTAAGAAAGGCACAGAAACCCAATCTCACGTAGAATAATTCTGGTTGGGTAGGACATCAGGAGTTCAGGGTAGCATCAGCTATGATGTCAGCCAGGTTACTCAGGATTTTATCCAGTTAGGTGTTCAGCCCCTCCAAAAATTAGATGCAGACTGGTTACGTTCTTTAAGCAGAACTAAGGCTGACTGCATCAAGTCCTGCAGCTTAAAAGTAAGATCTATAAGCCCCCTTAGTACACCTCAAGGCATCGCAGGAGAATGGAGATACTCACTGATGAAGAAGTATTTGTGCTGATGATTGTATGGCATGTATTTTTTCTTTTTGATCCCAAGCTGTGAAAATAAACAATAGTATACTAAGTGGAAACTAAGCAATCTGTACAGGTAATTTTCCATTCTTTCTCCCCCAGAGGTACCCTTCTTGCACACTTCCCACAACCCTCATTACTACTGTCTCCCTCTTGTGTACCTGTCCTATTACTTTACATGCATAATATGCCTCTTCTATAAATCCTCACTCCAGTGACTGCTTTAATACTTTACAGCTCTGTAAAGTCCTTCAGAGATGGGCAGTTAAGCAAGCCTAAGACTTTTCTTCAGTAGGATGAAAATGAAATGTGATTGCTGAAAAGTAGTTCTAGATATACTTACGACAAACCAAAATAGAGGTAACAGCCCATAAGAACCTCCTACATTGGTACATGGCAGAAAATAAACTGCTGTCACAGATACCAGCATTATCTGCATTAGAAGGGAATAATGTAGTAAAAACTATACCAGAATGTTTTATCCATTAAAAGATGGTGTGATCTATAAGCATATGAGTTATGATAAAAATTGAGAGTGAACAGAGGTGAATTTTAACCATTGAATCTGCTTGGTTTTGTTCCTGCTACATTTATAATTCATTTGGTGCAATCCTAGATACTTCAAAACTAAGTTATACTACCAGTCAGAAACAGTCATATTATTTTCTCTTCGTTTTCTTTTTCTACTTTCTTCTCTGATTCTGTACACTGAAGCAAGAGTTTCCTGCTGGCAAGGGTCTTATGAAGAGAAAAAAATTCACTGCTGTAGCTATTCCAACAAGGCATCAAAAACTGATTAAGTTGTGCAGTAAAAGGGCTGCAGCATTGTCTTAGATTATTGCTCCTGGCAGTGACCTAGCAGTACAAGCTGAGAAGATCCCACGTGGTTAAATGACTTTGCCTGTGAGACACACTTGCCAATAACCAGTCCTAGAGAACTGCAGGGATAGACAGCAGTTGGTTCTTCAGCCCTGCTCTTCCAGCGGCCTTTCACATCAAGGCGTAGACATGCCAAAGCAGCCTGTATCTGTGAGCCTCAGTAATAATTCCAGGCTAACTGCAGACACGACTTATATTAATGTTCACAAGTTATCTAATAATCATTAATTACAAAGTTATAAAACCCACTAGGTCATTAAGTTGCTATAACCATTAGTAATCTTCCTGCTGGGTTTCCCCCTTCATATATATGATGCACATTCATCTAGTTTGTTTACAACAACTTGTCAACTGTTCAAGCAAGTTTTAAACAGCATTATATAAACTTTGACTTGCTCACAAAGGCTGAAGAAAGTAGACAGAGGTGAAAACAATCTTTTCTAAGAAACTATGATCACATCTTAACTTTAAATATTTATGGTATAATGTGCTTTTTGTTCAGTAGGGTGTTCTTCCCAGATCCTAGTACATGGCCAGGTGTGCATGCACACACAGACACTGACCTCCACAGAGAATTTCTTCCCCAAAGTAAACAAGAAAGGGTGCATATCAATGTCAGGATCTTTCTGGAAGCAGTTGGGTTTGGCATGGTGTCGGGAGTGCAAAAGAGTCCACCACTTGGCTGATGCCCCCTGTTTAAGTGAAGAACAGAGTATGAGAACTACAATGCTCTTAGAGCCAGATTCTCTCCAACTCCCCTTCTTTGCCCAGTGCTGAACATGCTTTCTTCTATAGAGTCTTCAAAACACACACATTTGCAGGAAGGCCATCAAATCTAGTAAGTTTTTCCAGGGTCAATTACTTACAATCAAATGGCACATCACAAACTTATGCAGTAAGCGGTTCCACTTCGTCTTCCTGAAGACTGAGAGATGTCCTAAATCATGTTGTAACCATGAAGCCTGGACCTGAAAGAGGAAAAAGGAAACTCTGGGAGTGGCACAAAAGAGTAATCAGGACCAGAAAAGTGCCATACCCATTCTTTGCTTTAAGCTATCAAGATGTATTTCGTGGACACTTCTCCAAAGCCACAATCAGAAACGAACTATGAAATCCTGATACTCTTAAGGACTCCCCTAGAATATTTAATTCCGACACAACATCCTTGCCTCTAAAATAGAGAGACATTGATTTGATGGATAGACCACTTGATGGATAAGGAATTAGCTGGATGGCCGCACTCAGAGTTGCGGTCAAGAGCCTGATCATAAAATTATATCACAGAATCACAGAATGGTTTGGGTTGGAAGGGAGCTTAAAGACCATTCAGTTCCAACCCCCCTGCCATGGGCAGGGACACCTCCCACCAGATCAGGTTGCCCAGGGCCCCATTCAGCCTGGCCTTGAACACCTCCAGGGATGGAGCATCCACAGCTTCTCTGGGCAACCTCTTCCAGTGCCTCACCACCCTCTGAGTAAAGAGCTTCCTCCTGACATCCAATCTAAATCTCCCCTCTTTTAGTTTAAAACCATTCCCCCTTGGCCTATCACTGTCTGCCTGTGTAAAAAGTTGTTCTCCATCTTTTTTGTAAGCTGAGGTCTCCGCAGAGCCTTCTCTTCTCCAGGCTGAACATCCCCAGCTCTCTCAGCCTGTCTTCATAGGAGAGGTGCTTCAGCCCTCTGATCATCTTTGTGGCCCTCCTCTGGACCCGCTCTAACAAGTCCGCATCTTCTTTCTGCTGGGGGCCACAGACCTGGATGCAGTACTCCAAGTGGGGCCTCACAAGGGCAGAATAGACTGGGAGAATCACCTCCCTTGACCTGCTGGCAATACCTCTGTTGATCCAGCCTAGGTGACAGTTGGTCTTACGGGCTGCAAGCACACACTGCTGGCTCAATGTCAAGCTTTTCATCCACCATAATCCCCAAGTCCTTCTCTGCAGGGCTGTTCTTCATGAGCTCTTCTCCCAGTCTATACTCGCCTTGACCCAGGTGCAGCACCTTGCACTTGGACATGAACCTCATTATGTTCTCGTCGGCCTACTTCTCAAGCTTGTCCAGGTCCCTTTAGATGGCATCCCTCCCTTCTGTTGTATCAACTGCACCAGTCAGCTTGGTGTCATCTACAAACTTGTTGAGGGTGCATTCAATCTCACCGTCATTGACAAAGATATTAAAAGTCAATGTTGAGGTGGAGTCCAATGATGGGTGGTGTTCCTCAGTGGTCATTATTGGGACTGGCACTATTTAACATCTTCATTGGTGACACAGACAGTGGATTGAGTGCACCCTCAGCAAGTTTGTGGACAATACCAAACTGAGCGGTAGCAGTCAACACACTGGAGAGAAGGGATGCCATCCAGAGGAACCCTGACAAGCTTGAGACGTGGGCACATGCCAACCTCAGGAAGTTCAACAAGGCCAAGTGCAAGGTCCTGAACCTGGGTCAGGACAATCCCAAGCACAAATACAGGCTGGATGGAGAATGGATTGAGAGCAGCCCTGAGGAGATGGACTTGGGGGTGTTGGTCGGTGAAAAACTGAACATGAGCCAGCAGTTTGCTGTGCAGCCGAGAAAGCCAATTGTATCCTGGGCTGCATCAAAAAGTAGCGTAGGTAGTAGATTGAAGGAGGTGATTCTCCCACTCTTCTCCACTCTCTTGAGACCCCACCTAGAGTACTGTGTTCAGCTCTGGGGCCCCCAATGTAAGAAGGACATGGAGCTGTTGAAACAAGTCTAGAGGAGGACCATGAGGATCATCAGAGGGTTGGAACGCCTCTCCTGTGAAGACACACAGAGAACTGGGGTTGTATATCAGTAGAAGAAGTTCCAAAAATACAGATATAATACAGTCCTAGGAATCCAACACTGATTCCAGGGAGGCCTTATAGCAGCCTTCAAGTACCTGAAGGAGGCCTACTGGAAAGCTGGAGAGGTACTCTCTATCAGGTAGTGTAGTGACAGAACAAGGGGTAATGACTTTAAACTAAAAGGGTAGATTTATATTAGAGATTAGGAAGAAATTCTTTACTATGAGGGTAGTGAGGCACTGGAACAGGTTTCTTACAGAAGTTGTGGATGCGCCATCTCTGGAAGTGTTCAAGGCCAGGTTAGAAGGGGCTTTGAGCAACCTGGTCTAGTGGAAGGTGTCCCTGTCCATGGCAGCAGGGGGTGGAACTAGATGATCTTCAAGGTCCCTTCCAACTCAAACCGGTTCTATAATTCTATGAATGTATCTTGCCAAAAAAACAAGTCACAGACTAGGCATACTGGGAGCTCCCCTCAAGCAGAATTTCATCTCTGCACCTTCTGTAAACACAAGCCATGTAGATATTGTCTTCTTACGCAAAGGAGAACTATACCAAGTAAGGTAATGGAGAGCTACAAAACTGCAATAGTATGTGTATTAAAGTTGACAGAAGTCCATGCGTACATGATGTGGACTCTGTTGCTTACCTGAGAAATGGTCAGCACCACCAGAGAGACAATAAAGGGCAGTAAGGATGTCCCAAAGTAGAAGAGAATGAGCCAAGCAGCAGTATCCAACAGGAGAATGTGAGCAAGGTGCAGGAAGAAGAAGAGTTTATTTGGCTTCAGAAGTCCCATTTTCTCAACAGTGGCACGCAATTCACGGAAGTCTTTTACGAGCATTTTCTGTGGGAAGCACAAGTGTTACGCATTCTCTGTTCCTGGAGCGTAGCACTGCAGCCTCAAAACCAAGAACCACTTCAAGCAAAGAAAGAATGAACAAAAACTCTTCAAATGGACAAGAGCTGGACTTGCACACTAGTAAACATCACTGCTCTCCTACAGCTTCTCTGTGCCTTTGCCCGGTAAGGTACATAGTCAGAGGAGCAAGCAGCAGCCATTACAGAGCACAATGTCTGTACCCCCAGTCCCTAAGACTATATCTAGCACCCGTGCTTCTTCCATCATATCCTTGGCAGGTAACATAGGGCTCATGCAACAGATGTCTAAGGCTGTAATATGTTCTGAATGCTACTGGTCCATGGTCACCAGAGCCCAGCACTACACAGACATTGCCAGGCAGTAGTGAAAGCGTACAGATGAAGGTGGCACCCAGCATCTTTCCTCAAAGAATCAAATCAGGGGGAAAAAAGTGTGCACACACGAGTGTGTGTGTGTGTGTGTGTGTGTGTAAAGTACCTAGTGGAAGACATACTGTATACATATGAACATAGTATGCCATGATTTTGGCAGGCTTTTTGGATGAAATTATTCCTCTTCTGCTGCCATCACTTCCAACAGATCATTGTATGCCTTCGCTTTACCCTTCCCACAATTAACAGGGGAAAGTCAAATGTCTGTATGAAAAATGGCACCCATAGCCCGGCTGACCTTATGGTGAGCACTGAGGAAGGAATATGGAAGAAGAAATTACCATAGCACAGGTGCTAGACCAACTTACCTTTGTCTTTGCCAGCTCGGCAGATGCCTCCCAAGCCTGATCCCTGTCTACATGAAGCCCAACCCAAAGGACCCTGCCAGCCTAGTTTGCCAGTCATTTCTGGGAAAAGGAGTTTGCAAGGAGCAAGGCACATGCAGGCTCTAGTGCAGGCCAGCTGTGGGGAATAGGCAAGGCATGGCCGCAGATGTGCAAGAAGGTTCATGAGGTTCCCACCTACATAGGAAGTGTGGACATGCTGTTCTGGGACAGCCAGATTGCTCTGAATTATGTTTCTAATGCCTGGGTTACATGAGGCCACGTATTATCTTGCTCTCCTTCAGCATGCAAGTGTGGAACTATACAAAGGAGAAGTCAGGTAAGGCTAGGAGAAATAGGAAAAACAGATAGCCTTGGATATAGGGAAGCAATGAGGTCCATACAACCCTGGGAACAACTGCACTCCAAGACTACTCCTGTTCTATTTGCGCCTCTCTCCTTTCTTTGACATGCAAGATTGGTTACTCTCACACTGCCATCAACAGTGCCTCTGTGGATGCTTATGCAATTTGGCCTTGACACTGCTACAGAAGGCTGTCCAAAAGGGCCATGAATTAAGTTTCACAGTCTGTATTTTTAAGACTAATACGCTCTACTTGCATTCTCTCCCTACAGATACCTGTAACAGAAGGGAATAGTCTGAAAACTTACTATCAGTTGAAGAGAATTCCTGAGTTGTTGGCTAGCTCTTTCTCAGAGCAGGAGAAAGAAGAGGTGATAACTAATATTCCCGAGAGCCACACAAGGCTCTATAATTCATATATTTCCTGTGATAAAAAATTACCTTAGGAATCTCATTCTCAGCCAAATAATATGGATTTAGAAGTCATACATGAGTATTAGTTTAAATAGTAAAATAAAATTGTGAAGAACCTGGATCCCATTGTTCTACACTGATAGAGGAAAAAAGTTCTAATCTCAGAATATTTGCCTTTAGCCTTTGATTTATGAGGATAGACTTACATTTTTAGTGGGCTCAATACTGGGTTGATCTGGTGCCAGCTCCCCAATCTGCAGTGACTTCAAGTACTTGCTCACCAGCAGCTTGTCAACATGGAATGCTACAAAGGCATCCTGCAAATGCAGAAGAGTAAAGGAAGAGATGAGAAAAACCACTGTATTACTAACCTTGATCTGCCGTGCACACTAAAACACTCATTTTGGAGGAACCACAGTGACCAAGACAGCTGGTTTACCTTCCTGTTGCCTCCTTTTTTGACCTTCCACTCCACCCTCCACCATCTCTGCCCTACCCTCTTCTTAAATGAGATTTTGTTTCAACTGACAAACAGTGGAGGTCTGACTTCTATGACTGCAATTACTATGGGTATGCGAGCTGCATAATACAAAATTGAATTAATCTCCAACACATGCCTAAACTGGAATTTAGTTTCCTTGCCTTTCTTCTTCCCCTTCTTCTTGACGACCCCAGTTTTAGTGATCTTTCCCTCTCCCTTGACAGTCAGGTGTCAAAAATACCTCTCATCAGCAAACTGAAATCATATTTGTTGTACAATTTATTAGAAGAATGATTGCCTTTTAAATGCAACTGCTTAAAAAAAAAAAAAAAGGAAGCATGGTGGATCTTATTCACAGACATGAGGGATTTTGACCTTTCAGAAAAACATCCTTCTCAGAGGCTGCATTCTTACTTTTCCCCAAATAGTCATATAAAAGTATCGAGACTTCTGCTATATTAAGGCTAAGTAACGATGGAAAACTAAACTACAAGTAATACAAGTTCTGAAGGAGGAGGTAGACAGGTGATAGCAATGAGAGGCCTGCTTTAGGAGACAAATCAGAACAACATTCCAACCAGCTCTGGGTAGAGAACGCCACTCCCAAATTAACTAACACAGGATGGATTTCATCGAGGACCAAGTGATATAGGGAACGTTTTTTTCTAGTACTTGGAGATGCTCATATGAATTGCATCCTTGCATTCATTTCTGTATGAATAAGCCTGGTTAGGTGTTACTGATCTCTCATGAAGATACAAGCATGAAAAAACAACAGTGATACCTTCCAGGCAGGGCTGGGGACAGAAAGGGCAGGAAAGCAGAGGAGGAGACAACTTCATTGACAGAGCATGTAGGGAGTAGCTGGAGCCCTGAAAGAAACAGGAGTACAGACAGAGCTGAGCTGTGAATTCAGTCTGTAGGAAAGAAACTCCTCCCAAAGATTCTCCAGCTGTGGAAAATTGCTTTTGTACACCTGAGCAAATGCCCTCAACTTACTGCTCTGCTGGCATGCCTGCTTTTATGCCATCTTTCATCTGAAAGAATCTTTGTCAGTATAACCAGAACAGAATTAGCGCTTTACTGTATTCCAGCCCCCACAGGGCTACTCTATGCAAGCGTGTATTAAGAATGGCTGCACGACAAAAAAAAAAAAATTGTTCAGCTAATCCCTTTGAGTGAACTGCTACAGAATTTCTGTCCAAAATGACATAGGCCTGGGCAACTGCATGACCAATTCTGAAGTATGTTTGCAGCACACAGGGAGTACGGAGCACATAATCACTGCCATGGGTGAATCTATGCCAGCAGTTCCAGCAGCGGAATTCAGCAATAAATCCCAGTTTTAACAATAAACAGGCAGTTTCTCTGTAAAACAATCTACAGCAAGTAACTGTATTTCACGATGTTGCACCACTAGACTTTTTTTTTTTTTAGTCTCCAAAATTCAAACAGGTTTGGTTAAACTACAATCCAGCCAAAAAATCCGGTCTCAAGACAGTTGTTCCTGTTTCCTCAGTCACTTCATACCTTAACTCTGCTTTTCTATCCTTTGTGAGTAGACACTACAACAAAAACCAGCAGTAACAGGACTCTTCTTCACAGTTCTGTGCAGCGTGACCCTTGCTAATATTGTGACATTTATCGTACTCACTTTTTCCATTCCTCAGGCTTCTCTTCTCACCAAAAGCCTTCCACAGTTATCATCCTTCAAGCCTATATGCTCTTGGTACAATCTTCCTGTCAAACTAAGATGATTTTTATGTTTTTTTCATCATATACATCCAAAAGATTAGCAATTGTCCTATTCCAAGATGCACAGATCTCACTACAGTCTTCTGAATTTTGTTAATAAACGCTTCTTCCACTTATTTTTCTCTCTGCCTCCCATACTAACTAGAGAGCCTGTGAGATTTGCACTGTCTCGTGAAACTGCACTGAGTACTGAAGGGGAGTTTCTTACTTCATTTGCAATGTTCAAGTTGTAACTCAGCGTTGGAATAACAAAGTTTGCTCTAAACTAGTTCAGGTTCACATCAGGATACACAGTAGAGCACAGAGGCCCACAACACTGATCTACCTTCTGTTATAGGTTGACTAGGGCCGGCGTAGCCTTCTCTGTTTCATGACCCTGTACTCGAGGCATACCCATAGCAAATATCCTGCCTTTTACTTGCTTTCACAGGTTTTTCTGAGGCCAAGATGCACAGCTTGCAAGAATGCACAGTTCAAGTAGGGCAAGATACTCCAGTATCACATGCATCAATTAGTCTTGGAATTAAAAAAAATAAATCTGAGGATTCTGCCTTGTTGGAAGCAATGATGCTATTGTTATCCAGAAGTGCTGAGTTGAGGAAGCCTTATTTGTTCTTCAGCCTTTCAGAAGAAAAGTAAAAACCCTTCCTATTAATTTCATTTAGAGCCCTTGAGCTAGAGTTTCATCATATATGCGTAAAGAAAGAGGCAGGGGGAATAATTGGACATTTTCCCGTTATGGTGCACAGCCTATTTCATATGCACAAGTGTGAAGACAGTTGAGCTGGTGTCACATGACACTGGCTGAATTCTGCCATGTCCAAATGATAAGCCCTGCCATCAACCAATAAGCACCGGCTCAGATCCTAGAAACAAATGTCTGTATTTTTCAAGTTCATCCATCATCTGGGGTATTCCAGCATCCTAAGATGAAAGAAATCTGACAGTACTAACTAAAGCAAGTGAAGGATGGAAAAATATGGAATGCAAAGCGTTGCTAATACAAAATTTGAAGTTTAAACTTAGTGGACTGAAAATTATTTTTTATTTTCATGAACCTCAAACATCCCCTACATATCAGAGATCTGGAAGCTATCCTCCTTGGGTTGTTTTGAAAAATATAGAGGAAGGAAGCAATCATGTTTGTCGCATCTTTGTGGAGATGTTGATTTACCACTATTTCCAACATTTCCTGCATATACCAGAAAGCAAGAACTCTGGCGAATCTGCTGAACGTTTTGATGTGTGTTCCCACAGATTTCCATGGCATTAAAATAGCAGTCAGAGAGGAAAGGTGATGAGTAGACGTCTTTTTGCCCACAGACTAACTCGCCAGTAGTTGGACACTTGCTGTCCAGCGGAATCTTTCAATTTTGTCCATCCCAAGGGTCACAGAAGGCCCGCAGGCAATAACTGCAGCAACTTTTCCAGAAAGGCTTGGGAAAGCGCGCTGCCTTTGCTTTCCCTCCGAAGTCCTTTGGGTGGCACTTAGGAGGGGATGCCTTTCCTGCGGGTAAAGGGAGCAACTCCCGCAGTTGCCACAGGGCTGCTGCAGTACCCGCGGCAGCTCCCTCGCTGCTCGCAACCACCGCGGTCACAGCAGCCGCGAAGGGAGATCAGGGGATAAGAGCCACCCCGAGGGCTTCAGCGGGATGCACGGTTACAACCCGCACTCTAAGCCTCCTCATTCCCCTGTTCCCCTAGTACGAGGCCGGAAAGCTGCCACGTACCAGTGACCCCGGCGGAATCATCGCCCAGGCCCCCGCCGCCCGGTGCCGATGCCCAGCCCGCCCCGCTCACCGTGGCGTCCTGCCCGGCGTGGCTGTCGATGAGGCGGGCACCGCCCGGGTGCCGCCGGTAGAAGCGGCTGATGTCGTACACCTTCCTGTCGATCACCAGCCAGCGCTCCTGCGGCGCCGGCCCCCGGCCCGAGCGCTGGGCGATCTCCTCCCAGGTGAAGCGCCGCGGCGCCGGCTCAGCCTCCGGGTCCGGCTCCGGGTCCGCCGCCCCCGCGCCCCGCTGCGGCCCCATCCTCCCGCTCCTTCCGCCGCTTCGCCTTCGCTCCATCCCGCGGCTGCCCCGGTGTATAAGGGCCGGGCCGGGCCCGCCCCGCAGCCCCCGCCCCATCGCGTTCTCGCCCCCGAGGCGCCGGCGAAGCGTGCGCCCGGCTGCGGGCAGAGCTCCTCTGAGCTCCACCCCTGCCCAAACCCCAAACCAACCAACAAACAACAAACGCGGCTTCCCCTCCGCTGCCCTGGCACCCGCACTGCAATCCAGGCATGCGAAGCGTACCCAGTAACGACGGGTGTTGTCAGGCCGCCCAGTTTCTTCTCACCTAGCTCATTCTGTTCCCAAAACGTGCTAACTGGGCTCTCAGGCAGTCAGGGAAAACTTCATTTAAAATACACCTCTGATTAACTTGTTACCCCCCAAAAGCGATATCCCTCTGCACCTCTGTTTGGATACCAGAGTCCACGAACCCCCTTGTAAGAAACGAGTTATACACCAAGCACGGGGCAGGGAGGAGGCTTCCACGGTGCCGTTCACACTAACGGGGCTCCTCAGACCACTGCACTTTATGTTTCTGTTACCTTGAGTAAGTCTGAGATGGCAAACACAAAACATTATACTAGGGTCTGATGGTAGGCTGTGAAACTGCTCCCCCCCCCCTTGTAAAATTAGTAAGTGAACTATTGGAAAAAAAACTAGAACTATTAACTCCATGAAATTTGTATTAATTACAAAATAGCATTTGGTTCAGCTTTTCCTATCTTTCTTAAGCAGTCATAGCAGCCACGTAAATTTTCTCTTTTACATTTAAAAACAGACTATAAAGTCACGAAAATGTTTTAAAACCACACCTGCATCAACAATTTTGTTGTTCCGTATAAAGAGAACATGTGTTAAAGCCCACATCAACATCAGTCAGGGTGGAGGAGCACACGATTAGGGTAGTTTTCAAAGTATGTGATCAGACCTGAGAAATTTGTCAGAGTTACTATCTTTTCATAGTTTGCAATATTCCACTTGAATTAATTCCTGCTTTTGCAACATTTCTCACACATCTACTTGCTTTTTTTCCCCCCTTTGCTTTTGAGTCTGCTCCAGTTAGTAAAGTTCTCACTTGTTGGTAATTCTGTAGTCTATAGCTCAAGTTAGAAAGGTTGATCTAGATACCATAATAGATCTTACAGTTATCACAGTTAAGTTGTTTAAATAGTGTTTGGGGCTTTTCTCCTTTATGTGAAAATGTACACTGGAGATGGCTTGTCTCAAGCACAGTCTGTAAAAAGTACCAGAAGTAAGGCTGAGGGATGGCAAAGCAAAAGACTGAAGTCAGTTTCTCAGCTGAGCTGCCAATGACACCATAAAATGATGCTTTAGAAAAAAGTTTAGTCACTGATGTGTTTCTTTCCTTCTCCCCTCCTGTAGTACACAGTCAGAAAGTATCTTTTCTGTCTTGTTGCTGGGCTTTGCCATCCCTCAGTCTTACTTTTGGTACTTTTTACAGAGTGAGATAAGCCATCTGCAGCGCACCAGTACACACCTTCGGGACTATAGCAAGACTTGTTCCTTTTAGCATGCCTCCTACACTGAATACTCTACATTAAACATGCAGCAGAGAAAGAAGAATTCATCTCTCCTTGCCCTATGTTAATACCTCCTTATCTACTTTTTCTGACCCATAAATTCCACAGGAAGTTAAATAGCTTCAACAATACAACTGAGACACTTCCCATTTCATCTTTTTCTCTGCCTTTCTGAGGATACTCAGATGGCCAGGGCAATCTAGCAGTACACGAGAGAATTAAAGTCACATCCCCTTGATACTTCAACTTTCCAGCGATTCACAAGTTACTGAGTAAAATACCTGAGAAAGTACCTTCTTTTCCAGTTATCTTTTATGTAAAGCCACAGGTACCACTGGATCGCTGAGACAGGTGGGGAAAAGGTTCCCCCATACCCCATAGCTTTTAGTATACTGAGTACCCAGTATTGTTAAGTGCTTAGCTGCACTTAATAAGCTTCTTGTCTGGGGCCAATGAGTGGAAGATATGTATGCCCTTAAACTCCTACAGCTGTGAGGTAAAAAAAAAAAAAAAAAAAAAGCATGATTCATTCTGAAACTGGTGGCTTAGCTGAAGCTTTAGATTTTAAAAACTGCCCTCAAGCACCTAAAATGGTAGCCGAGCTTTTAAGTCTTTTCATGGTTGTATGTTGAACCCTTGGATACTGAACCTTCAGCTACTCAGGAATGAGCCACACAATCCATTCAGAGAAGGAACTGTCATATGGTTTGCGTGGAACTTATGATTTTGCTATTGTGTCAGCTTATAGACATTACTCTGATTAAAAGGCTAATTATAGTGATTAGGCCAACTGGTACAATAGAATAATGCATTTGGTAGCAAACAGTTCATTAATCTGAACCACAGCTATCTGTTACAGGAAGCTACTCATTTTTTTATTGGACACCCCCACCCCCACCCCCCTTTAAGCCAAACTTAGGTATTTCCAGTATTGCAGCTCTCTGTTTTCACATGTTGCAATCTGTCCTTTCACAATAACAGATCAAGCTGCTAAAAAGATAAATATCAAATTATGACTTGAGAATCTACCTACCTGATATCCACTTTTCTCTCATGTATCCCACATTTCTATGTTCTCTAATCCATTCTTCCTTTCTTTACATCGGGCTGAAGTGGAACAAACCCGCATCATGGTCCTTGCTGAAACTCTTGTGTTATGCCAATGTATAAATCATCAAGCCTAAAATTAAAAATAGATTTTGGGGTGGGGCTAAATGAATCTTGAATGCAGGTTAGACTCTGAACATTGATTTTCCAGACTGAGCTGTTGCACCTCATAAGTGATTAAGATACTTGCTGACTCGCAGAGGAACCCTGTTCATTCTCTTTCTGCAGGCCATGGACCACACGGCAGATTCTTGAACACCAGAGAAACATTAGCTTAGATGAATGACACCAAAGTCATGTCTGTAGGCTCCTTTAGCCTGCACAAATGCTGAAAAATTGGTTTAACATTTCCACATAGAACACAACTTGAATACTGATCGACTCCATAACCAGTTCCCACATTTGGAAGATGTTCTAATAAGTAATCCAAGGAGGTTAGGGCTGTATATTGCTTCCATTGCTTCCATGCTTTAGACTAAGTATGTCCCTATCTGCTAACACACTGTCTGGGGGGATGTTCTTTTACCCTGGCAGAATGGGCCACTGCCAATATATTTGCAACAATTTGCCTCTGATAAATATTTTGGCATTGTCATGAACGACAAGAAAGGAGACAGGTTATTGATCTGCCTGATAATCAGCATATCAGATTCAATGTGCCTTCCTCCATTTGCTATTTTGGACTGGTTAGATCAATTCAATGGATTGCTTAGGCTGCTTTCTTTGTTATTGTAACCGAGTAAAACCTTTTTGATGGGTTCCTCTTTCATTACAGTTGTGTGGGCAATAGTAACAATTTCAGTAACAGATGACACTATGAATTTCAACAACACAAGTAACTAAAGGATATGATCAGAACAGCCAGCCACAATGCAGACACCAAAATCTCCATAAACAGGGATCTTTAAAAACAGCACAATGATATGCAAACTGGAAAAAAAAAAAAAAAGAAAAAAAAAAAGAAAAAAGAGGTGCTAATTAAGCTCTGAAATCCAGAACAAAATATAAACAAACTCAAAAAAAGCATGATTTTAACAAATGCAATATGTAAGAGGAGAATGCAGGTTGTATGACTTACTATTTGCTGCCTATAACTCCTGTTCCTTATTTTTCCTTTCTGATTCTTCCTGTTCATGTGGTGTCACATGGTACAGGAATGAGAAGTAGCATACATATTAGTGCTGCTTTTTGGAGTTTACAACATCAAACAGGAAAGACTGCCATGGTAGGGACTTGAAAAGGTCCTAATGCTTTACTGAGGACTTACGACACGAGACTCTTCAGCCAAACTGGTTCTATGGATAAGACACTGTCCTTCACATGGGCTGAAAGAAATTCGCATCTCCTGATGCACATACTTGTACAGCTTCATGCTGGTAGACTATGGCCAGAAGTGTTATGGAACCCAAGGCTGGCATTTATCAACAAGTGTATGTTGTCCACAGATGGTATTGAGGTTAGGGGGCAGGACTGACAGTTCTGCCGGTGTGTACAAATGGAGATACCGTAATTACAGGCACCAGTACATGCTGGGGGGCACCCAGCTGGAAAGCAGCTCTGCAGAAAAGGACCTAAGAGTCCTGGTGGACGCCAAGTTGAACACGAGTCAGCAACGTGCCCTTGCCACTAAGAAGGCTAACAGTATTCTTGGCTGCATTCAGCAAAGTATCACTAGCAGGTTAAGAGAGGCGATCCTTCCCCACTACACAGCACTGGTGAGTCTGCACCTGGAGTGCTGTGTCCAGTTCTGGGCTCCTCACTACAAGAGAGACATGGAGCTACTGAAGAGAGCCCAGTGTAGGGCCACCAAGATGATGAAGGGACTGGGGCACCTCTCCTATGAGGAGAGACTGAGAGAGCCGGGAGGGTTCAGCAAGTAGAAGAAGAGGCTCAAGGGGGATCTTATCAATGTCTATAAATACCTGAAGGGTAGGGTGCAATGAAGATGGAGCCAGGCTCTTTTCAGTGGTGCCCAGTGCCAGGACAAGAGGCAATGGACACAAGCTGAGATACAGGAGATTCCTTCTCAATGGCAGGAAGCACTTTACCACTATAAGGGGATGGAGCACTGACAGAGGTTGCCCGGAGAGGCTGTGGAGTCTCCCTCCTTGGAGATCTTCAAAAGCCACCTGGACATGGGCCTGGGCAACCAGCTCTGGGTGTCCCTGCTTGAGCAGGGGTGTTGGACCAGATGAGCTTCAGGGGTCCCTTCCAACCTCAACTATTCTGTGATTCTGTGATTATTCCCATATTTATTCATATTTGATAAACGTTATGATTTTTGATACTTTGTTCACTACCTATTTTTGAGATATAACCTGAGGAAAGAAAACAGATATTTGTTGTCCAGGGGCCCAAGACAAGCAGTATTGCCATGGCTAGTAACTGGACACAGACCTCCTGCTGACTTTGCATCATACTAACTTAAAAATGCCCCACTTCTGGCCTGTTAGCCTTGTTATTACCTTGTCATAAGAACATGGTGTATGAACTGAAGTTTGGTGGCAAATGTGTCATGGTATGAAGCTTAACATGCAGTAACAGTTAAAGGTTTGTTAGTATGAACACAAGTTGAAAACAGAGGCCCCAGGACTACAGAAAACTCACTGATACTAAATTTTGGTCGTTTAAGACATTCAACCTTGAGACCTGGAAAAAACATCTTTAAGTGTAACAAGAGAAATAAAAAAAATGCCGCAGCACATTCCCGCCTTGCAGGAAATATACAGGAAAGTGTTGAAGCTGCTCTTTTTGATGAGAGACAGCTGGTGGGACAGATGTCCTTGAACTGTAAAGGTCAGGCAGAAGATCAACTTGTCCACTGCCAATAGCATGGGGAAGCCTGCCATCTTCACTCCACCTGCACCAGCTGGTGGCTGGAGCTGGTGTGGAGCTGTGTGATGCCCATGCTCCAGTTCCTGTGAGCCAGCAGGAAACACTGCTCAAAGCCCATGAAACTGCTCTGTCCACTGTGGCCAGTACTAGGGGGAAGGCCTCCCAGACTTGCTCTTTCTGCCTGGCCAGCACCACCAGATCCCAAATCTTTTCTGGTAGAGCTCCAGGTAGAATATGGAAGCCAAGTTGCTTCACGCCTGACCCTGGGAGCCAGCATCAGTGTCCTGTGCTGTCTCCAGTACGTCCAACACAGCCTGCAGAGTCAAGTCTGGCTGCTCTGGGCTGCTCATAATGGTGTGGTTTTTACTGGAACCAACGGGTCTGTAGGCTAAGACACAGACCTTGTGCCCTCCAAGATACCATGTCTGCATAGATAGCATCAAAGGTCCTTGCATAATCTTTAGAAATTCTCCATTGAACATTGTTCTTGGCCCTGAACACTGGTTTATAAAAAACTCAAGCAAGCAAGTCTCTGATAAATAGTGTTTCTGTGGAACAGCTGATGTGGCACAGAGCTGATGCTGGCTGTATTCCTTCCAGATGTTCCCCACAATTTGGGTGTGCTCCACTGGCGTCCTGGTTTCAGCTGGGATA
>VXAL01004723.1:45514-68716 GCA_013399475.1 Chauna torquata | reverse complement strand
ATTTAAGCTATGTATTTGAAATGCTGAAAAATTCTTGATTGTGCGTAAATGGACTTTGTAGCTTGGGTCCAACAGAATTGAACATCTAAGTGTTTTAATTATATGCTCATCTGGGAAAAGAAGCATTACACCATCTCTGCTCCTGTTGAGGTTCCAAATATTTACAGAAGCCATGAATGACTACAGCTGACTGCTTTCCAGAGCAAAAAGAAATTTTGTTTGCAAGGACACATCAGCATTCACATGGAACAGCCAGATATTTAGGGACCACAGAGAATACTACGATGGATCAGACAAGATTCCACATACGGTAAACCGTTACTGAAAAAGTCGGTAATAGCTTATCCATAGACTCCAATATACTTGGCCTAGACCTGCAGTTTGGCCTCTGTCAATCACTCTTCTTGACACATATGTAACCTTTTCTACTTGTAAGTATATATGTATTTCATCCAGCTTTGCTGGATACTTAGCTGTTTGACTGCATTTTATATAGAATTTTAAAAAGATTTCTCTTTTTAACAATTATCCTATTTCTTTTATTAGGTTCCCCCTTATTCAACAAATAGAAAGCTGATTTCCTTGAACAAGAAATACACATTATACCCTTTTTTATATTCAAGCAGCCCTCTGATCTCCACAGGGTTTGTCCATGAACAAAAAAGCATTAACTTACCTACGGATGAAATCAAAATAGTAACATCCAAGAGGCCTACGAAGTTTTTATTGCCTATCAGATATACATATACATTTACACATGTATACTCAGTTTTAAAAAATGCTACACTGTGACAGATTATTCTCACAGTTTACCTTCTAATGTTACCCGGTACAAAAAATGTGATCCATCAACGAAATGCTGAAATTGTCTGAAGACTATTGACTTCACTGGCTTCTAAGCAGATGCCTGCAGATTTCCATATGCAGGTTTGCACAGCTAACACTGCATATTTATTTCTCCCATACTATCAGAACAATTGAACAATTCTANGAGGACAAGAAACAAGACGAAACAGGAAAAGGAAAAGGAGCACATACTACAAACACAAGTACAGACAATACTGTAAACTTTCTAGCACTCACAAAACTGTGTCATCCCAGTTTCAGGGAAGTTGATGTTGCAGTTTTCTACAATGTAATCCACTGAATATTAATAACTAAAATTTCACATCACTAAACATGCAGTCTGGATAGTTTAGTAAAATTTATGGTAAGATACAAATCTTTCATCATCAATTCAAGAATTAAAACTAATCTAATTTTCAAGATACAAATCTATCTTTCATGTGGAGTAACTTTTTTAGCCCATGAGTAAAAAAAAAAACAAAACCTGTTCCCCTCCCTCTCCAAAAGCCATTTACTAAAAGATCTTAACACAACTAATCCATAAATTCTGTGAACACTAAATTCACCAAAAATAGCAGATCAAACAAATTAAAAGAGCTAATAATTTCCTAATTATGGAAAAATCTCTGTGGTACAGGAAACAGAGGGGAACTGTCCAGTTCTCTTAAAATTCCACTTAATTCCAGTCATGGGGCAGATATTCACTCAGTCATAAGGATGTGCTGAAAATAAGTAAAAAAGAAAGGACTTTGTATTTCCTGCTACTGCTTTATTTATTTATTTTTTCAATCTACCTTTAAGAAACAAAAAATTAAATAAGAAACAACATTTTTTGAAGGACAACCATTCTAAGAGAACAGGATGCCTCAAGACAGCCACAGAGTTTGCTCAGAATTAAAATTTACCTTTTTTTTTATTTGCTCAAAAGAACATAGATAATACTGAATATTGCTCCACATTCATTCTCATTCATGAATTTGAACAAATAACTTACAGACCATATGAAGCAGAAAATATTATTGAAAGGTGGAATGTGAAGAGACTTATTAATGACCATATTAAAATGTTAGTCACAAATACATTCGAACCAAATTATTAGTAACAGAGTTAATAGCAGACATTTCTCAGGCCAATATGGACCTGAAACAAAAGGAAGTATCTTCAAGGGATATTAGATAATATCCTTGTTCTAGCTACACCTTCAAGACATATTATTTGATTTGAAAATATTAACATCTAACCTTGAAAATAAATTGTCTAGGTTTGGTACTTACTGTGCTACTAAACCATAAGATTGATTAGTGATTTTTGCCTACGAAGAAGGCTGAAATGGCAGTTACTTTAATTTGATTCCTCTGTTTCCGATTTAATGAAAAAAAGTGGCTGCTGGCCAAAGCAGGTTTGCAATACAGCTGGGCATTAAGTATCAAGGTTTTAATACTAACATGACAGTTGCAGAAAAAATTTGTGATCGTCACGACAAAAGTGTCAGGCAGAAGCAAAGCAACTGCTCAGAGCTCCAGTGCACAGTGGATTTGATAAAGATCGCTGAAATAAATGTCCGAACACCCCTTTGAATATTAACATTAATTAAGTAGGTTGGTGTCTTTTTTAAAATTTATTTATAAATCCCATAGATCTATTGTTTCTGAGTAATCCAGTTTATGCAATGAGACAGATGGACAAGCAAGTAGTGAACGTATGCCAATGCAGAAAGCAAGTTAATGAGTAAGGCCCTTTGCTAATAATAACTCTTGACCAACAGTACCTGTGAGTCTATCCCATTTGCACCTACTCTATCTAGCAGAAACATTAGTCACCTGAACAGTCTCAGTACAGCTTTTGGCTAGCATTGTATTGGTTCAGCTTTTTGTTCATTGGCTGCTCAGTGTACAACACAAGTAAGAGTAACTGTTTCTGCTTAGTTCTGTGGTAATTACCAGATCAACACCAGCAATAAAGCACCTTCAGGCAAAAGCCAGTTCTTCTGGCAGAAACTTATTTGATCTAGACCCATGAATAGTGAGTGTAGGGCAAACAACCCTGTATGCTAAAGCTTTGGAGAGCAAACTCAGCTTTGTCTTTCTAACTCTCCCAAGTTGCCTGTCAAGCAGTTCCTGTGGAATATGTACGCCTCTGTAAGTGTACTAAATCCTCTCCAGAAACTATTGCTAAGAAAAAGTGAATCCAATAGAGGTGTGATGGCCCTAGATCTCTGGTACAGTAATTTCCAACACTACCATGTAGAACTGTTTTGTGACAGCATTTTGTACTATTACTACATACAAATCTATTTAATTTATTTCCATTTATGATTACTAACACGTTTATTCCATTGCAGTCAGACAACGCAGGCCTGAAAGAAAATCTACAGTGACTCCTATTTGTGATGCACAAGTGCTTCCCAAAGTAGAGAAAAAAGCTAGTCTCTCAAGGTTTAGGGCAACATATTTGTAAGAAAAAACATGATAATTTTTTACAAATATGAAAAAACATGATAATATCAGGCTGGATATTAGGAAAAGGTTCTTCATGGAGAGGGTGGTTGGGCACTGGAATAGGCTCCCCAGGGAAGTGGTCAAACCACTGAGCCTGCCAGAGTTCAAGAAGCGTTTGGACAATGCTCTCATATGTATGGTTTGATTTTTGGGTGGTCCTGTGTGGAGCCAGGAATTGGACTCAATGGTCCTAGTGGGTTCCTTCCAATTCAGGATATTCTATGATTCTGTGATTTTTGGAAGGGAAGGGAATAATTTCTTTTTACTGATTTTCTTAAATTGCTTACTGTTGAATGCTTCAGTATGCGTGCAGTTAGTCTCATCAGTCTTTTCTGGGGAAGACCATTACCTCAATAGTTCTTAGTCAAGGAATTATGTCCTGACATAGTAAAACAGACACATACTAGGCAAAGACAATATTTTCAGGCTCCCTGAAAAAAACAAAACAAAACAAAACCTTGCGTTTAGCAAATGGAAAAACCCTAAACCAGGAAGTATAAAAAGCATATTAATGTTGGATCACAAACATGAACTTTAAACACAATAAAAGCAGACATGGTTACCTAATGTGACACTGAAATGCCAAGCGGCACACTGTCTTACATATATCACCTGTCAAAAATCAAGCAGACTTGGCTTCCAGTACAGAAGTGGAGCAAGATCCTCACACTTAGCAGTTGAGACTCTCTAAACAAGAGACATGGTTCACATAATCTGCAGGTTTCCATTCCAAATGTGAAAGTTTGCTCTGTGCAAGTATTCCAGCTGTAGTTGTTCCTTTCTCACTGCTCACGGTCTCACAGTCTCCCTCTTTTTCGCCCCTAGTGGCTCGGCTCTGCTCACTGAACCACGCTGAATGCTATCACTGGTTTGCTTTTAAGTTGTAACAAATTTATGTCAACCGTTCTTCATCTACTGATGCTATAGATCAAGTGATAATCTAATAGGTTGCAACCAACTCTAGTTCTCCCAGGAAAATTCCTCCTTGATTTTCACAGATGTTAGCAGTCTCTTCATAGCATCTTTCCGTTGACTGCCATATTTTCAATGGAAGTGCTGCTTTCTGTGGCTTTGGAGATAAAAATGGCCAATTCCCAGATGATCCCAGGTTTAAGTCCTTTTCACCCTTATTCCCATCAACCTGCAGGCTTTCTCCCAGTTCTATCTGCCTCCTGCCATGTGCAACAGAGATGGAGGTGAATTTACAGCATACTAGCCCTAAAAGCTGTATTAAGTGCCCAGTCTGGAAATCAGTAAAAACATCACGTCTACTGTAAACTCCCATTATAATTATTGCACACGTTTTCTTTTGTAGACAAGCACCAAGACTGATTCTAGAGTGATAAACCGCAAGCATATATGTAATCTTGAGATTTACTAGGAGTGTTCAAGGAAAGCCTTCACACAAACTCTCCGTAATGCTGTAAATTCATACACTTCCATAATCTGCACTAACTTCACTTGTTAGTAAGTCCTTGGAAAGGAGTCATGGGAGAGTCATTCTGTATACCTCCTGCCTGTGCAGGGGACCTGCATCACCAGTACTTTCCCTCTCTGTGTATGGGCATGTAGAGATCAAAATGGATGTCTACTGAGGCTTATTCATTGCTGAATCACTTATTTTTAAAAAAAAAACATCTGCCAGAGCAAACAGGAGGAAGCAAGAATTCCTAAATTTTTAACATTAATAGTGACAGCACAGCTAACCTGCCACTTGAGGTAAATTAATTTAGAGAATTACACATCAGTTTGCAGCACTACACCCTGAACAATGGTTAGGAATTCTTGAGTGGAATGAATCTCTCTTCTCTGTTTTTTTAAAATCTGTAATCTTTTCGTCACTTGATTACGTACCTCAGTAATAAGTGAACTGGCACCATTTGCCAGTTGAACAGGATTTTAAATGCTTCATTTAAACTAATCTGCTCTGTGTTCTTTTATTTACATTGATTTTAGTTTTAAAGAAAATGACAACAGAAAGAATACTTAAAACAGGTAAGCGGTTTTCTTCCTAGTCCCACTGTCTGTCAACAAGACAAGAGAGTACTAGCAGTTACAAACAACCAACTCTGAATATGACTTGCTGAAACTCTTTGAAGTGTTGATTAAGGATAAGGCAGCCTTAAGGGGGAAACAATATGAGAAAATATTTCTGTATACCAGAAATCGCCACCTGAACTTAGTGACTCACACCTTCCAGGTTTCTCATACAGTACATCTTAATCACTTGGCTTGTTCGTCAAAGCCCACAGAAGTATAAAGATGCCTTCCCCAATATAGAGGTAGGCAGACACAATGCCCCCCAACATCTGTCCCCATCCAAACAACAGAAAAACCCCTCCAGAAGATGCTATTATTTAATAATAATTAAAAAAACAACCAAACAACCCAAAAAACAAAACAAAAAAACACCATCTGCTATCATTTCAGGGTGAATTAACAGTCTAGCCTTACCTTAGATGACCAAATCAAACCAAACAAGCAAACAAAAAGCTTTACAGACAATGCAAGCTTTGTTTGGGCTTTCAAAAATCATCTCTATAGGAACAATTTTCTAGGGATAACTGAAGCTTATCGCTGGCCTGAAGCACGTTGTGCTTCCTCACATCTCCAATAGCGCAAGTGATGATGAGTGAATTCAGAGTTAAATGTTTGCTCCTAATGACCACATTTAACAGTTTAAAGTAGAACTGGTTTATGACCTCTCCTAGTATACAAAATTCAGACAAACAAAACACATAGCAAGCTACCCAAAGCGCTTAGAGCTCTCCTGTGTCTGTGTACTTAGCAGTTATACAGTTCCCACTTGGCTTTTTGTTGCAGTTAGATGGTACCCTTCATCATTCCATTTCCAACAATCCCATTTTTCTTCTCCCCCAGTTTTGGACATATTTCTTCAAATACAGGCTTGTGGGGTCCTGCAATGCAGAAAGAGTTCTAAAAAGATTTGCTGTTTTCTAATTTTAGTTAAGAGCTCACTTTCCAACAAATGAGGACTGTTTTCTGATTGCAGATGATGTCAGGATTTTTTTCCCCCTCCTAAATTTAATAATTTGGCAAGGCAAAGATTCTGCTATATTTTCAACTATTTCTGCTATGTCACTCTCAAAAATCAATTGGTTCTCATTCTTTAAGATCAGTGTACATTTAGTTGCCTCATGCCTGATGTACGGATATAATGCAATGTTGGTGCTCCAACCATTTGCACTTGAAATACGCTAAAAGGATGACATGACACAGACTTTTATTCTCTTATATGATGCTCCAGAGCTTGAGGTGGGAGAGGAAGAAAGAAGAGTGAGAAACAAAAGAAAGTAGTCAGACAGTAGGAAATGCTTTTATTACTTGGCAATTTGAGAAACTGCCTTGAATGCCAATGACAAAGTTTTGTCCTCTACTTCTGGGAGCAGACTTCAGAAGGTACTTCATATTTTATGGTTTGGATATTTTCCCTGTAGGTGCACACTGGGCTAGCTTTTAATTTTCTACATATGCAAAGGTGACTGGAGAAAATAATCTGAGATTCTAATGTGATTTACTGCAAACCCTGAAGTTAAGACACCACATTTTTGTTATGACACATTTTTGTTTAGGGAAGGTGTTGATTCACATCCTGTTTTCCCAGCGGAATCCACCTTTTTTATTCTACGATGAGACCTGAGATTATTAAAACTTTCATCTCCATGTGGAGACAGTTCCTATGGCAATGTATTTAGAAGCTTTGAATGTTAAAGTAATAATAAAAAACAATCTCACAATCACATGGAAGTGGTATGCGGTTTTACAAGTAGGGTTGAGGAGCCTGTAGTCCTTTCCTCTTCCACCACGAAAGTCTGCCAATACGGCAAACTCAAGATGCTGTCATAGAACACAGCAACAGCCTGCAGTCATGATCCCTTGCCACCTAGATTGTGGTTTTAACCACTCAGAGCCAAGTAACTGCCAAGCACAGGAGTGCCTAACACCATCTTTTGCACTGTTAACCTGAGTCAAAAACATGCGAACAAAAAAAATCATCCTGATTTATTTCAGAAGGATTACAGATAGCAAGCTGCAATCAAGACTAGAGTCTAGATAAAGGCTAGCAATTACAATCAGTGAACTGATTGAGCCTGAGTGGAAAGTTTACATCCAGTTGGAGAAACCATGACTACCTTTTACCAGCAGTCAGTATTGTGCTCCAGGACATGAGGACGAAAGGAGTAATCAGATTTCTTGAGATACAGTTGAGTACTGCAATGAGCATTTTCACAAAATGCTAAATTTGATGTAAATTAAAAATACTAATATAAAAGTTGAATGCAAAACAAAAAGATACATCAATGAAGCCTAGAGTACAAATGGCATGCCTTATAAAACAAGAACAGATGGAAAAAAAAACAATGAACTAAAACTAAGGTGCAGGAAGGTTTAAGCCTACTTGACAGGCAAAGACATGAACACACTTCATTCTGTCTTCAGGTCCCTTGTGGGTCTGTTATTTTACTCTGAGGCTAGGAGGATGAACTCGACTTAGGAAAAAGGTATGCCATCAGAGATGCTGTTTTAGACATGATCATAGAATTATAGAATCGTTTGGGTTGGAAGGGACCTTTAAAGATCATCTAGACCATCCCCCCTGCCATGGGCAGGCACATCTCTCACTATATCAGGTTGCCCAAAGCCCCATCAAACCTGATCTTGAACTCTTCCAAGGAGGGGGCATCCACAACTTCTCCGGGCAACCTGTTCCAGTGTCTCACCACCCTCTTTCAGTGTAAACCATTACCCGGTATCCTATCACTACAGGCCCTAGTAAAAAGTATTTTTTCATCTTTCTTGAATCAAATACAGTTCCTGAGATTTTATGACATCAACTTCATTTTATAATCCATGGTAGGCATTTGCAGAAAGTTTTTCTTTAGAAAACGGTAATTATCATAAAATCATAGAATCATAGAATGGCTTGGGTTGGAAGGGACCTTAAAGATCATCTAGTTCCAACCCCCCTGCCATGGGCAGGGATGCCACCCAGTAGATCAGGTTGCCCAGGGCCCCATCCAACCTGGCCTTGAACACTTCCAGGGAAGGGGCATCTACAACTTCCCTGGGCAACCTGTTCCAGTGCCTCATCACCCTCTCAGTAAAGAATTTCCTCCTAACTTCTAAATCTACCCTCTTTCAGTTTAAACCCATTCCCCCTTGTCCTATCACTACCTGCCTGTGTAAAAAGTCACTCTCCATCTTTTTTACCAGCCTCCTGTAAGTACCAAAAGGCCACAGTGAGGTATCCCTGGAGCTTTCTCTTCTCCAGGTTGAACATGGCCAGCTCTCTTAGTCTTTCTTCATAGGAGAGGTGTTCCAGCTCTCTTATCATTTTTGTGGCCTTCTTCTGGACCCACTCTAACAGGTCCATGACTCTCTTGTGCTGGGGGCCCAAGGTCTGGATGCAGTACTCCAAGGGGGGCCTCATGAGGGCAGAGTAGAGGGCTACAATCACCTCCCTCGAGCTGCTGGCCACGCCTCTGTTGATGCAGCCCAGGATACAAGTGGCTTTCTGGGCTGCAAGCTCACACTGCTGGTTCATGTTGACCTTCTTGTCCACCAGAACCCCCAAGTCTTTCTCTGCAGGGCTGCTCTCAATCCATTCATCTGTACTGATGTACCCAGTCTGTACTGATGTTGGGGATTGCCCTGACCCAGGTGTGGCACCTTGCACTTAGCCTTGTTGAACTTCACAAGGTTCACATGGGCTGCTGGGGTTCATGATCCACTGATGCTCATGATCCACTGATTCTTCAATGATTAATATTTTCCTTCCTCCTCAGTATCATTTTTCCCTTGTGCATACAGAGTGCCTATCTTAGTAAGTAAGCTGGCCAAAAACAGTGTCTTAAATGTTTTGATGTTCATGCCCTTCCCCATATACACATTTCATTTTCTTTTCTTTTCTTTTCTTTTTTTTTTTTCCCTGTGGTTGCTTCTGGTCATTTCATTTCAAGGAAATAAGCTTGGATAGCCAACAGAGCAGCAACAGCTTAAATACATCTTAAATATTTGTTCTTCTTTTTACCTCCAAGGAGTCATTTTAGTTTCCAAAATATCTGAGAGACTAATAAAAAAGTCTCCAAAACAAGGTTCTACAACTGAAGGAAAAGTGGATAAGAGAAGCTGTTAAAAATCAAAACTTCATTTCATATGCCACATTTGAAACACTGAAGCTGTTCCTCCCTCCTGTTTTTTAGGTAAATGACTTTGAATACTCATATTGAAAGTTTTCTGCAATGAGATTACACTGGGTAAGGTCTCTGTAGTAGTCTGATTGTCATGTAACTACTTAACATTGGCCAATGATAAAATGATGTTTATTGCTTTTGAATATGTGCCAATTCATTCTATTTAAGTTAAAAATTAAAAATGTAGTAGTTTCTTCCTCTATCACACCAGAGAAACTACACATAAAAAAAAATCTTTACTAAAGAAGAATTAAATTGTTCAAAACTCTATGTCCGACGTATATATATAGAATAGAATATCCTGAGTCGGAAGGGACCCTCAAAGATCACGAAATCCAACTCCTAGCTACACAGAGGACTACCTAAAAACTAAACCATATGTCTGAGGGTGTTGTCCAAACATTTATTGAACTCTGGCATGTTTTTATGTATGAATAAAAGCTTTGGTACCTTGGAAGTTCAGCAAATCAGTTCTCAGGCAAAATGTCTCATCTGAAAAACTAATTATACAGATATGTACAATAGAATTAAACATTTACCACTGTTGGGGCACTTTTCATCAGTATGTAGTGATGAATGGCACATTTACATTCATGCCATATGTTTCTACATATGTCATAGTAAAAGGCACTCCAGTGACCCACTATTTACAGCAAGAAGACAGAAAAATCACAGGATACAACAGTTATGTTTTTAATGTCTACTCACAAAGCCATTGCAGTAATTGTTACATGTGCCACGTGTTAAAAAAGTGAAGACAGAGAGAAGAGAGGGTAGGGGAGAGTGGGCAGGGAAGCCACCCCCTACATTTGACTGTAATGAGGCAGGGTATGAATACACATAATGATTTCTCAAAGTGTTTGAAGATGTGCAGCTTTAGGAAAAAGAACTGTACTAGAAAGGGGGTAGGGTAACTACCACTCCAATGGAACCATTATGCTTGCAGCTGTTTGGATACTGAAATGAGATAAAAGCCACATCACAGGCATAATGACTTCAAGACTAATAGAAAAAAAAAATAACTGATATATCTCCTCGTAAAATAGATTATGAAACATTTCAGTTGTGCGTTGCATCAGTGGTCTAAATGATGAAACAAGAAACAGCACAAAGACCACAATTTCCCTATCTTCAGCATAAAGGCTCAAGGAACTACAGAAGTGCTAGTCAGCCTCTCCCACTGACATCCCATACAGCCATTAGGGTAAATTAACTGAGCATCTGTGGTCCCTGTGCATTGTTTCTCTGCTTCTTTCTTGCCCTTCCCTCTGAAGATTCTTGCAGGACAAGCACAAGATAAGATCAGATTAAATTTAATGACACCTTTTCCTACACCTGAGGCTGAGGTGGGAAAAAAGAAAAAAAAACAGAAAAAAAAATAGCGAGTAACGTTAACTTATTTCTTACTTCTTTCTTGGTAGGACTGAAACCAACACTTGCCAGAGGAAACTGAATGAAGCCTAGAGATTTAAAAATTCATAACATCAAGCAGAGCATGGGATGAACCTGTAATATACTCAAAGTTTACATCTTCCAACAAGTATCTTAAAATAGCAGTTCTTTCCAGTACAACTACTGTTGTAATTTCAATTAAAGGGAAAACAGGAAAGGCCTTAAACTGCATACTGAGATAGGAATCCTACCATCTTTGGAACAACCTGCTTGAATCCAGATGCTACCTTTGCATTGTGGACCTGTCTCCAAAACAGGGTAAGAGCTCAGCCTTCAGATGACAGAGCTTTGGAAGAGTTCTCTGTTGGCCTAAGATCACAAGCTAGGATAAATTGAAAAGCAGTCTAATTGTTAAACAGTATGTTACATCACAGCTTCAAGGAAAATTCTTTAAATTTACATAATTCTTATTTGATAAGTATTTGTAAAATTGCTGAACTTCCATTACAACACCCCAAATTTTGAAAAGCTGTGTTATTACAGCAGGAATAGATGTGAAATATCAAACATATTAACTCCACTATGACAACATAAAATTTAAGTGCCGGATTCCTCATCACTACTAAAACACAGCACTGTCAGTACATAGCAGTAGGAGAATACAAGGACAAGAGTACAGTGGGTCTCTGGAATTTCTTTGACAATACAAAGTAGGTCACAGAGACCGTAAACTATGGTCTCTATCATGGGATCATGGGAGCGCATGCACACATGCCTTTCTAAGATTTTGACTGCACTCTTGAATTGCTAGGATATCCTAGAAAACAGAAGAATTTTTAGTTACCAAACCAACATCTGTGAAGGGCAGGACTCATTGTGACATTTGCCAGTTTACTAAATTAAGACACACTAAAGATGGACGTGGACTATGCCCAGAAATATACCCAGACAGTTGTCTACTATACTGTAATTTTCTCTTCAGTTTTTCAAATAGAAGACTTTTTTGACACATTTGGGATATGTAATGCATTCTGACTATAGAATCTGTAGATGAAAGAATGAAACAAAGATTGAATCACTGTGGTGGTTTCAACCTGATGGGTGGCTAAACTCCAGTGCAACTACTTTCTCACTCTCCCTCCTCAGAGTAAGAGGGGGAGAAAATATGATGAAAAAGAGCTCAAGGGTTGAGATAAGGACAAGAAAGTTGCTCACCAGTTAGTGTCACAGACAAAACAGATTCAACATAGGGAGATTAATGTAATTTATTGCCTATTAGTAACAGACTAGAACAGTCAGAACTAAAAGCAAGCTAAAAACACCTTCCCCCCATCCACCCTCTTCTACATCCTCTCCCCAAGTGGCACAGGGTTATGGGGAACAGGGGTTGTGGTCAGTCCATAACACCTCATCATCTGCTGCTCCTTCATGGTTACTCTTATCCCCTGCTCTGGCATGGGGTCCCTCACATGGGAGGCTCTCCTTCCCGAACAGATCCTGCGTGGGCTTCCCACAGGCTGCAGCTCTTCAAGAGCTGCTCCCGTATGGGTCTGTACCACAGGGTCCATCCTTCAGGAGCAAACTGCTCCAGCATGGGTCCCCCATGGGTGGCAGATCCCACCAGATCACGTGCTCTTGCATGGTCTCCTCTCCATGGGCTACAAGTCTGGCCCAGAGTCTGCTCCTGCGGGGGCTCTCCATGGGCTGCAGCCTCCTTCAGGCCACACCCACGGCTCCTCCGTGGTCTCCTCCAAAGGCTGCAGTGTGGAAATCTGCTCCGCCGTGGTACCCCATGGGCTGCAGGGGGACAGCCTGCTCCACCATGTTCCTCACCACGGGCCGCAGGGGAACTTCTGCTCTGGCGCCTGGAGCACCTCCTCCCCCTCCTTCACTGACCTTGGTGTCTGCAGGATTGTTTCTCTCTACATTTTCTCACTCCTCTCTCTCAGCTGCTGTTACACAGCAAGTTTTCTTTTTTTTTCTTTTCTTTTTTTTTTTTTTTTACCTTTCTTAAATATGCTCCTCTCACAGAAGTGCAACCAGTGTCACTCATTGGCTCAGCTTTGGCCAGCGGTGGGTCCCTTTTGGAGCCAGCTGGAACTGACCCTTATCTAACATGGGGCAGCTTCTGGACTCCTCACAGAGGCCTCTCAGAGAGGCCCCTGCAGCCTCCCCACTACCAAAACCTGCCACATAAGCCCAATACAATCATGAAACCTGTGATGCAATATTTGTGATACAGTACCCTCAACGGCTAAAGATCCAATTTCTAAATATAAAATTCCAGTGACTTTTTAAGTTATTGCCTCTCCCCTTAAGGTTTATAGGCAAGTGCAGCTTACTCTCCAACATTTTGCACCAGTAGAACTATATACACTAAGTCTGAAAACGTTATGTAATCGTTAAACTGTTTTGTTTTTGGAAAGATGGTTACTTGCTTTGCTAAAAACCCCCTTCTTCTTGTGAACTAGTTTTTTCCTAGGAGCCAAACTATCAAGTTACATTTTATGTTACCTTTTTGCTCATTAAGAACTTCTTAGTTGCCAGTTCCACCTGAATGACACAAAGCATATTTAAAGTGCATATAAGCATCTTGAGTAGTAATTTAATATAGAGATGTTTGTTTAATAGATTGGGTTCATGGGAACATTTAGATTTGACTCTTGGACTAGAGAGAGAAATTCAGTTAAAGATGTCTCTATTAAAATAAAATATCACTATCCTGCTGTATGCAGAAGTGCTTTTTATATTTGATATACTCCATATACTAGTCATTATAGCTAGATCTGTAGGTTATTCATTTCATGTTCACAAAAAAAAAAAAAAAAGTTAATTGTAATTCAGCTAGTTTAGGTTCCTTTTCAAATATAGTGCTAGTAATGCCATAAGCCTGCACAATTTTCACACTAAAACAACTTGATAATTCAGCTCTTATTCTAATATGCTGTAGTGCCTTTTGTTATGTGACAAGATATACATCATTGCTACGGAGTTCTACAGAAATATATTATTGATGGACCACAGTAAAGCCTTCAAATAACCTGATTGTGTCTCTTCCATCTCTAGTACGTATATTACTCTATAATACTCTATATCAATTCATATCAAGGTTTAGGTTGTGAATTTTCTTCTAAACATGTAGCACATCCCCCTGTCTTCAATGTTTAAGATGACTGCTAATTAAAAGAAAATAAAAGCTGTAACAGCTGCAATATACAGTTACTAAACAGTATGTACATCGGTGATGTGCTACAAATAATGCTTTGCTCAGCTATCCAAGAATGGTTGTCAGCAGCCTTTCAGTTTTAGAAGCAGAGACTAAAATTACTTCCTATCAATTTTCACATTTTTTTTGCAGTCATTTGCATTTTAATGAATAAATATTTCTGTTAGGTTCTTATTTTTAAAATTAAAGTAAAGAGTTACAGGAATATTAGCACAAAATGTCTTTTTATTGTAGGAAAGAATTGCTGATGAGAGCAATTCAGTTAAAACAGAAAACTGTATTTTTCCACAGCATGCATCATATCCAAATGAACAAGAACTAAATCATTTATCCTACAATCTCCTCGCACTGGCTAGGAAAAGTTCACAGATAAGTACTCTGGAATTGTTTGCACACAAGGAATATTAGGAAAATGAAATGGTTACTTTTAATTTTCTTATCTGCTTTTTTCCAATTTTGGACAAGCTTTTTGGACATCCTACTGTGTATTTATATTTAAAATAAATGAGCAATGCTGTAGTCCTGGATAGGTGTACTTTTTCATGTCTGACACCACTACTGCAGTATATTTTCACTTTACAAAGTTACCCTTGAAGAGTACCCAAAAGCTATAGCTAGTGCTGAACACAGTAGTTACTCTGTATAGCAGAAATCCCCATAATATATCAGGAATTCTTGGCATTGTTCCTTGCAGTGCCTGCCTGATTAGTTACTGATACATTTCAAGGTGCTAGTAATGATTTAAAAAGCCCTAAATGGGTTCCATTTACCTGAAAGATTGCCTTTACACCTCTGTCTCAATTCAAATTGGCTGACCTGTCTCTCCAGTCCAAGAAGGACTTACAGCAAACCCAGAGCTTAGATCAGGCTCCTTTTTTACATATGCACTTATTATTCGAACACATAAATTAATAGCAATATGAAACAACGGTATTCTCCGGTTCTCCAACAGGCTGTCTACCTACGAGCACTTGCTCTGGGGTCTGCTGCATGTGCCATGCATCCCCCTTCAAGTCAGCTCCCCCTCTAGAGAAGCAGAGTTACTGTTTCAACCTGTAACAGCACCTTCATGTTCAAGTTGCTGATGCTGAAGTCTGAGGACTCACACGTATGCCAGGTTTCCAATGCAAATAGATTGAAATTCAAACTTATTATGCAGACATTTGGGGAAAGTCAGGGTACACATCTGTTGTATCAGCTGCCCAATATTTCATATTAGGAAAAAGTGCTGAGACAATTGTCATGTATTAACAGGCTAAAGAAATAATATATTCCCAGAGCAAAAAATTGCCCCCTTTTCATTTTTTCATTATCATATTTTTCATCCTCATCATGGCAACGCAGGTGCCTGAGACAGGATATCTTCTGTGAGAATGCCCAGATGGGATATTATCCAAGCAAAACCAGTGTAAAAAGCAGAAAAAAAAAGAATCCACAAAACAAAAATAAAATTTAAAATAATTTAATGAAGCGATATATATTATCTCAGAAGTTAGGCAAGATATGTCCTTCTAACACCAGTTAAAAAGATGACAAAGAGGCAAACAAGAAAACTCAAATGTTTCTCCTGTAAATAATCTCTATTCCCTGCCTATGATAGTAGGTGCATGAAAGTCAGTAATACGTGGACAGAAAAAAATAATTTGACGTTTCGAGAAACTTGCCTTTGAAGTACCCATGAATCAGACATTACTGAACAAATTTTCAACAAATATAGGACGATAGGATCATCGAACCAGAGAATATCCTCAATTGGAAGAGACCCTCAAGGATCATCGAGTCAAACTCCTGGCTCCACACAGGACCACTCAAAAATCAGACCTGATTCTGAGAGTGTTATCCAAACTTGAACTCCAGCAGGCTTGATGCTGTGACCACTTCCCTGGGGAGCCTGTTCCAGTGCCCAACCACCCTCTCGGTGAAGAACTTTTTCCTAACACCCAGCCTCAACTTCCCCTGTCACAGCTTCATGCTGTTCCCTCGAGTCCTGTCACTGGTCACCAGAGAGAAGAGATCAGCGCCTGCCCCTCTGCTCTCCTCGTGAGGAAGCTGCAGGCCGCCATGAAGTCTCCCCTCCCTCTCCTCTTCTCTGGGCTGAACAATCCAAGTGACCTCAGCCGCTCTTCATATGTGTTGCCCTCTAGACCCTTCACCATCTTTGTAGCCCTCATTTGGACACTCTCTAATAGTTTTATGTCCTTTTCATATTGTGCTGCTCCAAACTGCACACAGTGCTCAAGGTGAGGCCACATCAGCACAGAGCAGAGCGGGACAATCACTTCCCTCAACTGGCTAGTAATGATGTGCTTGATGCACCCCAGGGCACAGTTGGCCTTCCTGGCTGCCAGGGCACACTGTTGACTCATATTCAACTTACTGTCAATGAAAACGCTCAGATCCCTTTCTGCATGGCTGCTCTCCAGCCTCTCATCCCCCAGTCTGTACATATATTCAGGGTTGCCCTGTCCCAGGTGCAGAATCCAACACTTGCTCTTCTTAAATTCCATACAATTGGTGATTGCCCAGCTCTCTAATTTGTCAAGATCTCTCTGCAAGGCCTCTCTACCCTCGACGGAGTCAACTGCTCCTCCCAGTTTAGTGTATCCGCAAGCTTACTCAGTATACGTTTAAGTCCTGCATCCAAGTCATTTATGAAAACATTGAAGAGAACTTGCCCTAAAATGGAGCCCTGGGGAATCCCAATAGTGACTGGCTGCCAGCCTGATGTAACCCCATTTACTGTAACCCTTTGAGCCTGATGTGTAAGCCAATTATTCACCCATTATATTATGTACTTATNCTATCTATCTATCTATCTATCTATCTATCTATCTATCTATCTATTTTAAATGATGCACCACTGAAGATACAAAGGCCTGTTAAAGTTAAGTAATAGCTCTAATTCAAAAAGCTTATGAAATGCTACTGCCTTCCTCAGACTACAATGCATGGTGACTACAGTTATGACCCCTCTCAATTATTTTTCTTCTGCCAAGAAACATGAATTATGAAAAACCCCCTTTCTCCCAACTATGTTAAAAAAAAATTGAATTAGCAAATACGATGCAGTTACCTGTCATGTTGCAGTAAACTTTCAAAGGTCCCAGTGCCCCACTGCCATCTGGATCTATCCAGTAGTAATTCGAAGTTTTGCCCAAGTGTTTGTATGCTTCACAAGACAGTTCATAAATAGCTGGAATAAAATAAAATACAGCAATAAGGATCTTCACATCCTGGAGCAAAAAATCCATAATGACAATAAATTGACTTTGTTTATATATCAAGAACTACACCTTTGACAGTAAAATAATGTTACTGACTTTCACAGAAAACAAAGTATCTTCCTGAAAGATACAGAAGTGATTAAAAGCTTGAGGCATATGATTTTTTTTTTTTCTTCATATGAAACAAAAAGTCAGAATAGGAAGAGAATTCCAATAACTTGGGAAGAAAGGTAGCAGAGGGGAGGAACAAGCAAACATTGTCAAGAGTAACTTTAAACTTTTTTTTAAAAAAATACTTTGGTTTAGAACTTTGTTTATACACCCTTTTAAAAAAGTTTTATATTGTAAATGGAGACTTCTACTGATCCAACACACTTTTCCCTTTAGTTTTCTTTCAAGAGATACACCAAAAAGCTTTTGAATTTTCTTTCAGTAAATTTCAGAATTTTTCAGGTTTTATTACAATTCAGAATAAAATCAAGTTTTGAAATTGTGAAATTTCTTACTACTTGTAATAGCTGTTTCGACACAGCTCTGCAATTATGTTACTACATATCTACGTAACTAACACTCTGTTCCAGCAAGGTCTAAAATTTCTCGGTGTTTATTGGAAAAAGTTTAACCAGCTTAGCAAGGTTTTTTTGTTCTTATTTTTCCTTGACCTCGGTATACTGTTTTTTATTTCAAGTCATAAAACTGCTTGTCAGATTGTGTTATGATGAATAGCTCTGACATCAGAATATAATAAGCATTATTGAGAGGCTTTTCTGATAATGCCCATATTTTCTTTGGAATGTATGACTCTTTGATGTGTATTATACATGAACAAAATAAATCATTTTATGCACAGAAAAAGTTACATTTTTTTTAAGTTATAAAAATCTTTNTAATCAGACTTCATATCCACTCTAAAAATTCATCCTTTTGTTGTTAATTCTTACAACTGATCTGCTGAGACTGTCTTTATTTCTAATGTCCTTAAGGACGAGCTCTGATGATAAGTGGGTGACTGATCACATACACATGTGTGCACACATACACTTAAAGGCCTCTAACCAACTATCGAGATGCAGGAACGAAAGTGGAGCTGAAAAAAAATCTCCAATTTTGATGTGGCATGAAGGCACAGCAAAAGATTGTTATATATGCGTAAAGAGAATCTCTTTGTTGATGCTACAAGAAAAATAATTTTCTGTAAGGTTTTACTTGTTCATTACAGGGTCTAAAGTCAATTTAATGTAAGCAGTAGACACTTTAATTAAATTGCGATAAATTCCAAGCCATTTCCTCTTCTTGCTCCCCAAACTAAGGTCAACAGATTATTTCATTATCAAGGAGATTCTCTGCCTGTTTTTGGATACTTCATGCAGATTTTCAGTTGTAAGGTATTGTTAAGGAATTCATAACCATTTTTTTCCCCAGAAATATTGCTCTCACTCTCTACACATTATCGAAATGTAACCACAAAATAGCAGCTTTGTTAATGTAGTTGTTGTGACATTGTGTCACAAATCTTAATAGATGCATTCAAGGTCAAGCAAAGAAGATTTCAAATGCTGTTTATGATTTTCCGGAAATTTGGTGTTTTTTCATTTTCTAAACCCTTTCAGAAAACTAAGGGATCTTTGTAGTATCCAAATCCTTATATAGAGCCATATGACATTTTTCTCCAACTTTGCTCCTTTCAAGAAGACAAGTTGATCTTTATACAGAGATACTACTGCATTTCAGAAAAAAAATATTTAAGTGTAATACAGAAGACAAAAGCTAACAAGTTATACTGTTCATTTACCCCAAGACACTGAATATTTTACAGAAAATTAAAGTGTTTAGATTCAATGCCCTTCTTTCTATTCTTCTGGAACAGGAGAAAGAGAAAGTGGTTGGTAGATATTTAACAGCACAGAAAGGATACATTTGTAGAAGTCAGCATTTGTTAAGCATCAACACAATGTTGAACAACAAATAGAAATGAAGATAGTTCTTTAAATAAAGACAAAGCAGTGGGATATTCTAAATAAATTCAATTTACGAAAAGTATTTTTTAATGAGGGTGTTGATGGGGATTTGGCAGGCTTTATTCCTATGCATACCTAAAGACCTTAAAAATGGATTGTCAGGAATAAATAAAAATGAAAGGACAGATTCTGATGCAAGAAGCAGTAATGTACAAATCACATAAAAGGAATTAAGGAACTAAATGAAGAGAAAAGTGAAGTTGGTATTCTGACAGAATAACTGGTAATTGAGACACAATAGGAAACAATCATGATCTGGTAGATGGAGACACTTGATGAAAGAAAGAGACCTTTATATTGAATTCAGATGGCAAATGGTAGCCACTAACATAAACAGCAGAACAGAAGTGGAGAGCCTCAGGTAGAGTAGGCAGCTTTGAAGGGAAGCAGGGTAAGACGTGACACCAAGATGTCAAAGGAGTAGAAGATGATGTAGAAGGGAAGATGGCACAGGATCACATCATGGTTCATTACTTCCTTTAAATGGGTTTTTGAAATGCTGCAAAAAGATTAGTGAAATGTGTAAGGGAGAACAGGTAAAAAGAGAAGCTCTAAGAAACTCAACGAACAACTATAATAGAGGAAAGGACAAACATTTAACCAGTTATTGCTTCAGAAGTCACCCAAGTTCATTAAATTCCGTAAGAAAAAGAAAACAGAATACAGCAAGGAAGAGACCACAGCAGAATCAAAACAAACAGCTCCAATCGGAAAACTGGAAAAGGTTACAATAAAGGAGCAAGAACAATTAACAGATCCAGGAAAGGACAAGTCAGCAAAATGCAAGACCTGGATATAATGTCTATAGTGAATAACGAGAAATGGTTGCAGGGACAAGAACAGGAAGAGGCAGAGGTCTTTTTACTGAAGATTTCTTCTGGAAGATGGGGGAAAAAAATGAATTGAACAACTGAAAGACACAAGGGCAACAGATTTCTGTTCTTCAAGCCAGTAGAAGTAAAATACTGAAAATGTGAATTTGCTTTCTTGGTAGTTGGTCCAAACACATAATATATACCCTTAAGGGACTTCAGAATAGTATTAAACATTAAAATCTTTCAAGCCAAAGTTAAAATTCACTACAGCTGCCTTGCTGGCCAAATAAGCAATTTCTAGCATAACGCATCCAGGTATTAAAAGAAAAAAGGTTAATTATATTCTTTCTAAGAAGAAGAGGGGGGAAAAAAAACCATGCTACAAATGGCATTCTCACTCAACTTGACATTCTTTCATACCACATAAAAAACTGTCTACAAGCAATAGGCGATGAAAACCTGGTCAGGACAGAACAGTGATCTGAGCTCTGAGGGTCAGGGGAAAAGTACAGAAGAAAAGAATCAAAACCAGGAAGACTACCAAAAAGATGGTATAGTCTTCTAGAAGTTTAATCACTGAATAATACAGATCAAACTGAGACCACCAAACCCATTTCATGCTAAAATTTGAAAGGTGTTGGCTGTGTTCTGGCATGGAATAAAAAGAAGTACAAAAAGAAAAAAAAAGAAAAATCTCATTTAAACTTCTGGTGTAAACACCAAGCTTCTTTAACTGTCGTAGTCTAGGCAGAAAATCCAGTCATTTTAATCAGCTGACAAAAACAACTACCAACGCATTTTGAAGTTCACCATTGACTAAGCTAAAATCCACAACAGTGGAAGTTGCTCTTCTTACAAAAGTTAGGCCAGGGAAGCAGAGTAAGGGAGAGCAATGTGGGAGTAAAACAAAATCTAACAAAAAAACTTTCAACCATACAGAACTGTACATCTTTTTTTTTTATTGTATTTCCTCATGGGTTCTCTTGCATCCCTGAAGAACTGCTTACCTGAACCCCACACGGTTCAGGTAAGACATTTCTTTCTTAGTTTTAGGATCCTATATTTTAAATAGCTGGGGAAAAAGTAAATGGTTCAGAAAACTGGCATACGTAATATCTTTTTCCAGCTCCAGATTTTTAGCCAAAAGACAGAAGCAGTCATTTTCTCTTAGATTTAAATGTCTGTTTACTCACTGAGGGAAGCAAGCAGTCTTAATCTTGTTTTACTTTCTGACTGGTGTAAAGATCAAGAGTTATCCCATGCAGCTTACATAGCTGCTGGCACTGCTGCTGGCTATCTCTAGAAAGCAGAATAACTGAAAGACAAAAAGGATTTAGCAACTCATCACTCTACATGCTGTTCTCATAGAGTTTCAGTAGCACCTTGGTGAACTAAGGTTTCTGCATCACTGTGTAAAAAGGTAGCTTTCATTTAGAGGTAACAAATAGCCTCCTTTTATAAGTACAAAGCTCATTATAAATTATGAGACCTAGCTTGACAGTCTGCACTATGTGACATAATAAATATGTTACAATATGTTTTGTTTCTGTCAGTGAATATGGCTGCTGCAGGGGACATACTCCTCTAAACTGCTGTTAATGCAGGAGTAAATCTCCTTAAGCTTTATGGGGGCATAAGAAAGGTGTAGATTCACAGGAAATTATGGAATCAAATGATCATAAAAGTGACAAAAGTAGGAAGTGCATCAGATCCACGAAGCCCAGATACACCTCTCCATCAATTTCAACTTTCCAGAAAAATACTGAAAGCTAAATAGAATTACAAGGTGCTTGGATTTATGTCACTCAAGTTGGTTTCAGCTCTTTTGCCCCTTTAAAGGGGCTAAAAGCATAAACAGACAAGGGGAGGGAAAAAAAATTTATTCAAGAAATAGTTTTACTCTGAAATGGTGTACCTGCAATTTTAGAAATTAACACTAATTGCAAAATCTTTTTAACTCCACATATCTAGAGTTGTATACCTATCTTTCAGTGTATTTTGCAGCTTTAGATCCTTTCTCCAGGGATGAAGTACCAGCAAAAGTGGAAATGGAAAGTAAGCCTCACAAAATACTGAGATTACGCCTGACTGCCTAAAATATTGCCATGTTTCAGCAGCTTTCATAGAAATCAGTGTTTTTATGCATTTTGAAGAACCTTTCTATCAATTATTTTTAATTAGGACAATGAAAATTCTCAAAATACCCAAGTTATAAGTACCTAAATATTACTAACCTCATATGTCCTGAGCTTTAAAGGTTTTTTTTAAAATGCATGCTTTCATCAAATTTTAATATACATCAAAGTTACTGTCTCTTTATTAGCCAAAGACAAAGCCATTGTATTTATGTTTCTGGAATGTGGTATTAAAGAGATAATAAAAGCAAGACCTAGAAATACTTTTCAGTGATGACCACGTTACCTCCACAGCCAGAACTAAGCAATTGCAGTCCTAAAAGGACTTTAGGTCTTTAGGTCCAGCTGGCGTCCCGTTACAAGTGGTGTCCCCTAGGGGTCGGTACTGGGGCCTACCTTGTTTAATATCTTTATTGATGACCTAGATGAGGGGATTGAGTGCACCCTCAGTAAGTTTGCAGATGACACCAAGTTGGGAGGTAGTGTCGATCTGCCAGAGGGTCAGATGGCCCTTCAGAGGGATCTGGATAGGCTGGACTGCTGGGATGAGACGAATGGGATGAGGTTTAACAAGGCCAAGTGCTGGGTCCTGCACTTTGGCCACAATAACCCCATGCAACGCTATAGGCTTGGGGCTGAGTGGCTAGAAGACTGTGATGAGGAAAGGGACCTGGGAGTGTTGATCGATGCAAGGCTGAACATGAGCCGGTAGTGTGCTCAGGTGGCCAAGAAGGCCAATGGCATCCTGGTCTGTATTAGAAACAGTGTGACCAGCAGGAGCAGGGAGGTGATCATCCCCCTGTACTCAGCTTTGGTGAGGCCGCACCTCGAGT
>VXAL01004723.1:0-45290 GCA_013399475.1 Chauna torquata | reverse complement strand
AGCTTAGTGGGTAGTATTGGTGATAGGATGACAGTTGGACTAGATGATCTTGAAGGTCCTTTCCAACCTTGTGATTCTGTGATTCTGTGAAAAGCAAGCAGAACCCCTGGTATCTCCACACACCTTCAGTGTGAAATTAATATTTAATTGTTTTTCCTGGAATACAGCCACTGAAGGGGCCCTTGGTTTGCTCTCACAGTTGGCCAGTTCAAACATGAATTCTAAGAGCTCAGAACCACCCTCGCGCTGTGGCCATGTGAGATTAGTAAGAACCTATCACACACAGCACAGCTATTTTACTCATGGCAGTTCAAATGCAAGGTAACAACCCTAATGGTTTAGTTCTGCCATTATTAACATCATATTAAATAAGTATTACATCATTAGAAAAGATGTTCCAGGAAAAGGTTGTTCAGTTGGGTCCAAATTATTTTTGGAGCAACAAGTAGAAGAAAAAAAAAAAAAAGAAAAGAAAACAATAGAAAAAAGAGTGGAATCTTTTTGCTGATCATAATTAATGTAAAGAGCAGAATCACATGGCTGAGATAGATAGTCTAATAGTCTAGCCTCAAAGATAGTGCAATCCACTTCAGTCCCAAATAAGCTATAATATCCAACTATCGTTCCTGACATACTCCAGTTAAAAATCTCCCATAGCAAATTCTTCAATATGCCAAGGCAGCCTAGAACTCCACTAGCCCTTCAGCTTCAGCATTCCTCCCACTCTCTCTCCAAACTATGGAGTGGCTCTTTAAACTCCTCATTTCTTTTTCTATCCACTGTGAATCTGAAGAACAGTTTATTCTACTCCTTCTTGCAGCCATCCTTTGTCTATTTGTAGATGTACATCACTTTTTTCTTTACATTAAAAAGCCCAAGTTTGTTCATCTTGGCCACAGGTTGTGTTTTCTAAGCGCTAAATTATTCTTGCTCTACTCCAGACTCTTCAATTTCTTCATGAAGCACGGCATATGAAAGTGGACAATGCCCAGCCCAGCAGGATTAATTTGCACATCCCACAAGTTATGCCCCTGTTAATGCATCCCAAAATGGTATTTTACATTTTCCTAGAAGCATATGTAGTGAACTGCAAGCTAAATATGTCCATAATAAAACCCAGCCCTACAGAACCGAATAAAATTTCAACAGTTGTTCCTCAACCTCTACTTAAGCAGTTGGTTGACCCTTCTGAAGCAGAAGGTTCTTCCCAATGCTCAGTTACTCTGCACCTTAAAATCCTAAAAATAGCATCTGAAAGACCATTCTTTAATTTTTACATATACTCATACGTACATTATATATAAACTATGTATAAATACATACATGCACACTATTTTTATTTATTTATTTATTTATTTGCAGTGAATTGAGAAGGATTTTGAGGATCAGCATCTGCTTAGGAGAAACGAGATGCACTTCTCTAAGCAGGGCAAAGACATTTTTGTCAATAGGATGGATGACCTCCTAACGAGGTCTTTAAACTAGGAAGGATGGGGGAGGGAGAGGGTAACCAGCAGCCCTGTGAGGGAGTGACACACAGGGCTGCTGAACAAGGGGCAAGGGGTGATGTGATAGAGAGGGATCACAAAATCAATGAAATGGGGCTTAAGCTGGGTCACCTCCAGCAACTGCAGGTTAGCAGTGAAATGCCTACAAGGCATCATTACAGAGAAATCCCCCAAACACTTTCTAGGAACACAACATGCTAGGGTGCACCTCTTAAGTGCATACTAACACACACAGGGTGACATTATGGTGGGGGTTTGCTACAGGCCACCTGATCACGAAGAACAAGTGGATGAGGCCCTTTATGGACAAATAGGAGCAGCCTCACGTTCACAAGCTCTGGTCCTCATGGGGGACTTCAACCACCCTGATATCTTTTGGAGGTACAATGCAGCAGGGCATAAGCAATCCAGGATGTTCCTGGAATGCACTGATGATAACTTCCTTCTCCAAGTGATAGAGGAGCCAATGAGGAGAGAAGCTATGCTGGACCTCGTTCTCATCAACAAGGAGGGGTTTGTGGGGAACGTAAAAGTCAAAGGCAGCCTTGGCTGCAGTGACTATGAAATGGTGGAGTTCAAGATCCTTAGGGCAGTGAGGAGGTCCCACAGCAAGCTCACTACACTGGACTTCGGGAGAGCAGACTTCAGCCTCTTCAAGGATCTGCTTGGTAGAGTACCATGGGATAAAGTCCTGGAGGGAGGAGGGCTCCAAGAAAGCTGGTTAATATTCAAGGATCATCTCCTCCAAGCTCAAGAGTGATGCATCCAAACAAAAAAGGAAGTCAGACAAAAATGCCAGGAGGCCTGCACAGATGAACAAGGAGTTCCTGGCCAAACTCAAATACAAAAAGGAAGCCTACAGAGGGTGGAAGCAAGGACAGGTAGCCTGGGAGGAATACAGAGAAATCGTCTGAGCAGCCAGGGATCAGGTGAGGAAAGCTGAAGCCCAGATAGAATTGAATCTGGCCAAGGACATCAAGGGCAACAAGAAGGGCTTCTACAAGTACCTCAGTGACTAAAGAAGGACTAGGGAAAATGTGGGCAATCTCCTGAAGGAAACAGGAGACCTGGTTACCTGGGACAGTGGAAATGCTGAAGTACTGAATGCCTTCTTTACCTCAGTCTTTACCACCAAGACTTACCTTCAGGAATCCCAGGTTCCAGAGGCCAGGCTGGAAGGCTGGAGCAAGGAAGATGTACCTTTGGTGGAAGAGGATCAGGTCAGGGAATACTTGAGCAAAGTGGACATTCATAAGTCCATGGGCCCTGATGAGATTCACCCATGAGTGCTAAGGGAGCTGGCAGATGTGATTGCAAGGCCGCCCTCTACAATCTTTGCTTGATAGTGGCAAGCAGGAAAAGTGCCCGAAGACTGGAAGAAAGCAAACGTCACTCCTATCTTCAAGAAGGGCAGAAAGGAGGACCTGGAGAACTACAGGCCAGTCAGCCTCACCTTGATCCCTGGGAAGGTGATGGAACAACTAATTCTGCAAACCACTTCTGGGCACATGAAGGAGAACAAAATCATCAGGAGTAGCAAGCACAGATTCACCAAGGGGAAGTCCAACTTGACCAACTTGATAAGCTTCTACAATGAAATGACTGGCCTGATGGATGGGGGACCAGAGGATATTGTCTGCCTGGACTTCAGTAAGGCCTTTGACACTGTCCCCCATAAGATCCTCATAGAGAAGCTGTTGAAGTATGGGCTGGATGAACAGACAGTGAGGTGGATTGAAAACTGGCTGAATGGCAAGACCCAGAGGGTAGTGGTCAGTGGTGCAAAGTCTAGTTGGAGGCCACTAATGAGCAGAGTATCCCAGGGGTCAATACTGCGTCTAGTCCTGTTTAACATCTTCATTAATGATCTGGACAATGGAGCAGAGTGCACCTTCAGTAAATTCACGGATGACATGAAACTGGGGGAAGTGGCTGATTCATCAGAGGGATGCGCAGCCATCCAGAGGGACCTTGACAGGCTGGGGTGGTGGGCTGATAAAAAAAATCTCATGAAGTTCAAAAAAGAGAAGTGCAGAGTCCTGCACCTAGGAAGGAACAATCCCAGGCACCAGGACATGCTGGGGACTACCCAGCTAGAAAGCAGCTCTGCAGAAAAGGACTTAGGAATCCTGGTTGTACTGGGTCTGGCCGGGATAGAGTTAACTTTCCCCACAGCAGCCCATACAGTGCTGTGCTCTGCACTTGTAGCTAGCACAGCACTGATATCACACCAGTGTTTTGTCTGTTGCTGAGCAGTGCTGGCACAGTATCCAGACTCTCCAAACCCCCCAGTGGGCTGTGGGGTGGGCTGCAGTTGGGAGGGGACATCACCAGGGCAGCTGACTTGAACCGACCAAAGGGATATTCCATACCATACGATGTCACACTCAGCAATAAAAGCTGGGAAAGGGGACAGAGAAGGGGAGGCTCTCATTATGAAAACATCTGTCCTCCCGAACAACCACTATGCATATTGAGGCCCTGCTTCCCAGGACGTGGCTGAACACCGCTCGTTGACGGGAAGTAGAGAATTTTTTGTCTCTTTGCTTCCGCGTGGCCTTTGCTTGTATTTTTTTTTTCTTTTCCCTTTAATTAAATCATCCATATCTCAGCCCTTGAGCCTTTTTTTCATTGTATTTTCTCCCCCTCATGTTTTGAGGAGGGGGAGTGAGACAGCGGTTGTGATGGAGTTCCGCTGCTCAGCTGGGTAAAACCATCACGCTGGTGGACACCAAATTGAACATGAGCCAGTAATGTACCCTTGCTGCTAAGAAGGCTAACAGTATTCTTGGCTGCATTAGGCGAAGTATCACCAGCAGGTCAAGAGAGGTGATCCTTCCTCTCTGCTTAACATTGGTGAGGCCACACCTGGAGTACTGTGTGCAGTTCTGGACCCCCCCAGTATAAGAGAGACCTGGACATACTGGAAAGAGTTCAACAGAGGGTCACCAAGATGATGAAGGGACTGGAGCGTATCTCCCATGAGGAGAGGTTGAGAGAGTTGGGACTGTTCAGCCTGGAGAAGAGGAGACTCGGGGGGATCTTATCAATGTGTGTAAATGCCTGAAGGGACAGTGCAAAGAAGACAGAGACAGGCTCTTTTCAGTGGTGCCCAGTGACAGGATAAGAAGCAGTGGGCACAAAATGAAAAACAGCAGGTTCTGTCTAAACATCAGGAAGCGCTTCTTTACTCTGTGGTTGATGGAGCACTGGAACAGGTGGACTGGAATAGGTGGAATAGGTGGATAGAGAGGCTGTGGAGTCTCCCTCCTTGCAGACATTCAAAAGCCACCTGGACACGGGCCTGTGTAACCTGTTCTAGGTGTCCCTGCTTGAGCAGGGGGGTTGGACCAGATGACCTCCAGAGGTCCCATCCAACTTTAACCATTCCATGATTCTATGAAGGTAAACCAACAGATGGAATTATGGTGTTTATGGCTGGACCACTGCACATTTCTGGCCACTGCTGCATTCTTTGTCACATGGCTAAAACCTTCCATTAGCAAAGCTCCTTTGTGACTGAGCACATGCCTTCTTCTTGCTGCCACTGACCTAAGCTTCAGCCTTCTTAAAGCTCTGAAGTTATAGATTGCTGCCTCCCTAGCTGCTATACATGCCTCATGCTCTCCCTCTCCCTCCTACTGTGAGTTAATGAACTTCTAAAGGATTCTCATTAGTTCAATACTCAAATATGCCCTGTAGAAACAGAAAGGAAATTAAAACACAGAGAAAAATACAAATAATAAGATGTGTGGAAATTTGCCAAATTTGTGTCAAGTTGACTCTAGGCTCATTTTTGCCAGTGATAAACAAGACAATTACCATTGTGGTAACAAAGAGAGGAAAGTAGAGGGTAGGATAACAAAGAGCATGAGTTTATTTGCCACTGGGATAATAAAGAAGTCTATTGCCATGGGGGTGAAAACTGCAATATGAGTTACCACACAGTAGTGCTACCCAGGAATTTGCTATGAATACAGAAGAAAAACATTGCCTTTATGGCACACACAAAGGTGCTTCCGTTTCTCTGTCAAGTTGGTTCTCTCGTTCCTTTGGGGAGGGTGAAGGGGAGAGAAATGAATTTAAAAAGAAATGACTGATCAAAGATGGATTTTTTAAACAAACTTAGCAGTGATTTTAAATTAGAAGCCATAGATTAGGCAATTAGCATCATTCTAACAGTGTCAGCCTACAGACATCACAAGAAAGAAGTATAATTAGACACCAATTTTTAACAAGGTGCTTTTGAGAATTAAGTCATTCAAGGATACACAAACATTTTTTTAAAGCTGGATTCTGACATGGCTCTCTCTGGCTGCAATAAACACTGTTGAGAATAAAAACATTTGAAACTGAGACAGCAAGTCATGCCAAACTTGACTTAAGGCACACTTTCATTTTAAACCTGGATGGTTTAGCATATTTGTGTAGCTGTAAACCACAACTGAACACTGCATCTGGTAGGGGAAGACTGACAAGGAAACTATTAGATATTCATAGTACTTGTGCTGGTCTTACACTGGTCCCAGCCACAGAAAGCTTCAGGGCTGCTGGGAGCCTGTTTGAGTCTTGTCCAGATGGGAGTCAACAGGAGAACAGCCAGTATCATCCCAACCTTTCAAGTAAAAGGCTTCAAGGTTGGTAGAAAAACTAAACTTGAAAAATCCATGTCCCCGAAGAAAGAGTATGACTTCTACTCCCTCTCCCACGTTGTATTTCCAGGGCAGTGGAAAAGAGAAGAGATAAGGTGCAAGCCTGAATTTACACTTTCCCAGCTGTGTAATACAAACACTTGGTTGCACTATGAAGTGCACTGAAATACACAAATGAAACCCTCAGCAAATTATACAAGGGCCAAAGCAGGGGAGATAGCTCCAGTAAACTTAGATAAAAGTTATGGAAATATGTGGAATATGATTTTAATATAAGATGTCTATGAGAGGCTACAAACAGCAAAACTACAGATTAAAAAGGTTTTTTTCCTCACCAGGTTCATATCAGTTCTTTCCTGCCTTGGATAACAAAGTGTTTGATCTATCTTAAGTCCTGAACTTCCTTATCAATGTTAAATAATGCCCAATTGCACAAAGAGATAGTCTCATAACAGAGCTTGAAGAGATTATAATGTCAGTTTTTATTTATGAATACTACTAATCCCCAAATGCATTATTCCCATGCTAATTTAAAGGACTCTAATTGTTACTTTTACAGGCCTTGACAGTTGTTTTTGTCACTGTTTTCTGCCCCTCTCCCAACCCTCACCAACCTTGTTCCCCAACCATGTTTATATCTGAACCAATTATAATCTGCAGTCCCATGGAGGAAAATGTGGTACCTTGCTTGGCTGTACTTACTCAGTACAACTTTCACTTGAGTAAAACTTAAGGAATTAAAAATATATATTACTGGTCAAATAAAACGAGTATTCTTAAAACCTTACTTTAAAAGTCTATATTTGAAAAAAAAAAAAAAAACACAAAAACCCCACACACGAATAAACAATGTTACCTACAAAACAATTGATATACACATAGATGTACAGACACCTAACAATGTGTTTTCCAGAGAAGCTGAGCACTTGTTTCCACCAACAGAAAAGAACTAAAACATTATGATAACAAATGCTCATATCAGCATTTACATTATCTCAATGAAAACATCCTCTATCAACATGACACCAATTTAGAACCAATGCATCATCTTTGTCATTTCCATAAATCACTAAGCAACTCACAATGCCAACAGAATTCAACTTTTTTAACTGCCAAAAAAAATGTCAGCAGGAACGTCTGCTCCGTGTCCCTTTTTTTTGTATTTTCTCTCCAATACTTTCAAGTGGGAACGACTGTGTCCTGGCAACTTACTGGAAATCATTTTCACATCTCATTCACATAATGGATGAGCTGTGAAATTAGTAACATGTTAGATGGGTACCTTGGAGGTTGCACTGGTTGGCATGCACTCTCTTTCACTGCTGTTTCAATAGCAGCACATCAGAGTATTTATTTAGACTGTTTACTGAGGTGTTAGAACTATAGGAAAGTGTCAGGTTATGTGCTAAAAGCTCATCTGCACACCTACAGTTGACCTCAGAGTTTCAATTGCAGCAGAGGAATCCAAATAATACCATGCCCAGCTTCTCCCAGGCCCATCACAGGAGCCATCAGCTCATCAAAGACCCATCTGCACAAGCCCAGAGGAGCACAGAGGCACAATGGTTGGCAGAGACCCAAATCAAGGACTCCCAGGGAATGAACATCCTGTCTGGGCTCCTCTCTGGGGCTGTCCCAGCAGAACCATCAGACCGTGTCCAGGTGTGACACCTATCACCATGAGTCACTGGGAGTAGCTCTCGCATCAACCTTTTGGACTAAAGTGGCTGCTGCCTATGGATGGGATACATTATGGGGATGCGGGGTGAAAGCACTTTACGATCACACAGGACTTACAGGATGTTTACAGAAAGAACCAAAGGCAAGAAATCGGAGGGGGTTAGGGGACTTGGGGAAGGAAAAGTGTAAGAAGAATAGGGGAAAGTGTAAATAGTTAGCTGGTCAGTATGTTCATCTGGTTTTGCCCTGCACCTGAACTGCACAATCTGTCCTGCCTTCTTACCAAACTCCTTTCTAACTTTTTCCTGGGTGAGGGGTGTTCTGTTCTGTATGCATGTGTGTATGTGGGTGTAAGTGCCAACAGCTGGGGTCAGACCATGGGTCTGCATCTGTGGTGACAGCAATGGAACCAAGTACAGGTCTGTGACGGTTAATGAAGATCTAGCCATACTAGGCAGCAAGCAGGTGAAAGTGGCCTGGGAGCAAGGGAGGATGAGTGGGTCTCTAAGGGCCAGCTCTGGGTGTAAGAATGCCTGGGTACCTCTGGGGGTGAGGGCATTGGGAACAGGGAAGTCAGCTGCAGGGACTTGGAAAGTTGTGGCCAGATGTGTGTGTGTGCATGCAGTGGTCTGCACCAGCAACTGGAGTGGGACTACCACCTCGGGGGTTGTATGACCAGGTGCCAGCAACTGGGGAGATTGGGATCCAGTACCAGCTAATGGACAGACTAAGTGTCTATGCCCAGTTGCTGGAGGGATCCGCCCCGTACATATTTATTTATACTCTTCCCAGTGAGACCTCCATCCTGCTCAGCCAGAGCAGGAAGCAGGATAATGCCATGTTTGTGAGATCTCCAACTCTGTGATCTATGTGGCTCGTTATTTATATATGTAGCATATATGTGTGCTTTGTGTGTGTGCACCTGCTGGGAATATATCTTGAGCCTTGCTACTGGTTGGACCTCAGGACACTGAGCTGCAGCAGCCTCGCCTCTTTTGGGTTGTTTGTTCTGGCATGATATGTTTTCTTCTAACAGAAAGTACTGCATAGCAAATACATGTCAAATGGCATGCTAGGTCAGGATACTGGACTTCTCTTGTGATCATCTCCCTTTTCATTTACTGTTGCAATTAAACTTCCCACAGATCCCTGCATCTCTGGGTTGTACTCAGCTACACTGATGTTCAACACATCTCCTTTTTCTGTGATTAATAACACACTGCTTAGCAAGTAGTTCAAGTGATCAGAACCTGGGTGAAGCTCCCAACTTCTGTCCAACAAAGATTTTTAATCTGTAGAATACGTTTGATGACCATCATCCAAATGGCTAGTAGAAAGCAAATACAAGGAGCGAGTGAAAAGAAAAAATGTGAGCAGATGATTAGAAAAGAAATAATAAAAGGAAGAAACAAACAGCTGAGTTTGATAGGCAAGCACAAAGAAATTCAGAAACCTGAAAATGGGGAAAACAAAAATGGATTTGAAAAAGAGGAGCATAACTGAGAATTTCAAACAGGCTTAACAAGCCTGTGTAGCTCAGTTAGCCTGAGCATGCACCTCAGAAATGCAGTGATTTCTGTATTGTCTTAAAGTAGCAGTGTCAGATAAAGCTTCAAATAAAACAAAAGTAGTGAGAAATTGCATGTTATATTTTCTTCTGTGTTTCAGAGCATCTATTAATTCCTTCTGAATATAAAAGCATATTGAAAACACACCATATAAAATAGAACAACCACAGCCACAAGAAAATTTAATTGGAAGCTTTCTAAGCAAATGATCAGGTAATTAACTCATTTACCACATACATATCCCCTAATGTAAAAGCTATATAGGGATACATATGCTTAAAAATTTGCAAGATGAAATTCAAAGAAAGACTGTATCGTTCCAGTAAAACAAAATTAGTAGTATTAGATGTACTGTACAGCTAAGACGTCTACAGACAAAAAGAACCACAAACAAACCACTTCTCCACATCAACACATTTAAGTACTTCTACTAATATAAACACAAACTATATTTATGAAACAGTAGCATCTTTACATTTTAGTAAAGTTAGCTAAAAGTAAATACAGGATTCCCTAGGCTTAAATAAAATATTTGAGGAGTTCCAGTGCTTTCAACCTGTCGCTTCTTCTGCCAAAAGACTTGTCTAACCAAGATAATTATAGCTGTCTAAATTAAGGCAAAATTTAAAGCAACAGTTATGAAATATGACTGATATCTAACACCTACTTAAGCTAATAGATTTTGGGCCTACACCTTCGCCTGCACTGTCTCATATTTTAATTATGAAAGCGCATGAGACTCAAAAAACCACCACACTAAAACTACAAAAAACATCACAGCTCTTGCTCCCAAGTGACAAGGGTCAATGTGAACAATTACAGAGCTTGAGTATACTGGAATATGAATATAATGACAGCTGAGAAAGGTAGCATTCATAAACAAGAACCAAGTGGTATCAAAAAATACCATCTACAATATACGCTGTAGACAGAGAAGTAGCATAAGACGACTGGCAATAATTATTTTCCTATGGCTATTTACCACTAGAGCCACTTTACAATCTACTATTGTAAAGATGAGTCTTGTCCTACTAATTATTAAGGCAAATTATAGTGCACAAAACACAAGTAAGTATCTTAGGGCTTCATTCCACTTGATCATAAATGCCTGCTTACCCCACAGGAAGCACATAAAACACTGCTATAAAGCAATCAAAGCAGAAGGGAACTGAGCTGCCATGCTTTGTTACCCTTCACATGAATTTTTGTATTTTGTCTTTCCTTTCCATACCCTTGTTGTCCTTTTTCTTCTGCAAGTGCAAAACTTTTCTCATGGCTTCAGCTGGTGACAAAAGACTCTTTCAGCTTTGCCAGCCAGGCACAAGATGAGAAGAGCAGCCTTTAATCTTAGCAGAAGAGGTACACTGCATTAATTTCTTCCATTGCTTTCATGCACAAAACATAATGACTTTCCAAGAAAACCACACTTCTTCCCCGGACAAAAACTACACCAAAGGGTCAGCTTTAAGGAATTAATGGCGCCTTACATGGGAAGTCTGCTTAAGAATAACCACCTTGGTTATACCCCAAGTAGACCATTGCAGAAGGGGTGCTCAGCTGCTCTTCCTCCACCCCAGGATTAGCCTGAAATGGTCTACATCATCATTCTGCATTTTCAAGATTGTATTTCCAGAAGGGATGAGCATCTCCTGCTAAATTCTTAGAGACTTAGGGGTAACTGACCACCAGTCTTATACCTGAGTGATGACACAGAAGTGATTGCCTACCCTAGATAATCTCCTGGAGAAAGAAGAGGCTTTGCAAAGTCCTTATTATGACCCTTTTCTCCAGTCAGACAAACTACGAGAAGTACAAAGGTCTTTGGGAGTCTGCTTTTCCCATTGTACTTCTACATGAAATATGAGTATCTCACATATTCATACAGCTAGGTCACAGAAAACAGAACTACTATGAGGTAGTAACTGGAGGCAGCTAGCATTTTTTGAAAGATCCTCCTCCCTTCCAGTAAAAATATGGGGGTCGACAGGAAGAAAACTAACAGTTCATGATTTTCTTGAATAGCTGCCTTTCGCAAAAATAAATTTTTGAATTAAAACATTAGTTCACTAACATTTAGTATGTTTCCAGTTTGGTAGATGATAAATGAGGGTCTGATTTTACATTGATCAATTGTTTTCATTAAACTTTTGGAATGAAAAGAGTTTTTTTGCAAGCTTTCTTCTCTTTTTTTTTCTTTCAAATAGCTCTTCTGCTTGTAATGTTTTTCATAAGTCTCAAAGCACTTACAAAGAGCATCATTATTCCCATAGCACAAATGAGAAAAAAAAAAAAAACTGAAAAAAACATACAAGTGAGAGAGAGAAATTACTTGCCCAAAAATTACATCACTGGGAAGTGCTAACACAAAGGACTAAATCTAAGTATGCTAATTCTCATTCCACAGTCCTACCAGATTGATTATGGTGCCTTCCACATAAGGAATAATTCATTAGGAATGCAGAATTTATCAAATCATTCTGCACTATGTAATGTACATAGAAATGGTACAAAACCTAGATAATATCTGATCTGATACCAATATCTGTCGGTATATACTGCCCTTTTAATTGAAAACATCATTATAAAAAAGTATATAAAAGTTTTTTTCTTTTTTTTGCCTGTTTTTAATTCTAAAAATGTTTTTGAAAAAAATTGTACGTGGAGAGATAAAAACCTCTGCAGATATATCTGCAGAAATTCTCATTACTTCAACTAATATGCATCTGTATAGTTGATCTTTGCATTAACTTCATTTTCTCACCTGAGAAAGCCAGAATTACAGTGACTTCAAAATGTTTTTTTTTTCTTTCTAATGGCTGTCAATAGAAATTTAATATCAGCACCTTAACGCTCTTTTGCAATTACAGTGTTTTAACAGTAAAGTAAGCAATATGCTAGATTGTCTTAATGGAGACGTTCAAGGAAAAGCTAATTAATTTTAAAGTCTTTACATGCAGAGTCCTTTTCAGGCTATGATTAATCCTGACTTTGATTTTACAGCATACATGAGTTTTTTTTTAAGTTATCTGTTCTTAATTGCATGTTCTCTTTTAAGTGTCCCCTGGAAATAATATTTGATTGTGCATTCTGAATAACAACAGAGCAGAGGTTACAGCTGTCTGCAAAAACTTATCCAATACCTAAGCTTTCCCTAATACAGGCTGCAAATTCAGGCAAGTTGCTTGGTCAGTTTTAAACATGTAAACTAGGTCACTGAACTCAGGGACTGAAAACTCTGAATTAGACTCTGACTTCAGACTGTTATTGAACTGGACCACAAGCATATTTCCCTACCTAGTCGAAGTTTTGCTTAAAAACTCACAGCATTTTATTCTAATTCAGTGCTACGGATAAACAGCCAAACTATACAAACAGCTAGAACCTGAAGCCCAGTTTCACCCCTTACTCTCTCTCAAACCTTATCTGATTTAATCATNGGGGGTAGTTTTGGAGGCACAGCTCAAAAATGCATCAACTTGGGGTTTATATGTTTTACGTGAAAGACCGCAACATCCCCTTTGTGCTAAGAAGGCTAACAGTATCCTTGGCTGCATTAGGCAAAGTATCACCAGCAGGTCAAGAGAGGTGATCCTTCCGCAGTGTTCCAGAGTGTTCTCCTCTAGAAANTACAGCATACATGAGTTTTTTTTTAAGTTATCTGTTCTTAATTGCATGTTCTCTTTTAAGTGTCCCCTGGAAATAATATTTGATTGTGCATTCTGAATAACAACAGAGCAGAGGTTACAGCTGTCTGCAAAAACTTATCCAATACCTAAGCTTTCCCTAATACAGGCTGCAAATTCAGGCAAGTTGCTTGGTCAGTTTTAAACATGTAAACTAGGTCACTGAACTCAGGGACTGAAAACTCTGAATTAGACTCTGACTTCAGACTGTTATTGAACTGGACCACAAGCATATTTCCCTACCTAGTCGAAGTTTTGCTTAAAAACTCACAGCATTTTATTCTAATTCAGTGCTACGGATAAACAGGCAAACTATACAAACAGCTAGAACCTGAAGCCCAGTTTCACCCCTTACTCTCTCTCAAACCTTATCTGATTTAATCATATCCAGCTGATTTTTTTTTTTTTTAAATCCAACATAAATATTGATGGTTGACTATTCATATTCTGCTTTGCATCCTAGTGCTCATTTTCTCTGTTTAACCTTCACCGAGCAGTACTGATGCTATTGCTCATTTTGGAACTGCAGCCCTTTCAGTCCTGAACACACATTCCATCCATTTACATACAATAAAAATGCAAGCTGATTCCAATTTATTACACATTCTGCATTTTATAAACACCTGGTGCAGAGCAGTTCTCAGTTCAGCAGACAATAAATTAGTAGCAGGCAAAGTAACTTCAGCTTACACCTCTGTAACTAAGAACAAGCTGACTTTTTAAAAATAAATATTATAAATATTGGAGGACAGAACATAAAAATTGCAACATCCCCAAAATAATAATAATAAAAAATTAACAGCACAAAGCTTTTTTTTGGGGGGGGGGGGGCAATTTTGAGGGGAAGCGTGAAAAATGCATNCAAAAATGCATCAACTTGGGGTTTATATGTTTTACGTGAAAGACCGCAACATCCCCTTTGTGCTAAGAAGGCTAACAGTATCCTTGGCTGCATTAGGCAAAGTATCACCAGCAGGTCAAGAGAGGTGATCCTTCCGCTGTGTTCCACAGTATTCTCCTGGAGAAACTGGCTGCTTATGGCTTGGACAGTTGTACAGTTCACTGAGTGAAGAACTGGCTGGATGGCCAGGCTCAAAGAGTCACAGGTAATGGAGTTCAATCCAGTTGGTGGCTGGTCACCAGTGGCATTCCCAGGGCTCAGTCTTGGGGCCAGCTTTGTTTAACATTTTTATGAATGATCTGCATGAAGGGATCAAGTCCACCCTCACTAAGTTTGCAGATGATACCAAGTTAGGTAGAACTGCTGATTTGCTTGAGGGTAGGCAGGCTTTGCAGAGGGATTTGGATAGGATGGATCAATGGGCCAAGTCCAATCACATGACATTCAACAAGGCTAAGCGCCAGGTGCTGCACTTGGGTCATAATAACCCCATGCATCAGTACAGGCTTGGAGAAGACTGGCTGGAAAGCTGCCCAGCAGAAAAGAACCTGGGAGTGCTGGTTGACAGCCGGCTGAACAAGAGCCAGCAGTGTGCCCAGGTGGCCAAGCAGGCCAATAGCAGCCTGATCTGCATCAGAAATAGTGTGGCCAGCAGGACTACGGAAGTGATTGTCCACATACAGAAGCGTATGTGGCACTGGTGAGACCGCACCTCGAATATTATGTTCAGTTTGGGGCTCCTCACTACAAGAAGGATATTGAGTTGCTCGAGCATGTGCAGAGAAGGGCAACAAAGCTGGTGAAGGGACTAGAAAACAAGGGTTATGAGGAGCAGCTGAGGGGACTGAGGTGGTTTAGTCTGGAGAAGAGGATGCTGAGGGGAGACCTCATCACTGTCTACAACAATCTTACATGAGGTTGCAGTGAGGAGAGCGTCAGTCTCTCTTTCCTTGCATCCTGTCACTTGTCACTGAGAAAAGTCTCAAGATGTACCATGGAAAGTTTAGACTGGATATTAGGAAGAATTCCTTCATAGACAGGGTGGTCAAGCATTGGAACAGGCTGCCCAGAGAAGTGGTGGAGTCCTCATCCCTGGAGGTATTTAAGAGATGATTAGATGTGGCACTAAGGGACATGGTTTAACGGTGGGACTTGGTAGGTCAGGTTGATGGCTGGACTTGATAATCTTGAAGGCCTTTTCCAGCGTAAATGATTCTATGACTCAAGATGAAACCAAACAACTTCACCCCCATTTTAAAATTACCTTTTAATTAAAAAAAAAAAAAAGTAATTCAATAACAGTCTGCATCCTTAGAAGAGCAAGAAAAGCATTATGTTAAATCCCTTGAAAATATGTAATAAATAATAGGAGATGAATCCACACAGACTACTATAAATTATGACGATATTTCCTCTGAAAGTGTTATTGGAAAAAAGATTAGCTGCTTTAGGAAGTTAGCATATTGATTATATGATCCTTCTAATAAACAAAATAGTTTCTCTATAAACGAGCTTTGAGAATCTCTATTCTCAATAGCAAAGAGACAGACATGCTAGAAATGAGATTCTGCAGAGCATGTATCAGATGTGAACACTTGATTAGTTTAGATACAGAGTGTGAGAAAGGAGAAGAATAAATTGACACCAATCTCACCAGTTGAGAACAATCAGTTCTTGAAGGTGCTTTCTCAGAGAATACTAAGAGCAGGAGAGACAAAAGACTTTCTAAAGATTTCAGAAATTCTAGTTCCCCCTTTTTTGCCTATTACTCCAAGATCAGCTTTGCTCAGACACACACCCACATGCACACACTGCTGAGCTTGAACACAGCATTTACCTCCCAGAACCTACCTTCCTTAACCCTGGTCACAAAAGCAGAGTCTTAAATCAGGGGGTCCTCAAGGACTCTAAAGCAATTCAAAATCCCCTAGCCTTCAACAGTGAGGCCCAAACATTAGCTAACAAGAGGATGAGGTGGAAGGGTGGGGAACCATACTCTTTTTCTTTGCAGCACCTACTACAAAACTTACTCTATAATAACAGTGGTAAAGGAGCTGATCACCCTTTTCTCATTGTTTCCCCCTCACAGTGTGTTAGGTTCATAAATATTTTCCCCACCTCCAGATTCCTCCAAACCAAAGGTCTCTCAAAACCACTCTTAGTATTTCTCCAAACTGACTTTCTTCAGTTACTCCACAGTTTACCCCTCCACGTGCCTGTAGAGCTCCTCATTTCTGCTTAGCACATCCCACAGCAGCTGTCATCCATCAGCCCAGCTGTGACAAATCAGCTCAAACACACGAGGCTGGGCGAGGGGAATAGGAGCAACTCGAATTTTGCCCTGCTATAAAGCTCCTGTTTCATGTTTTCAAAACCCAAGAGCCTGGATCTCCAGTACTTACTGTGTGTCTTTTGACTACTTATCTCATTCCTCCTTTCATATAATTCAAAAAATGTCTTCCATGAGCAAGGCTAATTGGCATTGCAAAACCCCCTTGCATGCCTTAAAATACCAGCTTCCCACTACAGGGACTGAGTCCAGTATCTCCAAATGTAGCCCAGTTTAGTTATGGGAATTTAGCACAAGATCTAGCAGTCTTTTTTAAATCATTCAGTCAAACAGGGTGCTGAGCGTGTGCCCAATCTCACTAAAATCAGATGCTTCCATGCGCACAGGTCCCCTAGAAGAACATATTAAAATTAGAATAGTTCAGTTGGAAGGGACCTCCAAAGATCATCTAGTCCAACTGCCCAGCCACTTCAGGGCTAACCAAAAGTTAAAGCATATTAATGAGAGCATTGTCCAAATGCATCTTGTATTACACTGACAGGCATAGTACGAAGCCTGTTGCAGTGTTTGACCACACTCACAGTAAAGAAATTTTTCCTAATGTCCAGTCTGAACCTTCCCTGGTGCAGCTTCATGCCATTACCTTGCATTCTATCGCTGGTTACTGTGGAGGAGAGACTGGCACCTCCCTCTCCATTTCCCCTCCTCAGAAAGTTGTAGAGAGCAATGAGGTCACCTCTCAGCCTCCTTTTCTCCAAACTAGACAACGCAAGTATCCTCAGCTTCTCCTCATAGGTCATGCCTTCCAGCCATTTTACCAGCTTTGCTGCCCTCCTCTGGATGCAATTCAAGGACCTTAATATCCTTTCCGAGAGACCAGAACCATACACAATATTCAAGGTGAGGCTGTACCAGTGCTAAATATACCTGGAGAATCACCTCCTTTGACCGGCTGGCTATGCTGTGTTTAATACTCCCCAAGATGCAGTTTGCCCTCTCGGCTGCCAGGGCACACTGCTGAGTCATGTTGAGCCTACTGACAACCAGCCCCCCAAGGTCCCTTTCTGCAGGGCTGCTGTCCAGCCACTTGTCTCCTAGTCTGTAGCTGTGTCTGGCATTATGCTGTCCCAGGTGCAGCACCCAGCATTTACCTTTATTGAATTTCATGCTGTTGACAATTGCCCAATGAAAGAAAATCAGCTATTACAAACTAATTGACAGAGGTCTTGCTGTAAGTTTAATCATTACAGCTTATTCAGATTGAATTTGTTTTTCTGATTACTGATTTTAGCAATAATTAGAAATCAAAATTATCACTGCCTCTACAATGCGTGTTAGTACAAATGTTTCTTACTCAAAGTTTGTTTCTAGATACTATTACACTACTTATTAAAGCAGTATTTCATTTTAGGGAGAAGGTGAATATTCATAGAAAAAAGTATCATTGCTCATTAGATTTTCACTGACACTTAATGTATTCATCATCTCAAGGGAAGGGTGCTTTACTACCCTATAACTCTGAATCACATTCCAAAATATAAGGTAGCGTTTATTCACAACAAGCTATGAGGAGACAAGGCCAGGGAACGCAGAGGTCAGGGTCTATTATATTGAAACTAGGACGAAAACCCACCACATTGTTACAAATACTCATTTTGAAAAAACTTGCAGCACACTTCTAGTCTAAAAATGTAAAAGTTGTGTATGTTCTTTCTCAACAGGGTTGTACTCTCTGTATATTCCGATGCAATTTCTATCTGCCTCTTCTAGTGACACGAGTACCTAAGATCGTATTTCTCCTATTGCTTTTACGGAGCTAACAAATAACTGATTGTGAGCTGGAGGTTAGTCTCTCCTATGAAATAACTGAGGATTTATAAGCAAACCCTTTCCTGTGCAATATTCTTGAAGGAAAGGCGGCTGTACACCAGTAAAAATGACAATGCTTGTTTGAAGGTGAAATTTAAAAAGCATACAGCTTGTCTCTCATATGAGTAAATATGGATATAATTAAGATTAACCTTTTAAGAGCAAGTTGGACTTTCTTGCTATTGGAAATAATTAGGAGAAGGCAAATATGGTTAAAATGTTTTTATAGGTTCTCCTAGATTTTTCCTAAATATGACATAGTTTGTGCAGGAGGTGGTAAACAGATACATCATAGTCATCATAAATGTCAGTAAATCCTTTATTGTGTTTCTTTCACATGTAAATTCATGTGAAAGCATGCATTAAGCTGTATATTAAAAATCTGAGCTAAAGAAGCTTGAATAATTACTATTTATGCTGATACGCAATTTGTAAATTTACACCATTTTGTTTTAAGGAAGCTGTAAATAGCAGGAAGCACCTTAGAGCCTAAAGCTAGATGTATAGCTTGTGCAGTGTGCAGCAGAGTGGTGTTATCTGAAGAACATGATGGAGATGAGGAGAAGTAATGAGGAAAACAAGCTCCTGTTCTCAATGGCTCCAGGAACCATTTACCAATCGACTCTGGAAAAATATGTCTCTAAGAACTCTGCATGGCAGGGCAGCCTTGGGTAGGCTATAAAAGTCACAGATTAAAATATAGCTGATACAATAAAGCTGGTAAGGATCACATTTACTGTTAATTATAACCTTAATAATCAATTTTTAATCATTTTATAACTGTTTCATGCCTGTAAATCATGATTTTTAAGTAAATGTATTCATTTCAGACCTTTCAGTCTTGTCTAATGATAAAGCTGATATTCTAGTTTGATATTTGCCAGGCCACAGCATTCCCTTGGGCACTGAGTACGTGTTAACCAAGAGCAATCTGGCAGATTTTTAGGGTGTTTACTATCCAACAAGAGACACAATTTTCCAATATTTTTCATTAATTCACCATTAAGCTTTGGGGACCCAGTAGCAGCTGTAAAAAATAAAAATAAAAATTATGGAGTAGAGACATCTTTTTCTGCAAATAGCAGCTTAAGCCTCTGACAAATAACAAGAAGTGAACACAGAGTTTGGAGATCTTGGCATGTCTTTGAAAGATGAAGAGCCTTCATATAACAATGTCCTATTCTGAAAAGCAAATTATTTCCTGATCTTAAAAAGGCAAATGTATGTAAAAGATCTATGCAATTGGCGATATCATTGGAATTATAGTTATTTCAGATTTATTTGAAACTTCTGCAACTATTTATTTCTGTTTTATAGTTTGCACTGTTCTCAGCCCCAGAATACATACTTGTCCACCTCTCTACGCTAACTGTTGTTTTCACTATCATGCTATAAGCATATTATGACCAGACCTGTGTGAAACAAAGCAATTTTGATTCACAAGGGTTTCATGCAAACATTTTTCTGTATTTCACTTCAGGGACATCATCCCTTGAATTTGCCTTTGAATTTTAACTTCAAAAAAACCCAAAACATTAATCTGAAATTCAGTCAAGGCTGCAAAGCCTTGCCTTGTTTCAGGTCAAAACCTCAGGAAAGTGTTGAAATTCTGTGACCAAAGCAAAATTCACTGACAAAAAATTTCAGTAACACAGAATTATCTTGTTCTTTTAAGTTCAGCAAAACTCAAACTCATGAAAATCATAAGGTACAGAGCTAAGATACCCACTACTATAATCTTGACTCCAACCTCTTTGAGAAATGCCCTGTAACATCCACAGCACAAACATTGGAAACATTGAGAAAAGAAACATATTTTACCGTAGAGTATAAAACCATTTGCTTTGTAACATGATCTTATATTTGAGCAAAATGATACTGAACTGATACTGAAAGTGCTACCTCTACTTAAACAATTTCCTACTCTATAGAATCATGACATCTGCTAAATTTTATAGCCTTTTCATACAACTCATAATCCTGTTTAAAACTGCTTTTTTTTTTTTTTTATACCACACACCAGTTATCATTCCAACTTCCTTCCTCCCCCAGCATCTCTTTTGTACTGCTGTTGTCACAAACATCAGAAATTTCATCAGGAACTGAAAGGCAGCACACCAAGCATGTCCAAGTACACACACACACTGCACTTGTAGGAAAAGACAGATGGGGTCAGTTATCACTGTAGCAGAGCTGAGGCCTCAGACCTCAGGACAGGGTAGCTACAACCTTTGGCAAGCTTCAACAGATCCCCTCATTATTTGCAGCTATAATTAATACTGTGAACACCGCTGGAACATGCCCTTGTAAATTCTGGTAACTATTGCCTGTTCAGTAAGGGCAGAGTTAAGGTTGTCTCAGTCTATACCTCAACACTATAATTTTTGGTTTTCACTGATTTTGGTGCCCTTGAATCCCAGACTCTACAAAGGCGCAAGACTTCACATATTCTGACAGGACATCCACTGACTGAATAACTTTCTGCTCACCCCTTTTTTGCAGGAAAGAAGGCTTCTAAAATTATAGCGACACACATGGTAAAAACAAAAATTAGGTTCTTTAAACATAAAATTAAACAAAACAAAAACTTAGACATCTAAGTTAGAAACTTCAGCTGAATTAAAAAGTAAAGGTTCTTGAACAACGCATCTCCAAATGACCTGGACAGCATAATACCATATGCTTTCTCCATCTTATAGCTAAAGACAGGACAATAGACTCCAAATTCCTCTTTTGATACTGTAGTCCAGCAGTGGCTTTTACTTGCCTTATTGCACTGTTTATCCTTAAAATGCAGGTGAAAATCTGTGCAGCCAGCTGCACACACATGTATATGTGGTGTATATGTGCCGTGCGTACATGTGCCTGCTAGGAATGCATGTAGTTGCAGGAATCTTGCCTCTGTCAGGCTGTTGGATCCAGCATGATACATTTTCCTGTAACAAATTATACTTGTTTTCAGAGGCTTGCTAGATAACACATACTTAATTAACTGATCTTCCATCCCTGCATTTCTCCAGTTAAACATCTTAACAGACTATCATGTGCACAGGAAGTACATTTTTCCAGGTCTGTACTAGATCAGCAAAAGTTCTAAAAATATAATACTTTCAGAAGAAAAAAAAATACATATATATGCAAATTTTTTCTTTGTTTCACCAAAATACTACTTCATTCTAAATTTTGTGTTTTCTTTCCCAAGATTAGAGGTAAGCACACCATCACTATGCACATTCACTCTTGGTGGGAAAAGGGCTGCCCATGAAATTTCTCCCACAAGCATTGGTACTTTAAATCTCTCTCTTTAATAAACATTCTTTTGCCATTTAACTCTTTCAGTTCTACTAGTTCAGTAGCCAGGCCATGAAGGACTTTGCCACTTAATATATATACATATTAATAGTTATTATATAAAATACATTTCCTCCTACTTTAACACAATCTTTAGAATAGGTTTTTGTTGAAATTCAGACACCTGTGATTTGTCACAATTTTTCTGATTGCTTTTTTTGGTTAAGAATGAAAGAATTCTGCAATTATCTTTGTAACATTTTACACAACTGTAGTTAAAGTAGATGATGTGAATTTATATCTATATCTACATAAAACTTGGCTTCAAAATTTAACTTTTCAACTGTTCAGAAGCATCTTTATGGTCTCCTCAATATTAAGAGGCAGTTTGCTAAAGAAAAAAAAAGGAGAAAAATTAAGGACTGGGTAAGTTTTCTGCATCTTCCAGATATTTTAGAATACACTTTGCAGGTGAAAATCCTGCTTTTAGTGTATGATGGAAGGAACTGAAGACACACACCACTGACTCTGCACGCATGCTTCAGAACCTATAAGAAGCGCAACAGTACCTTTTTCTCTTCTTTCTGTGCTTTAATATTGTAGCACAGGTGGAGCTCATAGGTAATATTCTTATTTGAGAGACAACTGAGTAAATAATTTGATTCTAGGATAAATAAACTGTACATAAATATGCATCAGGATTAGCAACCCAAATCAGCATCTCTATAGCAGTGGTCATCAGCTCTCCCCAACAGCTTCAGCCACACTCACTGTGTCCATTTGAAACTGTGCGGTGCAATCACTGAGAATGTGTTTGGTTAGGACACTGAACTAAGACAGCTGTGCTACTTTGGTCCCATTCATGGTGCAGAATAGTACTTTATAAATATAGTCCTATGTAGAAAAGGTGGAGCATGTTTAAGCTAACTTTTCCTTACAAAAAAAGGTCTTAAGATCTTTAGCAAGCAGAGAAGACGTCTTTGACTTTATATCCCAAGCAAAAGACATTAGTGTCTTCCATACTCCATTACAATTTTGAAATGGCAGGATGGCTTACAGTTATGACAAGTGGCGCCACTGTATCCAGTTCCATCGCAAGTGCACTTGAAGCTGTCCCACGTCTGGGTGCATTTGCCACCATGTTCACAGTGATTGGGTACGCACCTGTCAGGACAAGATGGAAAGATATATAGAGAAAACTAAATGAGCATCAAGATTTACAAATGGCTAAACTGGGAGCTACCCAAGCTGTATATCATGTCCTTGCCTGGTAATTAATCTTTGTTATTTTATGCATAATAACAGAATTTGTATCCAAACACACAACTACACAATAGCTGATTCATCAGGATCTGATGCAGCCCCTTTACAAACAGCAAAAAAGGGCAATAAAGGTCACCTATCCAATCACCCATTATAAATTAGGGTTCTAAGCTAAGTACTTAGCTGTCAATACAAAAAGAACATCACAAGTCACACTTCCTTCAGCTGTGCAGGTGATGTCATGCCTCATGGACTCCAGTCCCATGAGTGACTGAAAGTTAAAGAAAGAATGCCAGTGAGTTGCTATTTATCCTTCTGTTGCCAGCAGTGGGATAAAGTATAGGCAGGTTGCTGGCAAGATGGAAGTTACTAATGCTGCATTATTAAAACAAACAAGGTGGTATAAGCTTCAGTATGAAAGGTATAACAGGTTTTTCTTCATAGGGATTTGTGGCAAGTGTTGCTGTCTTTAATCCCACCCATCTGCTTTTCTTCTCCAGCTATGCTGTTGCTGGAGAGTGGGGGGAATGCAGAAGAAAAAGTGGAATGCTAAAAGACAGTCATAGCAGAACATACATTTATTGCTTGAAATATTATCTAAATGTGATTTCAAAGACATGAGTTTGACCTTTTTTTTTTTTCCTGTGGGAATTACCATGTACTTTCACTTTTGAAACTATTAAATTTCTTTTCTTTGAGAGGGCTCTGCAATATCATTTCAGATTTTTTTTTTTCCTTTATTAAATTGGTTACAGTTGGACTCAGGATAGGCACTGCTTTTTTAATCAAGAAATAAAGGAGTTTTCCTTTCTCATTGAGTTGGCCAAATCTAATTTATGAACCATACTTTTTCACTGCAACATTAAAAATAAAAATTAGAAAACTGCCTATTAGACAAACAAATAAAAACATTTTCAGAAATGCATTACAAATTAAGGATGTTTATCTCTAGGAACTACAGTTCATCATATTCCTGAGACAGTTAACAACGCTCTATTAAATAACATGCAAGGACAGCTTTTCCTTCCTTAGGTCGCAACTTATTCAAACTGAAAGTATCTGGGTGCAACCTCTACAAGCTTACAGTCTCCTGTCTCCTCAAGTTCCACTTAATAGCATTGATATACATGACAACTACCAAAAAGAACCTACATCATGACATGCATTTGAGATTTGGACATTGTGTATTCAAAGGTTGTTGGTTTTATGCATGCCAGAAGAAATACCTTAGAATAAACACCATACAGGTGGCTTACATCCTGTATCAGCCCGTGGTATTCAAGTCTAGCCATTCATTCTTTTTCAAAAAGATCGGAAACTATTGGTCTGGTTAAAAATAATGCTTAATGAAATGCTCTTCTAAAAGTAAGAAACAAAGCATTTTAAAATTTTGTTTTCACATTAAAATACAGCAAAGCCACCTGAGAGAATTATCACAGTTCAATAAATTATGTTTTCAACATGGTTTAAGTGAATGCATTTAATTTTGTAACTGTGGCAGGCTAAATGCACAGATAGAGTTAATTACTGCAATTCAGCTAATAGGTGATGGCTTTAAGTTGGGTTCTCAACACTACAGAAGAACAACAGCATACAATGGCACATTTCTAAACATACAAATCACTAAAAATTTCTACGAATTCACAGCTGGTGGGTACAAGAGTAGGGAAAGCAGAGACACTTCAAAAATAATTTCATAAAAGTAACTTTTACTGAAAGATATAAACATCTAGAAAAGCTCCTAAATCTGAATACAGTTTCCTGATTTTTTCCAGCCTTTCAAAATAACTGTTTTCAATTTATTTTCTTCTTCATTTACATTTGAACATACACTACTTTAAAAGTATTTTTCCAATGACCAAACTAAACATTTTTCTATGTGAATTTGGCCAGCTATTTATACAAAGTCTCACATGCAATGCCAGCAACTAGTATCACATTTTAGTACTAGATAATTTATTTTTATTGTAGTATAACCACTAAAGATACTGCATGATTGACTATGTAACTGAGGTAAACGACTTAATGTAGGGAAATACAAAAAAGAGATTTTTATCTGTATCACTCAATGGAGCATATTAAAACATAAAAACAGATATTTAGCTAACTCCCTGATGTTAATCTTATATTCCTACCATGATGGTTGGACTAGCCTAATTTGCATCTGCAAAATTTCTTTTTTTAATCATTTGCTTTTCCCTGTTCTAAATATGGTGTAGCTAAAAATAAGAAGTAAACAATGTCATAATATCAGTGCTGCCTAACTGGAATTTTAATTAGACTGTAGGATCATTTCCTTAAGTCCTCCGTCCACTCTCAATTTTCTGTTAGCTTATTTTTATCAGATAGAACTATAAGATTTCTTTTCTATTAAATCCATTAGCAAACTTACATATTGTAATCTGCCACCCATCTGTCCTTCCCCACTGTAGTGGAGCTCACAGGAAATTCTACATAACCAGAATATAAAAACTAGAATGAACAAACAAAACAAACAAAAACAAACATAAAATAAAAACTTTTTATTTCAGTAGAGGTATCAAGAGGAATATAATTTATAACCATAAACCTCATTATCTTTCAAACACTTTTCTTGCCATAGAGTGATGGTAAATATGGATGCCGTTAAGAAACAAAGTAACTTGCCTATGTATTTAACTGTTGAACTTGCGAAGAAATCTGTATTTTTGAAACTATTTGAGCATATGTGTTCATGTAGTTTATCTACCTTATGTTTACCATTTAGCATATACACTGAAAACCAATCCATGCTCCGTTTGCAGTTCGTTTATATTTAAAGAGTATGTTTCTAGGCAATTCCATTCTTTCTTTTAGGAATAAGGCTGTCTTTACATGAAGAATTCACTTCAAAACCACACTTCCCTCCTGAACCAGGCTCTGAAGTTAGAAGTAAGCACAGCACAGAGAACTGGAAGTTCCTAGTCACTGAGTTCTGTCCCTTCCCACTGTGGACTACTGTTTTTTAAGTACTACCACTTACAAAATCTTAGCAACTCCATTTTGAGAACTTCCTTGCTATATGGCTCCTTCTGAATGGCAGGTCTAGAACTTCATTCCTTCACGCGTGATATACTTTCTCTTAATTTCCATCCAAAATCTATCCATAGAAAGTGTACAGATGCTGTTTTGTTTGGGATTTTATTTGGTAACATTGACCTGTGTCTTAAAACAGCTTTTGTTCCTCTTTGGGATTTACAAGTGACGACTTCATGGAGAGCAATCAACTTGTCTTAGCCAATATTTTTATGAAATCAAGTATCCTGTTGGAAAATAGATTTTCTATTGTTCATCTTTGTAGCTGTTCCCCCTTGCACTTGTGATTGAATTGATATTCTGGAGGAGGTCTTACCAATGTTTTGTGATTTCAGGGTCGATTAATATTTTCATATCTCTCTATTGAAAATATTTTGTTTGATACATAGCATTTTCCTGAATACATCAAAATGGTGGCTCAAAATCATCCTGAGATTGCTCAGTACATTTAGTAACTTCAGTACATTCCCATCCTACTTCTCTTCAGTCGCCTCCCCAACAAGCTCCAGCTTTATACAGAAATTCTTATCATCCTCAACAGCATTATTCTGCACTGTTAACTTCCATGGTGCCACCTCAATCTCTATTTTTTTTATACTGAATCTGTATCATCAGCAAATTTCATCAGGATATTCCTAATTTTGAGCCAAGGTCAAAGCATTAAATAGGATCAGCTCTGGCACTGATCTCTGAGCAACTCTAATCTCTCAGCCAGCTGTTAACCCTTCAGTATAACCTGTGAGGCAATTCCATTTGCCACCTCACAACTCACTTTGCAGTTCCTCATTCAAACCCTACCTTCCTTGGTTCAGCTAATAATTTCCATCATTATAGTGTATCAGATGTTTTATTGGCTTCTGACAAATAGACCTATGTCATTTCTCCTGCCTGAGAAAGAACTACTGTGCTTTACCAGAGGAGGATATCAGGTTAATCCGGAACAATCAACTGTTGATAAATGTGTGTTGCATTTTACTCTACCTTCCATTTATTTACTTCCAGGTATTTAATTATTCTTTCCTTCATTTCTTCAAAAGCTTAGTAGGACTACTAATGTCAGACTAATAGGTGTGTAGTGATCTGGATCTCTCTCTTTCCATTTTTTAAATGACATGAGGTTAACTGTCACCTAATACTATAAAAACATTCTTTTTTTTTTTTTTCAGGGCTGCAATATGACATATCAACATTATGAAACAGGAATATCTTCCCAATTATTATCTAATTAGCTATGGCATCTTCTTGGTGCCTGCTTACTCTGATACTGTAATTACTATTCTGTCATTTCTGTTATTTATCTGATTCACTAGTACCTCAGTAATCAGCATAAATTGTTGCCTTGCTTTAAGCAGTGGTAAGAACCAAATTTAAATCTACTGATTGTAATTGACCAGAGTCACTAACTCCATCCAGCTGGATGGGGAAAACTGTACATTACACTTTTCCCTCTGTCTGACCAGATATACTCTCTACAAGAAGTATAAATGGGATGTACATGTGCTGAAGGGTTAACATTTCCTGAGGCTTTTGCATTTTCTCAGAGGTACTATATACAAATATCTAGTAAAACACTAAGCTCCCCACCCATAGACTGTTTAAGAGAGAAGACTGGGAACAGGATGCTCATGTGGTTGTGGTGGTTTTACCCAGCTAAACAGTGGAACTCCACCACAACTGCTCACTCACTCCCCCTCCTCAAAGGAACAGGGCGAGAAAATACGATGGACAAGGGCTCAAGGGTTGAGATAAGGGCAAGAAGGTTGCTCACTAATTACCTTCACAGGCAAAACAGACTCAACATGGGGAGATTAATATAATTTATTACTATCACTAGCAGACTAGAGCAGTGAGAAACTAAAAGCAAACTAAAAACACCTTCCCCCCATCCACCCTCTCCTATCTCCTCCCCCCGAGCGGCGCAGGGGAATGGGGAATGCGGGCTGCGGTCAGCCCATATCGCTTCGTCTCTGCTGCTCCTTCATGGTCACTCTCTTCCCCTGCTCCAGTGTGGGGTCCCTCCCATGGGATGCTGTCCTTCCCAGACTGATCCTGCGTGGGCTTCCCACAGGCTGCAGCTCTTCAAGAGCTGCTCCAACATGAGTCCATACCACAGGGTCCATCCTTCAGGAGTAAACTGCTCCAGCATGGGTCCCCCATGGACGGCAGCTCCCACCGGATCACCTGCTCCTGCGGGGACTCTCCATGGGCTGCAGCCTCCTTCAGGTCACATCCACGGCTCCTCCATGGTCTCCTCCAAAGGCTGCAGCATGGAAATCTGCTCTGCCATGGTACCCCATGGGCTGCAGGGGGACAGCCTGCTCCACCATGGTCCTCACCATGGCCTGCAAGGGAACTTCTGCTCCGGCACCTGGAGCACCTCCTGCCACTCCTTCTTCACTGACCTTGGTGCCTGCAGGGCTGTTCCTCACTCCTCTCTCTCCCAGCTGCTGTTGCGCAGCAGTTTTTTCCCTTTCTTAAATCTGCTCTCACAGAGGCGCAAACAACATCGCTCATTGGTTCAGGTCTGGCCAGCGGCAGGTCCCTTTTGGAGCCGGCTGGAGTTGGCTCTTATCTGACATGGGGCAGCTTCTGGAATGTTCTCACAGAAGCCACCCCTGTGGCCCCCCTGCTACCAAACCTTTACCACGTAAACCCAGTACAGTAGTCTGCGGCAAACACCGTTTTTTCCCAAAGGCATCTTTGTAGCAACCAAGAACAAGCACTGTTGAGCAATCACGAACAAGCACTTATGGAGCAACCAAGAACAAACACTAACATACGTTAGGTTATCGGGAAGGGTCTGTTAGTCCCAAAGGAATACGGCAACCAGAAGCAGAATAAGCTATCTACCCTAAACCCCATTGCCAGATCATATACAGAACTGCCTGTGCCAAATGAATTGGGACTGGTATGGGGTGTTCCAGCTGCAAATGATATGAAACTGAGAGAGGCTGCATTTTTGAGGACTGTAGCTTATAAACAGAAAATATCTTGTGAAGACATGTCATACAGCTAGAACATGTGAGAAGTCTGACACTGAGGTAGGAAAAATGAACTGAAAGATAAGGAGAGTCTTGCTATTTAGCACTTCTGCTAGACTTGCATTCTGCAAAAATGGGTCTGGGGACTTTTGCCTGCAGTACACAGATCGTAAGTCAACCTGTCGTACCATTGCCAACAACAAGAAAAACAAAAAAGAAGAAAAGGGATGTCATAATGTGGGTATAAGCAGGAGAGAAATAATGAAAGACCCATGAAGAAATCCTCATACCACATTCAGCACAAGTGAGCACAGGATGGTTTTCAAATGTACAAAAAGTTGTTCAAAACAGGAAACTTAAAACTGTAATAAATGCCTGAAGGGAATGGGCAAAGATGCAATGAGGTTCATCAGTGGTAAGAGGTATTTTAAGAACAACTCAACATACATCAGGAATGACTTAAGAATATATGGTCCTGCTAGAAGGCAGGAGAATTGCCTCAGAGACTGCTCCAAAAGAAACAAAAAGCATGTCTTTCTATTTCTTAATTTCCCATTATGTGACAATATTTTCATAGCATTCTGACTGTGCTGTTTGTCCTCCGTAAGTCATCAGGTTTTGGTTGCTACCTCAGTCTTTTTAGAGGTGCATATCCCTCAGGGCAGGTATTCTTAACACATTAACAAGCTTCTCGGGGCAAATCACATGCAATGTGTATGGTAATTGATGGCAACTCTTAGGTTTAAGAGTTTATTTGAGCAGGAAGATAAAATTTTATTTTATGCAGGAAAGCGACCAGGTGTTCACACTTGGATTGTTTAATAAATTCCCTTGGGACTGAAGAGCCATCACAAACCTCACTATTCTCCACCGTAAGACACAGGCGTTTCCCTTGCTCATTCACCCCCTTTTCCTTTCCTTTCCTGCTTCCCCTTCCTACTTCCCATCTCTAGAATAAGTACACAGTACAGCTTGTGTGTATATATAAACTAAATATAAACTAATTCTCTCTACAAGCTAGGAACAACCAAACCAAGAAATACCACCAAGACAAAACATTCAGCTGTGCAACTACTCCTCCACTTGAGAGGACAAAAGGAAGAAATGCACTACACAGGAGAGATATTTGACCCATATTGCCCACTGCACTACTGAAAAGAACTCAAAAGCTGCAGTAATAAAGACAGCCTAAGAACTTCTGTAGGGCAAGACAAAATGTTAGAAGTTTTTTTGCAGTGAAAGGTAACAAAATAACCTGGGTTGAATTATTCTTAACATGAAATTCAATATTTTCACTCTCATCATCAAATCACTAACTAGTCTTGCTCCTGCTCACACCTTCTCTCTCATTTTCACATGCTGTTCTTTCACATGTCTTCCAAATTCTCTGTTATGCTTTTTTGTCCATTCCTCTGTCTCAGAACCAACCAACTCTCATTGATATGTTTTGAATAGTTTTACAGTATTTTTCCACTAACTGAGCTTTTTATTGCCTCCAAACAACTCCTTAAAACCCATACTCTTTATCACCATTTCTTGCGTAGTTTCTTGCATAGATCCTTCAAAATGCACAATGCTATCCTTGTTGAGCATCATCTTCTATCACTATATGCCTTGTATAAACATTCACACTCACATAAAGACTAGAAAAATGTGTTTAAAATTTAATCCCTTTTTCCTGTACAGGGTTACCTGACTACTCAAGAAGACCATGAGAGGTTAGGTCTAGAAAACAATGTACACATGAAACAATTGAAAAGAGCAATAAATAGTGCTTTCAGCTGGCAGTCTGAATCACTGATTATAAGCACCTTACTTAAAAGACCAACTGTAAACTAGTAACAGAATCACAAAGATATTCTAAATGTTTGCATCTGTCTGCTGTGAGTATCTCTTTAATGAGCAATAGAGCACTTTCCACTAGTCATGGTAAAAGTAGTACTAAACAATGGTAATTAAATTAAGGACACATTGCTATTACAGAGTCCTATTGTATCAACACCAGACTAAAATTACCTGTTTCAGAAAGAGCCTTTGATTTTCAGAGTGCCCTAAATAAAATAAAGACAGCTGATTTGATCTTTAGGACTCTTTCTCACTTCACATAATGTAGCAAGTGATTAATGTGACTTTGGAATCTTCAGAAACAGGATTTTCATCTTATATGCAAAGCAACACAAAGGGCAGATGTGAGTGACTGTAAAACTCATTCAGGTTCACAATAATTCCCAAACTAGTTTCATTTGCTGCCGACTTCTAATCTAATTGTGCACAGATGCATGCAATTAATGATGGCAGAAGTAAATAATCCTTTCTGAACCAAAAAGGACCTATCCTTTTTTTATTACTTACTGTAATACAAGGACTTCATATTTCTTTGGTGGACATTATAAAATTTGTTCTGTCATGAGATCAAAACAAAACGCTTGGCACTTTTAAAGACTGTGATTTACAAAGAGCAAATCAATATTAAAATATGCAGTGACATTTGGTTAAGCAAAGTTCCTTTAGGGCATATTCCCAGAAAAGGCTGCCAGTGTTTTTCACAGTGTTATCTCCAGACCAATAAGGTGCTCTTCTAAGCTGTTCACTCTAGAACCATTAATGAAGGACTAACATGTAAAGAAGAATACAGCATTTAACTCATTTGAATTAAATGATCCTCTTAGATTTATGCAGTTTTTATTTTGTGCACTGTAAAATACATACTTATTATTCCTTTCTTTCCTACTGCTTTTAATTCCCAGACCAATTCAGAAATTAGCTCCTTAAAATGAAATCACTCTGGTCTGCTTTAGCAATCTCAGGAGCTGGATAACCCATTTTTCTGCATCTGTTGCAGAAAAATTCCTGTGCCTGTTACGCATAGCCTAGGATCTAGAATGGTCATGTCGAAACACCTACATCTGCCCAACCCAAACTGTTGCTACCATGGCTGACGCAAAGCAGGAAAGGGTAAATCTACTGCAGCTACTAACAGAAGAGGTAATTTCCCAGCCCTGGTATCCCTCCTGTCAATTCTTAGCAATTGCTTCATGTTAACAGAAGTAGATCAGCTCTATGTGGAGCTGTGGCAGAAGAAAAAGTAGGAAACGGTCTATTGGGCAGCATTTGCTATTCTCTGTCTACTCTGGAAAGGAGGGAATAAAAGATAAACCGGTTATAAACGGCCCAGGGGCTACATGCAGCCCCCAAGTTGCAAACTGGACTATGCTCTGATAATCTTACAGAGACAAAGGAGAAAACCACAAATTCATAAATAAATAAATCAGGCTAGATAAAAAGGCAATTTCTGTTGCACAATGTTTTAGCCAGTAAACTAAGGGCCAAGTCTTCAGCCGGGTGTAAATGAAAACATCTGCATCTATCGTAAATACTGTCTCAAGTCTATTAAACAGGTCAGGACAAAAGGAAGAATAAATTCTAACGAAAGGTCAGCTACTAAATATGACAATGGGGTTTTATTTAACTTTTTTTCACTACCCTGTGAAAAGTAACTAGATTAGTAACTAGGTTAAAGATTTCTAGGGCATATGAGAGCTACTCTGCATACCCTTTTTTTGGACTGGTGAATTTGAGTTTATTGTTTAGACAATTAAATAGAAGAAGTGCAAGCTAGTCACTAACATAACTAAGCTAGTTGTGGGCACAATTCAGCCCTTTTTAGGAACAGAAGATATGTTAAACACTAAGGATCTCTAGAAAAACCTCGTTTTTACTCACTAGTTTTCTGATCAAATATTCAAACCTTAAGTATTACCGTGCTCAAAATCTGACAAAATACAAAAACTTTGTATTCATGTAGTCACCTCTCTTTTACCATTTCAAATACGTAAGGAAGAACACATAGGACTTGAGAACAAACCATAACATTGACTTTTTGATGTCTTGTTAAATATTTATTACCTCTACATTGTAGAGCTTGAACCAAATACAGCTCCTGAGATTTTATGACATCAACTTCACTTTATAATCTATGTTAGGCATTTGCAGAAAGTTTTTCTTTAGAAGATGGTAATTATCATAGAATCATAGAATGGGTTGGAAGGGACCTTAAAGATCATCTAGTTCCAATCCCCCTGCCGTGGGCAGGGATGCCACCCACTAGATCAGGTTGCCCAGGGCCCCATCCAACCTGGCCTTGAACACCTCCAGGAATGGGGCATCCACAACTTCCCTGGGCAACCTGTTCCAGTGCATTATGACCATCCGAGTAAAGAATTTCCTCCTGATGTCTAATCTAAATCTCCCTTCTTTTAGTTTAAAACCATTCCCCCTCGTCCTATCATTATCTGCCCATGTAAAAAGTCACTCTCCATCTTTTTTATCAGCCTCCTTCAAGTACTGAAAGGCCACAACGAGGTCTCCACGGAGCTTTTTCTTCTCCAGGCTGAACATGCCCAGTTCTCTCAGTCTTTCTTCATAGGAGAGGTATTCCAGCTCTCTTATCATTTTTGTGGCCTTATTCTGGACCCGCTTTAACAGGTCCACATCTTTCTTGTACTGGGGGCCCAAGAGCTGGATGCAGTATTCCAGGTGAGGTCTTAAAAGGGTGGGGTAGAGGGCTACAATCACCTCCCTTGACCTGCTCACCACACCTCTGTTGATACAACCCAGGATACAATTGGCTTTCTGGGCTGCAAGCTGAGACTGCTGGCTCATGTTGAGCTTTTCGTCCACCAGAACCCCCAGGTCCTTCTCCACAGGGCTGCTCTCAAAGAGTTCTTCTCCCAGTCTATACTCACATCTGGGATTGCCCCAGCCCAGGTGGAGCACCTTGCAGTTGGACTCTCTGAACCTCATTAGGTTCACATGGACCCACTTCTCAAGCTTGTCTAGGTACCTTTGGATGGCATCCCTTCCTTCTGTTGTACCAACTGTATCACTCAGCTTGGTGTTGTCTGCAAACTTGCTGAGGGTGCACTTGACACCATTGTCTATGTCATTGATAAAGATATTGAACATCACCAGTCCCAAGACGGACCCCTTGAGGGACACCACTCATCACCGGTCTCCACCTGGACATAGAGCTATTGACCACAACTCTCTGGGTGTGGCTATCCAGCCAATTCCTTATCCACCGAATAGTCCACCCTTCAAACCCACATCTCTCTCCAATTTAGAGATCAGGATGTCACGTGGGACTGTGTCAAAGGCCTTACAGAAGTCCAGGTAGATGACATCAGTCGGTCTTCCCTTGTCGACTGATGCAGTCACTCCACCATAGAAGGCCACCGGGTTGGTGAGGCATGATTTGCCAGTGATGAAGCTGTGCTGGCTGTCTTGGATCACCTTGTTGTCTTGCATGTGCCTTAACATTGCTTCCAGGAGGATCTGTTCCATAATCTTCCCAGGCACAGAGGCAAGGCTCACCAGTCAGTAGTTCCCCAGGTCTTCCTTTCTACCCATTTTTTAAAATGGGAGAGAGATTTCCCTTTTTCTAGTCACAGGGACTTTGCCTGACTGACATGACTTTTCAAATATGATGGAGAGTGGCTTGGCAACTACATCAGTCAGTTCCCTCAGGACCCTGCGATGCATGTAATGGGGCCCCATAGCCTTGTACCTGTTCAGTTTCATCAGGTGGTCTCGAACCTGCTCTTTGCTTACAGTGGGAGAGACTTTGCTCCCCTAGCCCCTTGCCTAGAGGTTCAGGGACTTGAGAGACATTGGAAGCCTGACTGCCAGTGAAGACTGAGGCAAAGAACTTGCTGAGTACCTCAGCTTCTCCATGTCTGTCATTACCAGTTCTCTCTTCTCATTTATAAAAGGGTTACAATCTCCTCGGCCTTTCTTTTCTGACCAGTGTACCTGTAGAATCCCTTCTTGTTATTTTTTGCATCCCTTGCTGAGTTCAGTTCCATTTGTGCCCTGGCTTTCCTGATCCTATCCCTACACATCTGGACAGCATCCTTGTACTCTTCCCAGGCCATATGTCCTTGCTTCCATTGCCTGTGCATTTCCTTCTTACAACTCAGTTAGACCAGCAGGTCCTTGCTCAGCCATGCTGGTTTCCTGCCTTCCCTGCTTGATTTCTTACACGTTGGGATGGAGAGCTATTGTGCAATAAGAAAAGAGCTGCCAGCTCTGATCAGTTCCTCTGTCCCTAAAGACAGTTTCCCAGAGGATCTCATCAACTCATTCTTTAAACAGCTGGAAGTTCACTCTTCGCATGTTCAGGGTCCTAACTTTGCTCTTTGCCAGGCCCATATTCCTTGAAATCAAAAATCCAACCAGGGCATGGTTGCTGCAGACCAGACTGCCTCCAGTCTTAACCTCTTTAATGAGTTCATCTGTATTGGTGAGCAACAGGTCCAGTAACACTTCTCCTGTGGTTGGTCTGTCTAATACCTGGACCAGGAAGTTATCCTTGCACTCCAGGAGTCTCCCGGATTGCTTACAGCCTGCTGTGTAGCTTTTCCAGCAGGCATCTGGATGGTTGAAATCCCACATCAGGATGAGTGCCTGTGAGTGTGATGCTTCTTGTAGCTGAAGCTGAAAGGCCTCATCAACAGGCTCCCCTTGATCAGGTGGCCTGTAGTAGACCCCAGCTACAAGATATCCTTTATTGGTCCATTCCTTAATTTTTCCCTACAAGCTATCAACCTGTTCATGGCTGTTTCTCAGAGGCAACTCTTCGCAATCTATCCATTCCTTAACATAGAGGGCAACACCTCCTTCCCTATCTTGTCTGAAAAGCCTGTAGCCCTTGATTGTAGTGTTCCAGTTGTGTGATTCGTCCCACCACGTTTCCATGATAGCAATTAGGTCATAGTTTTCTAATTGTACAATGGTTTCCACCTCCTCCTGCTTGTTTCCCATGCTGCACGAATTGATGTTGAGACACTTCAGCTGGGCTATCAGCCACATCACCTTTTTAGAGAAGCCTTCCCTAATTCCATTGGGACTATTCACAGGCATTTCCCTGTTGCTTCCTAAAGTGTGAGTGTTCCCTGGATCTTCTCTGTCACTCAGAAGTACATCCCATTCCCCCACTGAATCTAGTTTAAAGCTCTGCTAATAAGTCCAGCCAGCTTGCTGCCCAGAACACTCTTGCCCCACCTGGTCACTTGCGCCCCACATGGGCTGGTCTCTCGAAGGTATGTCCCAGATCATAGAACCCAAAACCCCAAGCATGGCACTTTTCTTTAGAAGACAGTAATTATCAGAATTATAGACCAGTGAGCAGCCTATATAACACAGAACAGTGTCTATTACATTGCCCTCTAATAAACATGAGCGATCATGTGTTGAATCACCAGGCAAATGCAGAATTTTACAGAGCTTTGTTTTAAATGAGTTTAGTCCTAAACTTATTTTTTGAGGAATAAAGAAACTGAAGATTAAAAATCTTTATGTTTCTTCTCATAATGTAAAGAATTACTCAAGAATGAAGATTATTATACAACTGGCGAATGATTTTGTGTTAAAAGCCCCTTGCTATGCCAATCAAAACTGGGTATGGGCTGTCAGAGTCCATGGCTGACACTCCTCCACTCCTTGGTGCAGGCCATAACAGACCTTATCATTTTCATTACCTATTTTTCGTCCCTAGTGCCTAACTCAGGGACAACAGCTATCTTACCTACATTAGCCAGCGTAAACTTTGATTTTGAAATAGGTGATAAAAATCCAGATGCATTACATGCAAAGGGCACAATCTGTTAAATATGTCATGCTTTGCAAATGTATAGCATGTTAATCACCTTGATGGTCATGGAGCTATAAGATGACATCAATGGCTATTGATAAAAGTATGTTCTTGGCTCAGCATACTGTTTTACTAGTCTCGCGATGACATAACGAAGTGGAGCTGATTTCATATTCAGTAAGTTTTGAGTTGAACATATTTGAATGCCAATGTCTTGTTATTATGGCATTGTATTTAAAGCAAACTTGACGTACTAAAATGATTTAACATTCCTAAAGTGATGCTGAATTTGTAAAGTGCAGCTTGCCTAAATAATTTTATTTAAAATGCTACAGAATGATGGAACTCCAAATAACTCACAAGAGAAAGTTGTCTTTTACTTACTCAGCATGAATGATTTGTGACTAATATAAACACCATCTTTTTGTTCTTTACTCTTTACCATCATTACTGTCAGGAATCTGGCCACTTTCTTCACTTTCATAGGCACAATCTGCAACTTTCCCTGGAAAATCAATTACCTTACAAGCAGTGATTTGGAGGTAAAGCTAGGACAAGTCCTGATGTCTTTACAGAAACTATAGATCATGCATTAACATTGTATTGGGTTTACGTGGTAAAGGTTTGGTAGCAGGGGGGCCACAGGGGTGGCTTCTGTGAGAACATTCCAGAAGCTGCCCCATGTCAGATAAGAGCCAACTCCAGCCGGCTCCAAAATGGACCTGCCGCTGGCCAGACCTGAACCAATGAGCGATGTTGTTTGCGCCTCTGTGAAAGCATATTTAAGAAAGGGAAAAAACTGCTGCACAGCAACAGCTGGGAGAGAGAGGAGTGAGGAACAGCCCTGCAGGCACCAAGGTCAGTGAAGAAGGAGTGGCAGGAGGTGCTCCAGGTGCCGGAGCAGAAGTTCCCTTGCAGGCCATGGTGAGGACCATGGTGGAGCAGGCTGTCCCCCTGCAGCCCATGGGGTACCACGGTGGAGCAGATTTCCATGCTGCAGCCTTTGGAGGAGACCATGGAGGAGCCGTGGATGTGACCTGAAGGAGGCTGCAGCCCATGGAGAGTCCCCGCAGGAGCAGGTGATCCGGTGGGAGCTGCCACCCGTGGGGGACCCATGCTGGAGCAGTTTGCTCCTGAAGGATGGACCCCGTGGTACGGACCCATATTGGAGCAGCTCTTGAAGAGCTGCAGCCTGTGGGAAGCCCACGCAGGACCCGTCTGGGAAGGACAGCATCCCATGGGAGGGACCCCACACTGGAGCAGGGGAAGAGAGTGACCATGAAGGAGCAGCAGAGACGAAGCGATATGGGCTGACCACAGCAGCCCGCATTCCTCGTTCCCCTGCGCCGCTCGGGGGGAGGAGATAGGAGAGGGTGGATGGGGGGAAGGTGTTTTTAGTTTGCTTTTAGTTTCTCACTGCTCTAGTCTGCTAGTGATAGTAATAAATTATATTAATCTCCCCATGTTGAGTCTGTTTTGCCTGTGAAGGTAATTAGTGAGCAACCTTCTTGCCCTTATCTCAACCCTTGAGCCCTTGTCCATCGTATTTTCTCGCCCTGTTCCTTTGAGGAGGGGGAGTGAGTGAGCAGTTGTGGTGGAGTTCCACTGTTTAGCTGGGTAAAACCACCACAAACATTTAGATCATAAATTGTTAATTTGAGTGAATAGTTCTGGTAACCATACGATCTGAAATTTGCCCTGTGAGTGGCATAGAAAACACTTACTGCCTAAACACTGAAGGTTTTTCACCTTCAAAACCAAAATACAGTCTTAGCAGTAAAGCAAAACGCAAAGTCTATGCAATGAAACAAATATGAAATGGCAGTTAATGTTTCTGTGATATTTACTAATGATAACTGGTATAAATGCCAGTTTCCTTATTAAATTCCTAGCAGAACACGTAAGTCAAGGACGCTAATTTCTTCTACCTTTGAGAGAAACTCACATTTTCCCTATATATTGGCAGAGCAAAAAGAAACCTACCAAGACTTTTAGTTATCCCACTGTACCATAGAGGAACAGCTGAGGTCAGCATGCTTTTCTTACTGTGTGTCCCCACAGACTCCTGGTTTGCTAAACATTGACAAGGAAACATAGATTAGGTACTCCGAGTCACGAGTTGAAATTTGACTTAGATCAACCATGAATCAATCAGATGTAGATGACATTTACGGATGGTTTATTTACTTCACATGGAACATTCTCCCTGAGCTGACCTGTGTGCCCACAAAACTTAATGACGTGTGCACATCATTCATTAGTGGCAATGTAAAGTGCATATTCACTTGTAACTCTCTTCCCTTTCTCCATACACATCTCTCATCTTAGTTTGCAAGATTTTTGGATCAGAAAAAGGATGTGAATTTATATTTGCCCAGGGTTTATCACAGTGGCTTTTCCTCCCTCTTTTCATTTTAGTCATCAGGAACAACAAAGACAATAAACAGTAACACAGAAACGAATGATCTTTTTACACTTCATTATTCTCCTCCAGATCATCATTGAGCATATTTACACCATGTGGTAAAATCTACACAATCTGCTTTTTCTCCTTTACTGTGATGATTCTGCCATCTACCACACGCAGCAGAATGCTCAGCTAAAATTTCATGTATAAAATATTAAGCATATAGTTTCAGCTGACTTATCCCCCTGTCCTTGGTGTGTCCTTTGTGCACATCCATATTTTATTTTTTATAGAAGCCCTATAACATTTTCATAAATTGCAATATAATGAGTGTTCTACTCTACTTTTAAGACATCAAAAACAAGGATGCTCCAATGAATTAGAAGCTGTGCTATAGTGCAGTCACAGCTCTGTGATAAACATAGAAATACAATGCTCAGCTCACAACCTATTATTCAATCCATTTTCAATTTGCTGAAAACAGATATGTACAGTAAGTAGTAAACAATTCATTCAGTACCTAGAACTTGTGCAATGAACTGTTTTGAAGCCAGAAGGCTTACTGTTGAAGCAATAAATAGGTGCAAGTACATGCACACATGTGCATGTGTTCACACACCTACATTTAATATGCATAAACATAAACACTTTTTTCCAAGAATGATGACAACTTCAATCTTCTGAAAATGGGAAATGCTTTCAAGAAAACAATTCATATTAGGAGCAAAACTGTTTTTAAGGAAAATATAACTATGAGGATACAACTTTTAATAACATGTACTCGGCTTTAAAAATTGTAATGACAGGATCCTGGTTTGCTTAATTTTCATTACAAATAGCTCATCACTGGGAACCTATTATTCTACTTAAATAGCCTTGTGATTGCCCTATAGAAAAATTGATAGACTATAATTTGCTTGTAGTTTAGTGGCTCTTAATTCTACTTTTTTTCTTTTTTCTTTTTTCTTTTTTCTTTTTCAAGCACTGCAATTTGGGCACTATAGTTCAGGCTCTGTCAGTATTTCAGTTTATTACAAGCTTTGATTTCTTGAGGGTTTATATTTCAGTTATAAAAATTTACTCCAGGAATTCAGCACACAAAGCATAAGACAGAAAGGAAATAAATAGCAGCATACTAACAGTACTTGTTGTGAAGCAGCTCATGCAACTGGCTTACCACTTAGTATTCCAGCAGAGTAAGGGCAAGCTGGTAGATAGTTTTATAGGTTTTGTTTTAAACAGAAGAGGAAAAAAAGGAAAAATCCCTACACAATATTTTGCTTTAGCTCTCCAGACAGTTTGGCATGAAATTTTTGACACTTCCTTGACACAGACTGTTCAGAGGAAAGGGCCAGATTTGATTAATATCTCAACTTGAACAAATGTTGGAAAACATCTTGAAATTCTTGAAACATGTCATTTGACATGTTCCAAATGAAGAACATCTTTTTTCAGTTTAAAATAATTTTTCATTTTGAAATGTAAGTTCAAATATACTGTATGGATGACACTCTACCCAGCCAAGTAATAATGCCTTCCAACTCTCTATTTCAAATTGAAAGTATTTTCTGAGAGTAATGGGTTGAGTGGTTGAGTGCAGCAGTATTGAAGAAAGTTTTTGAAGCGATCTGTGCAGCTTTGATAGCTGCCCTGAGAGCTGAACTGGGAATAACAAGGTAGCCTGAAAGTCAAGAGATCTGCTATGGGAACAATCTAAACTGGTTTTGCACCATTGGGTACACTGATCCTAACAAAGAATTTTGATAGAAACAAGAAGTGGATACAGAAAGAAACTGTATCTACAAGACAAATATATGAGAGAAAAAGAATGAGAAGAAAATAAAAGGTTTAATCATAAGTTTAAGCACTGTTGAGGGGAACCAAACTATTAGAAATTGGAATGCTGCTCAAAGCAGTACAATAAGGAAACAGCACAGATCCCTAGTGATAGGAAGAGATGAACTGCTGCAACCTCAACTGCCATTTTTCATGTTGTGTATGTATGTTTGTGTAAGATTAGAACAGATGGTCAATGCAGTAATGTAAATAAGATTTCCCAAAAGTCATTCGAGGCTGCACCTCAAGAATAGATCTAATAAGTCTATTCAGCATTAATTGAAATCTGGGGTTTTCTTGGAGAGGAACTGAAAAAGGATAGTTCTGCAGAGTAGTACAGAACACACATTCTGTAAAGAGGGAAGGAGTATAAAGAGAAATTCAGGGCGTGTCAGATTGAACTAACTTTTGGGACAGATTGTACTTTTGTAACATTGTTTAAAGCAGAGGAGAATGATAAAACTAGGATGTGGGAAGAAGATATCCTGGCAAAGGCTATAAAATGCTTAAAATAGCAATTTCTGTACAAATATCAAGAGTACTGAAACTCCAAAGAGGATTAACACCAGTCATTTAAGAGATGTAATATATGGAGCTATGAAATCACTGCTGTCCCTAGCATAACACAGTAGAACCAACTCATTCCCCACTTGCATATCAGCACTGAAAAACATCTCTTTCTCTATGTTTTTACGTTATTTTATTTTATTTAACTGAAGATGTTTTGACTGTTTCAATGGATATTTGCTAAGGCCTTCTGTTTACGTTTTATCTACAGGTGTGGTGCCATATCTACATAAGAAGAAGGAACCTTCTTCTTACGGGTCTTGCAAAAAACTTCTTTGTTTAACCAACAGTTTTGATAATGAAATACTACAGAGTTAGCCATGAAAACAAAAATCTGTAATCAATTTATTCCATTCCTTTATCAGAACAAGTTTGTGCTTTACGTTCAGTATTTGCAAGATAAAACATACCCAATTACAAAGTATCAATCACCATTTGCACAGATGTTATAAAAATGCTGTCTTCATTTCCCTAGAGATTTTTGCAAGGTACATGATAACACAAGTAGAATTAAATCATAAACCATCACTATTTCAGTACAATATGGATACAAACACCAAGATTAATGTAACTTAAAGTAGCTAATGGTATATATTACTAAGATAGTAATGCAAGATTAATGATAATTAAATGCAATTATATGCACAATGTGGCCCTTATCTCAATGAGAAGCTTACTAAATCCTTGAAACGATAGCTGGTTATTTACCTTCCAGTAGAAAAGTCTTGATCAGTCTTTTGTTCACTATGAAACTAACATTAAACAGAATGGATAACTAACTGTTTTAGCTTATTATCCTTAAGCATATAGGTTGTCCATTTCATTAATGGCTTTACTCACATCCACCTTTTCTTTTTCTCTTAAAATTTTGCTCTAGCTAGCTCTCATCCTTTAACTTTAGCTCAATGAAAACATGTTGGCAATCCCTGTTGCTTCATCTCCCTGCTCTACAAGAGATTGGAAAGAAATGCTGAAATGATACTTTCCCATAGTCAAGTCTTAAAGAATGTTGTTGATATCTTGAGCTTTGTAGCTCCCTCCTCCTTCATTCAATCATAGGATATCCTATGATCCACAGAATCGCAGGATAGAGTTAGAAGGGACGCACAAGGATCATTGAGTCCAACTCCTGGCTCTGTACAGGAGTACCACCCAAAAATCAGACCATATGTCTGAGAGTGTTGTCCAAACACTTTTTGAACTCTGATAGGATTGGTGCTGTGACCACTTCCCTGGGGACCCTGTTGCAGTGCCCAACCACCTTCTCAGTGAAGAACCTTTTCCCAATATCCAGCCTGAGCATCCCCTGATGCAGCTTCATACCATTCCCTCAGGTCCTAGGATGATCTGTTTACATCTATTTGCAGCAGGTACTGTAGGAATGATAAATGCAGAGAAGGGGCATCTCAGGTGTTCAAAAATGCCTTTGTTGAGCTGTAGTTACAAAATAATAAATACGTTAGCTGTTACAAAAGGTCTCAATGACAATAACCTCTGGTCAGGCACCACAGGAATGTATACGTGACCTCCTCACTTTCTCTGCTCTAATATATACCATTAGAAAAGTTAAGCCCATACCATTTCCACTAGTACCTACAATGTTTTGATTCTGTATTTTCAGTCTCACTTCCAGTTGTGCCCTAGATTTTTTTCCTTTTTTTTTTTTTTGCCTGACTTATTTTGAGTCTGATTTCAAAATATATCTCTCTGTTCCCATTCCCCACTTTCTGAACATATACTGTTTTCTCCTAATCTCCTAGTTGGAGTCCTGGTCAGTGTTAAAAGTACCAGCAGTGTATTTAGCCAACTTGGTGTATTACTCCAGGTCTGCTATTACCATCAGATATACATCTCTTCTTTCCACCTTCTACTACTACAAATATTCCTGGGCAAAGGAATCCAAAATAATATGCTAAAATTCTTTGTGGGACCCAAAATTTTGTTAATGAGTATGGCACTGAACATTTGTATTTACTGGGTATCCTCAGATATGCATAATTTACTCATGTCCTTGCAGTGAAGGAACAAGTGTACAGCTGTATTAACTTTCACAGTGCTAACGCTCAGGATGCAGCCTGAGTACCAATGCTCTGCTGTAGCCAGAAGAAGTATTTCTGGATCAAGGATAAGACAAACCCTATGAATCAGCCTTTACAAATCTGACCTGGTGAAATTAAACTAGCTTTTGTCATTTACTCGAATTTATCCAACAGAAATAAGCCAGTAAAGCTCTGAAAGCCTCATGTGAAATCCACAGTCATTCTATAAAGCTTTGCTAAAACAGGATTTCTGAGATATGTACCCCTACTAGGTGCCCGTGCTTCCTGTTTTTGAAGAACAAGACCTACATTCAGCTCTGTAAAACACAGCTGAGAAGGAAAATAAAGAAAGGTTTTCTTTTTATACAGACAACACAGAAAACGGCCAATAGCAAAAGGAAACTTTCCAAGTCTGGAAAAAAAGTATTTCTTACTCTCTTCTTTAACCACTGTAGCAATTGCACATTTTGGTGTTTCATGGTAACATATTTCTATTTGCTCTCCAGGGTTCAGGTATGGAGTATGGAAATCAAGGTCATACTGACTAATCGTAAACTGTGGCATGGTACAGCCATTCATTTTTAAGTAAAAAATTATGAAACAAATTATAATAAAAATGGCATCAGATGAATCAAGATTTGCTAAGTACTTAATTTTTAGACTTTTTCAAACCCCAATTTTTGTGCATAGCTCTCCACTTCAGAAATCAGGGATTTGACCAAGTTATGTTGAACTCACTTGAGAAGAATTCACCATAGTTTAATTGAACCAGCTGACAATGCATGAGAAGTTTAAACCTTTAATTTAGAAATACATGATACTAAGATTTAATAACTAGATATTACTATTTCTCTAATACTTTAAACCAAAAAATAAAGAGGAATGAAAAGTGAAACAAGTGTGAAAATAGTTAACTGTGTGGCTTTCTGTTCCAGTCTATGAGATACATCAAACTTGCCAAACAATACATAGAATAGGATAGAATAGAACAGCATAGAATAGAACAGAACAGAACAGTTTGGTTGGAAGGGACCTTCAAAGATCATCAAATCCAACTGCCTGACCACTTCAGGGCTAACCCAAAGTTAAAGTATTTTATTAAGGGCATTATCCAAATGCCTTTTCAACACTGACAGGCATGGGGCATCAACCACCTCTCTAGGAAGCCTGTTCCACTCTTTGATCACCCTCACAGTATAGAAAATCTTCCTAGTACCCAGTTTGAACCTCCTCTGGTGCAGCTTTGTGTCATTCCCTTGTGCTCTATCATTGGCTATCATGGAGAAGAGACCAGCACCTCCCTTTGCATTTCCCCTGCTCAGGAAGTTGTAGAGGGCAATGACGTCGCATCAGCCTCTTTTTCAGACTAACCAAGACTAACCAGACTAACCAAGTGAATTACAATTTCAAAATACTATTAGTGGTACTTGCAATTAACTTATCCTGATAACTTATAAGAGTTTGCTCNTGTCGCCTGCTCCCTGGCTTTTTTTTTTTTTTTTTTGCCTAAAAATTGACTCTATAGTCTTAGCCATTTATTTGTGAATACTAGTTCCCATCTTAATATTTTAAATAGACAAAATGTTTCTCTAAGCTATGTGACAAGTGAACAAGTGTTATCTGCTATATGTACAGTATTCTACAGTGAAGAATTGAAGCGTGACTTCCTTCAATCACAGCAGAACAACTTCTGCTACCAGACAGATGCGGAGCTCCACGTGGAAACACCCAAAGGAATTAAGCACAAAGGACTCACCTGGCAACCTAAGGCCAGTGCATAACTAAGCTGAATAGATTATTATTATAAAAATTAAAGCTCATTCTGAAGTTTAAGTTGTAGAACAGCAAAGCAAAAAGCAATCAGGTGCTGTTTCCCTAAAGCGAATTAAAGTTTTGCATCAGTGTTTAGTGGCACCAGGGCCAGGCTGAAATTGCTACCAAGTCTGGAAAACTTGGAAGGCATACTTCTACTGCTGTTGATGTTTTATAAAGTTTAAGATTTTATGTTTTATAAAGAAATTTTTTAAAGTGTGTTTTGGATTTTTGATGA
>VXAL01004722.1:181968-233756 GCA_013399475.1 Chauna torquata | reverse complement strand
TGGCTCCCTGTGGGGGAACCCTGGTGTCCCCTCTGCGTGGTGCTGCAGCCCCGGACCCAGGGGCAAACCTTGCGCCTCTGAGCCCTGCAGAAGATGCTGGGAAGGTCAAGCCTCAGCGGCAGCTTCTGGCCTGTGGTGTAAAAGCTGGGAATTTCTGGGGTGCAATGTTTGCATCTGCATAAGTACAGACACGGGGTGCACCCATGAGCAGCTGCCTCTGGTGGGTGAGGGAGATAATGCTCAGCTCCCGCCACGGAGGAAGCTCTCAGCGGGCAGGGGGAGGCAGCACCTTGCTCCCTGGCACATTTTGGGGGGGGCTGTGGGTGGGATGCAGCCATGGGGCACCCCTGTGTGCTCCCTGCGAGGAGGCAGGTGGAAATGCTGTCCCAGGACAGCGGGTGCCTGGACCATGGGCACCAGGGCAGGACCTCGGTGGCCTCGCTGTCCCCACAGCCGCTGGGCGCTGCCCGTTCCGGGGAGGTGACACTGCCTGTGACAATCCCAACCGGCGAGTCGGGGAGGCCGGCCCGGCCCCGAGCGGCTGCAGCACCCCGACACCCGCTGCGCCCGCCTGCCGAACCGCGCTCCGAGCGGTTTCGGCAAACCCTGCTGCCATCGCCCGTCCCCTCCCGGCTGCAGGAACCGCTCCCGTGGAGCACACCCAGCACCGCCCGGCCCCAAATTGCAACAGCCCTGGGAGCGGCTGCTCGCCCCGTGCCCCGCATGGGGTCCCCGGGCAGGTGGGCTGCAGCGGGCTGGGGAGGTCGAGGACCTTGAGCGCACCTTGGGGTGCCCCGTTGGTGGCACGGCTGTCCCCTGGCTGGCTGGGTGCCCAACGCTCCCCATGCTGGTTTGTTGGGTTGGTGTCCGTCTGTCCACCCACTGCACGTGGGGCTGCGTGGGGCTTGGAGCAAAGCCCGGCCTGGTTGCGGTGGCATGGGAACTGTCCCCAGGATGTCCCTGCCAGCACGAGGGGACTGTCCCCAGGATGTCCCTGCCAGCCCAGAAACTTGCAGAGGGATGGCCCTGGGCAGGGTGGAAAATCCCAGGGCAGGTCTTAGGCGCTGCCAGGTTGGGTTGGTGGTGAGCAGCCCAGAAGAAGACCGTTCTTTGCTCTTCTCATGGCCAGGCGTGATTCTTGTACCAAAAGCTTCTCCCTCCATCTCCTGACTGCAGGACCTGGGAGCAGCAGGAGGGGGGCAGCACGGCCAGTGTCAGGGTGACACCACGTCCCGCTGGGGACACCGCATCCTGGGGGCCACGCTGCCTCCCGGGCAGGGATGCAGGACACCGGGCACATCTCGGTGCCAGGCATGGCACCTCTCGCCCAGAAACTTCGGAGACGCTTCCTCCACGGGCACAAACCAGAGCACCCCATTGATTTCCCATGCGTGAGGGTGCACGGTGACAAAGCCCCGGCGGTGGCAGCTATCACAGGTGGAGGATGCACCCCGCCAGGGCACCTGTCACCGAGCTGCGAGTTGTCAGGCGAGAAGGCTTTTGGCTCAGGCACATCCTGCACAGTCACTTGAAAAGGATGCTGAGCGGGACAAGCCTTTAATTCACTCTCTTCTTCCGGGCTGCCTCGATAGCGCCCTTGAGCAGCGCCCGCAGCTGTCCCCGGGCGTGGGCGCATCCGCAGGGACCGGCAGATGCGTTTCCCAACCCCGGGACTCGCCTGATCCCGGCCCACGCCACCCTGGGCTGGTCTGGCTGCGCCTCACCTGCTGGAAGGAGAGGAATAAAATACCTGCATAAGCATCAGGCGGCGTGCTGATGCTCATCTGGGTCTTCTCCGCCACCCTGAACCTGATCAGGGAAGAGTCTGCCTGTCCCGCTGTCTGTCCGTCCGCCCCACATCACCGCATGGTCGGTCGCAGAGCCGAGCCCCGCTGCAAGCTGTTCCCACCTGCCTACTTTTGCTCGCTCCCAGGACTTCCCTACCAGCCCCAGGGATGTTTGCACGCTTGGTTATGACCTGACAACCTTTAACAGGGGGGAAAACCATGCAATAATTGTGCCCCAAATAATAGAGAGGGTTTTTTTTTTGGCAGTGGCTGGGAAGGAGGTGATGGGTGCATGCATCTGCATCCCAGCCCTCGGCGACACCTACAATCGCCTTTAAACTGTTCGATGTGCTGAGCGTCGCGTGAAACACTGTGTGCCGGCAGCGTAATTAGAACAATCGTGTACGGCCGAGCGCATGGCCAAGGGGGAAGCGAGCTGGTCAGGCGGTGAAACGCGTCCTGCTGCTAAGTAAATGCTCAGCTTCTCCAGTTCGGGCAGAGGGGTGGGTGCTGGGGGTCCTGGCACCCCCCCGGGCTCATGCTGCACACAGAGGTGCTCGCAGTGCTGTGCCGTGCCATGCCAAACCATGCTGTGCCATGCCATGCCGTGATGTGCCATGCCATGCTGTGTTATGCCATGCGGTGCCATGCCGTGCCATGCCGTGCCGTACTGTGCCATGCTATGCTGTTCTGTGCTGTGCCATGCCGTACTGTGCCATGCTGTGCTGTGCCATGCTGTGCTGTGCCATGCCATGCCGTGCCATGCCGTGCCGAGCACCTCAGATCCAAGGGAGCCCTTGGGGGGACTCGGAGCTGCCAACTGGGATCAGCAGCAGCCGCGGGCAGGGGAGTGGGAGGCATCGGCGGGGTTTAGCAGGGGGGAGCCGGCAGAGGGGCGATCACATGGTCGCCCGCCCGGGATTAGATGTGGCCGGCGGCGGCTGGGAGCCGTGCCGAGCGCCCGGCCGCCGGCACTCCGAGCCCATGGCCCCGGGCAGCAGGAGCCGGCCGCGGCAGCCCTAGGGCCCCGGATGATGTCCTACCTCCAGCCCCCTGGCAGGGACCTGGAGCGCTTTGATGGGCTTTCTCTCATTTACTGGTAAGCACGAGGCCGCGCTCGGTGGCTGGCACCACGTCTTAGGGAGCGGCATTAAGCCCACGCAGGGATGCGCTCGGCGACCTCACGGCTTTTTAGGGTTTCGTTCAATTTATTTTGGCGGCGGGAGCCCCTCTCCGGAGGGCAGGGAGCTGCGAGGGGACACTGCACCATGGGGCTGGGGCAGGGCCAGAGCCCCAGCACCCAGGGGTGACGCTGCCCCTGGGCACCCAGCAGCCAGCACCTGCGGGAGGGCAGCGCACAGGTGAGGCTGGCACCAGGTGAGGCTGGCACAGGTGAGGGCGGGAGGGGGTTTACTTAGCAGGCAGCAGGTAGGTGAGCACCTAGGGTTGCTTGCAGAGGCTGTGGGTGCTCTTGCTGCAGTTGCAGCCCCAGCACTGGGATTTCCCATCTGGATGCTTCCTCTCAGCACCTGCGATGCCGGCTCAGAGGGAGCATGTCTGTCCTGTGCCGCTCCGTGGGGCAGGTCAGTGCCACCGGCACAGGTCAGCGTCGCTGGCACAGCCAGGGCTGTGCTGTGGGTGGCAGCAGCAGCCCCAAACTGGGGGGTGAGGGGGGCAGAGCTGCAGTGCTTCCCCCCCTCAGAGAAAAGGGGCAGGGGTTCAGGGCAGGCAGTGGACGCAGGATGCGAGCCTGGTGCTGGGCTCGGCGCAGGGGACGGGAGGTGGCGGCTGCAGATGTCTATGTAGGGCAGCCGGGAGCCGGCGGGAGCGCGGCTGCAGCCAGGGCCAGGGTTCAGAGTGTGAGGCTTTAGCCGATTAACTGGGGGGTCAGTGGGCCGGATCCAGACTAACAGGGCCTCGGCAGGCTCTTGGGGCCACCCCGAGCTTCTGGGCAGGCTTCCTGGGCTGGCCAAGCTCAGGAGTCCCCCATGGGAACCAAGACCCTGCAGGCATCTGCAACCATGGATGTTTCTGGTGCACGGTCCGACTCCTGCTGAAGTAGGTCACTGGGGCGAGGGACGTGGGGTGCTGGGGTGGGTGCGTTGGGTGGCAGCACCCTGTGGGGGACGCGGGCAGGCTGGCGGGGGCAGCACCCTGGGGTGACAGCTGCCTCTCACCCAGGAGGCTGTTTGAGGCACCATGTGGGAGCTGATGCTTCCCTGCTGCTTTTGGGTGCAGAAAAGGCAGAATCTGTCATCGGTCGGAAGGCAGCAAGGTGGGACAGGCTTGACCTTGCGGGGTGCATCTCGGGGAGCGCTGCCAGCTTTCTGCCACCCATGGGCGCCAAGGCGATGGGGACGCGGTGTGCATGCGGTGCTGGGGGTCGGGGAGGTTCGGGCAGCGCGGCAGCCCTATCCCACAGCATCCGCGTCCTTGCGGCTCCATGGGGCTGTGCTCTACCCGGCCCCGCTTCCCCACATTGCGGGGAAAAAAGATCAAAAGCTGTTTTCTATGTGAGAAATCTGTTCATGTTTTGCGGTTTTGGGTCCAAACCTTCCCCAGCTTCGTGCCCCCGAGCCGAGGGGAGCCACGCGCGCGGGGCCGTGCTGTGCTGTGCCATGCCGGGGCCGGACCCTGCGTGCGATGGGCACCAGATGCGCTGGGCTGTCTGGCTCCGCAGCGAGCAGATGGTGGGGAGATAACACCTCCCCAGTGCACCGATAAATATGGCTGCTGATTAAAAGATTAATTTTGCAGAGTTTGGAATAGGGATTTGGTGAACATAGTGTGGCGATGGCCCCGGCTGCTCCTCTCCGTGCACCCTGACCTGATGCTGCTGGCCTGACCCTGCGGGCTCTGCCACCCGTCTGTTCCCCCAGGGGATGCTAGGGGCTGTAAGCAAGCTTTGCAAAAGGACTTTTGAGCTGGATCGGGTTTTGTTTGACCATGGGGGTGCCTGCAGCTCGAAGATGGGGCCAAGCCCTTCCCAAGCTGCTGTTTGAAGCACCAAGCTGCAGGGCGGCACCTCCACCAGCATCTCTTGTGCAGGATGTGCCACCGAGCCTGGATCACAAGTGAAATGTTTCCCCGAAGACTTTACTTTCCTGTTTCTCAGTACTCAGCCGTTTACTTCCCTTTCTTATTTCTTTTCTTTTTTTTTTCTTGCGGACACGCTGGGATTCGCTTGGACTGGTTTCCTGCCGTTGTTCCCATGCCCTCCCCAATTAATTACCCGCTCCCCCTCCCTGGGGGGGGGGTAGCAGTGCTCCTGCCGCCCGCTTGGCCACCAGCATCCTTCCCCTGCTAATAAGTTTATAAGCAGTCCAATCCTATGACCAAGGGGATTTAGCAAGGCAGGGAGGCTCATAATCCCGTTAACCCTTTGCAGGTCCCATTCACCGGCTGAGGAGTGGCTGAAGGGTTTCTGCTGGCCTCTGCTTTGCCTTCCAGCTAAAGCCTGGTGAAGCCCGTGGGTCTCTTCCTCTGATGAAATTCAGTGTGTTGAGATGCAGCAGGGCTCGTGCAGAGGGTGCAAGCAGCTTCCCTGCAGTTTGTGCATAAATACATCAGTGGGGTTTTGCACGAGTGTAGGGGTATGGGGCGGTGAGCCGGACCTCGAGCATGGACCATGCTTGGCAGTGCAAATCCCTGCGCTCCCATGCAGCGGAGCAGCAGATCCTCATCCCACAGGAGGTGAGGATGAGGGAGGAAGGCTTCCCCACAGGCAAGGTGCCACCTCTGCAGTTCTGCCGGAGTGACAGCGAGGCGAGCTTGTTGGGGCTTTCCGATGTGCTCGTGTTTGAATGGCGCGCATCCCGCCGGCCGGTCGGTGCCTCCAGGCTGGAGCAGGGGCTGGGGGGTGCAGCAAGGCTCGTCCTGTCCGGGTGAGCGGCCCCGACACAAACAGCTTTACCACAAAGCTCTGGCAGATGAAGCAGGACCTGGCTTCTGCCTGAAACAGCCTCTTCCTTACTACTTTGGGATGCAGTAATCAGAGACCTTTTTGCCCCTTCCTCGCCCAAAGCACTCTGAAGCAGCACGGGAAGAGCTGTATCTCAGCGGAGGGAGGTCTGTCCATGACAGAGTCCTTCTAACCTCTCCAAGCTGAAAAAAGCCACCCTGGGTTTGTAGCCCTGCTGGGCAGGAGCCGGGGGGACACTTTCCTTCTGGGCTGGGGCTGCGTCTGGGGCTTTGTCCTGTGGCCATGCTGAGCGTGGGTGCAGCCGCGCGCTGGGGCAGCGTCAGCGCCAGGGGCTGCCTGTGGCCACACGTGAATACGGAGAGGAGCATCCCAGAGAATGCTCAGCCTGCGTTGGCTTGGTGCGTGTATTCAGGAGGGATCATCTCCTTTCTAGAAGCCCCTGTCCATACAGCAGAACATCCGAGATGGCTCACTGAGATGGATCCCTCACACAGAAGAAACCCACTGGCCAAGAAGGATGTGGACAAGCGGGATGGCGTTCAGGGGAAGGTGACAGAAGTGACTGGAGAACTGAAAAGCCCGGCTAGCAGTGGGGCTGCCCTCCATCTGCCCGCGGTCTGGGTGGTGGTGCTGGCTCGTGGGGCAGATGCCCTGGGAGACCAGGACCTCCTCCTCCTCGAAGGCTGAGGCGATGCATCCCGCCTGGGGTTAACGCTGTTCCTGCGGCAGATGGAGGGGGCAAGCATTGAAATGCTGCCTCGGTTCCAAGAATTGCTCACTTCTCCATCTTCAAACAAGCAGGCTTTGGTCCTGGGAGGAATGGGCTTGGGGAATGGTGCCCCACCACCGCAAGGGCTGGGGCTTCCCTTGCTGGGAAGCAGCAGCTGCCCCCAGAGCCCCTCTGGTCCCCGGGACCACCTCCCTGCCCTGTCCCATGGAGCAGGGGGACGAAGGAGCCCCGAGGTCTGCCAGGCGGTGGGATGGAGAGGTCGATGTGTGACCGGGGCTTGGGGAGCAGCATCACCCTGCCAGGGTGGCAGCTGCCCTCTGGCATCCTCCGCACGCAGGCAGGAGGGTGGCTGGGAGCTGCGTGGTGCCCGGGGTGCGCGACGGGGACGGGGGCTGCGGGTCCCCGGCACAGCGGGTGCTGTCGCAGCGTGTGTGCAGCCACTCCCCCGCTTTGCTATGGATTCAGCACAGCCCCCGGCTGGGATGTGTGCATGGGTGCTGCTGTGCAATGCTGGCCATCGGGTAAATTCTTCACCCTTTTGGTTATGAGCGCGTCTTCGTGGAGTGCTACAGCTCCAAAAGCACCTCCAGCCATTTCTTAGTTTGCTGCCTTAGTGTACTGGGGTTTTTAGCTGCCTGTTGGATTTTGGACCATCTCAGGCCATGCCTGAGCACCCGCAGGGGAGGTCCCCGGTTTGGGGTGGCCGGGGCACCCAGCGCTGCCAGGGGCTGCTTGCAGCCAGAGAGGTCGGGTGTTTCTCCAGCAGTAACTTTGGCAGCGCATTTCTGTTCCCTCTTCTGTTCAGGCTTGTCTGTGAATGTCCCTGATTTCTTTGAGTTCACTCAAAACAGCTCCAGGGGCAATATCTATGAAAATGGAGTGGGCGATGCTGTGACTGTGGACAGTGTGCTATTGCTTCTCAGCTTTATAGCAGCTGATTATCTTTTTTTCGTTTGATTTATTATCGGTGCTTTGTAGCTGATCCTGTAAGCAACGTGGTTGTTTTCTAATCAGATGCAAACTCCTTTTCAGCCTACGCTAATGTCGTTTTGTCATGAAACAAGTGTTGGATCTTCATTAAGCAAGAGCCTGATAGCACCTCTGGGGGGATCTGCCCGAGCATCCCTCACTCCCATGGCGGCTCCCGGGTTCAGCGGGATGTGGGCAGGGACGGTAATGTGGTGTCCGACCGAGGGCTGCCCCCTCCTACATCGGACCTTCTGACTGCCACGTTCTGGAGACCAAAGCCCTCAGACTTCGCTCCTGCTGAAGGACAGCTTTCCGCCTCTCCTTTAATTCCCACCCACACAAACCCGCTCAGACCCCGTTCCTCCGCTAAGCCTCGCAGCGAGGCTCCCTGCGGGAGCGGTGACACTGCTGGCTCGGTGACCTGTACCCAGGCTTGGCACCTCTTAGCCCTCTCCTTGTCCTGGCCGTGGGCTAGCTGGCAGCAGGATGGGGTGGCTGTGGCCCAGGTTTGTGGGTGCCACCGCTGTGCCACCACTCCCTTCTGCCTCTTCTGCCATCTCTCGTGTCCTTCTGATGCTCACATTTGTCTTCCCCAACAAGCAGGGAAGGAAGGAGGCAGGAGAAAGAAATGTGGAAGAGGCTCAGTGCCCACGTGCTGCTTTCCCAGAAGGTCCCAGAGGTCCTCTCTCCAAAACATAGAGATGTGGATAAAAACATAGCGGAGCATTGCATCTGCTCATGATTTTCCAGTAGATAGAAAAGGAATCCTCATTGGTTTTTTGGCATCCCCCCCTAACCCATTCCATCTCACAGATCCTAATGGTGCATTCTGCAGCAACGAGGCTGAAATCTCCTGCCCTGGGCAATGGAGGGAGACCCTCGAGGCAGCTCCCTCCCCTCCGACAGCACGCTGCTGGGCCAGAGGCAGGAAGGATTGTGTAATTGGTATTTCAGAGAAAATCCACGAGGATTTTAAAATTTAAAATGTGCTGCCAGGAAAACTGAGGTTAGAGAGGAGCAGGAGAGAGACCATCCTTCCCACGGAGCCTGCAGACCTTCATGAATGGATCTAAAACATCCACCTGGAAAGTCCAGGAACTGATCACATCAAAACCTGGAAGTCCAGAGGCTCTGTGCCTCCTGGGGCCAAGCGCCCTGCTTTGGCACAGCAATATGTGCTGCTCGTCAGCTGGGGAAGTGGTGGAGTCATCTTCTTGGCTGTCCCACCACCAGACAGACATCTTGGACATACTGGAGTCGTTTCTTTAGTACTGGTTTCAGATGAGGTGGCTTTTCCACCTGCCGAAGGACATCTTGGGCAGCATCAAAGGGAGGAACAGTTTTTTGGTAGACCTGGATCCCACCGCTGCAGATCGGGCTGCGCAAGCCTTCCACATCCCTTCGCTATCAGTCAGTTCTGAAGGCCAGGTTGTGTGGGGGGAAAAAATGTCTCCTGGGTTTTAGCCTCAATTTCGGGGCTGAAATAATTGAGGAGACTGCTGGCGCTGTTTCTTGGCTCGTATGGCCCTGGCACAGGCTGGAGATGACCCTACCTGAACGGACAGGGTGTAAAAACCACTCAGTTGCTAAACCCATGCCCTCCACCTGTGGCAGGCCAGCTGCTCCCGGCGTTGCTGTATTGCAGCCTGGGTAGCAAGGGCAAGGAGAGACTTGTGTGAGGAGGGAAAGTTACATTTGCTGTTCACTGTGCTTGTTGCAGCCTTCCTCATCCCCTCTTTTCTTCTGAGACCTAGAAATACGAGACTTGCCCCCGTCTCGTCCACCCGCTGCCTCTTGGTGGCTGTCAAAGCCGGATGCCTTGGAGGAGGTGCGATAGCTGGAGGAGGAGGTGGGGAAGGCGCAGGGCACAGCCAGCGCCCGCCTGCGTTGTGTCCTCGTCCCCAGCTGTGGGCTGGGGCCGAGCGCGGCTCTCGCAGTCAGGGTATGTGACCTGCTCCTGTCCCGTGCTTCTCCACTGCTTTCCCCGTCATGCTCTGTTAGAAAAATACATTAGAAACGTGTCTGACTCATGCTGCGTTTTGCCCTTGGCTCTTTTTGTCTTGTGGCCCTGCTCTAAGACTTATTTTTGATTCTACTTTTAGCTTCACCCGCCCCTGATTTACATGGTAGCATTAGTTAAAGTGGATGGATATGTCTTCACTCTACTTTTGATATTAAAAATATTTTTTAGAGCAAAAAGCTTTTACACGGCAATAATCAATGCCACTAAAACTCATTTTTTCTAGCAGTAGACTAAACTGTGATTGTGCAAGTTAAGCACACGTTTATAGGCTGTCCGGCCCTGTGATGTTAGTTTGTACTTAATTCATGCTCCTTCCACTCACCCACTTTTTTAAAAATGTGAGTTCTTGTCGGCAGCTTCCTGGGATAAGAAGCCTGGGCTCTTCTGGGTTGCTCAGCTGGGTCCCAGCTGAGGGAAGAGCTTGGGCCTGTGGCAAATCCCCGTTGCCAGTGGGATGTTTGCCTCCAGCACCAGCGATGCAGAGCAGGATTGGGACCCTCGGGCACACTGTACGTGGCTTATAAATCCTTCCTGAATGCGAGCCCAGGTCTTAAACTGAAAGACTTCTGAAACTGTTTTGTTGTAAGTGGAGGGACGCCATCCAAAGGGACCTGGACAGGCTTGAGAGGTGGGCCCACGTGAACCCGATGAGGTTCAACGAGTCCAAGCGCAAGGTGCTGCACCTGGATCAGGGCAACCCCAGACATGAGCACGGACTGGGAGAGGAGCTCACTGAGAGCAGCCCTGCGGAGGGGGACCTGGGGGAGCTGGTGGACGTGAGCCGGCAGCGTGCGCTCGCATCCTGGGCTGCATCAACAGAGGCATGGGCAGCAGGGCGAGGGAGGGGATGTCCCCCTCTGCTCTGCCCTCGTGAGGCCCCACCTGGAGTCCTGCACCCAGGTCTGGGGCCCCCAGCACAAGAAAGACGTGGCCCTGTCGGAGCGGGCCCAGAGGAGGCCACGAGGACGCTCAGAGGGCTGGAGCACCTCTCCTGGGAAGAAAGGCTGGGAGAGCTGGGGATGTTCAGCCTGGAGAAGGCTCCAGGGGGACCTCACTGTGGCCTCTCAGTACTTGAAGGGGGCTTATAAAAGAGACGGAGAGGGACTCTACACGGGCAGCTAGTGACAGGACAAGGGGGAGCGGTTTTACACTAAAGAGGGGAGATTTAGATCGGATGGCAGGAGGAAGTTCTTTACTCAGAGGGTGGTGAGGCGCTGGCACAGGCTGCCCAGGGAAGCTGTGGATGCCCCATCCCTGGAGGTGTCTGGGGCCGGGCTGGAGGGGGCTTTGGGCAGCCTGGTCTAGCGGGCGGCATCCCTGCCTGTGGCGGGGGGTTGGAACTGGGTGATCTTTAAGGTCCTTTCCAACTCAAGCTGTTCTGTGGCATGATTCTGTGATGTTAGCTCTGACTTTTTGTCTAAATAAGACAGATGTTAACCAGCAGGAGCAGCATCAGCATCTGGTGCTTTGCCCAGTGCCAGCCTGTTTTGGAGGAGTTGAGGGACTGAGGGTTTGGAGATAAAACTGAGCCCTGGTCTTCTCCCCAGTTGGATTTCAATTCACTTCAGCACTCAGCAGACAGATGTGTGGCTTAGCGCAATGCCCAGCCTGGCTGGTATGAAGCATCAGCACACGGGAAGGACAGGGGTAGCTCTGGGCACAGCTGGTGGCACCGTCGCTGGGCAGTCTGGTGACTGCTGCTGAAGGGTTTGGTTTTGAAGATGCTGAGCATCCAAGCCTCAAACGCACACGTACGTGTGTCTGCTCAACGTTGCAGACGTTGCCTCCAGCGCTCGTGCTGTCCCCTTCCTTCAGCAGTGTTGATTTATTCCAGCTAAGGCTCTAACCCGTGAGCCTAAGGGTTAATTCTGTGAATTAATTCATTAAGAAGTCTCAGAGGACTTCCTAAGGTTGTACAAAGCACGGCACACGTCAAATTCAGTGGTGGGGTGACAGGGAGGGCCATCGGCGTCACCGCGGGAGGGTGGCAGGTCGGGGGCTGCTCGGGCACCAGATGAGCTGCCAAAAAAGTCCTGCCCGAGGCAGGCACCGTGCCGGGGTGCTCCTGGCCCCCGAGGAGCTGTGCCCTGGCGTGGGCCAGCTCCCCATGGAAGGGAGCAGGCCTGGATGAAGGGTGACAGCACCGCAGGGAGCTGAATTCGTGTCTCTGCTCTGCCACAAAACCTCCTGGCTCTCCTTGGCCAAGAATTTTAGGGTCGGAGCCGGGCACTGGGACCTTGCTGGGAGGGGTGGGAAGGTGGCTTTCCGAGCAGCAGGGCAGGAGGAGACCCTTCACGGAGCTCTGTTCGGGTCTCCTGCCTGGAGCACATCTGCGGGAGGGCAGGGGAGGGCATCGCCCCACTGCTGGGCAGCTTGTGGGGCTCCCTGGCATAAGGGAAACAGTGCCGCGCGCGGCCCCCCGTCCCTTCGGCTGCTCTGCTCCTCGTCCCTTCGGCTGAAGCCTTTTTGCAGGTGTAGGGGAGGTGCCGTGAGTGCCTTGCCTTGGTGGGGTGCACGCAGGCAGATATGCATCACCAGATGCGGCTGCATTTGGTGTCTAGTTGGCATTCTTTAGCTGCGAGATCAAAATTTGTATAAACGAATTAAATTTCTAGAGAGCGTTGGTAACCCAAAGGTCTACTCTGGATTTTTAATATTTCATCTGAACTTCCCCAGATGGAAGTCATTTAAAAAAAAAAAATTAAAACACGGGAAAGCCTTTCATGTTTGTCATTGTTCTGCAAGTAAATCAGCCTTGCCCAGCGAGGCAGCACACGGCCACAGGGAAAGCTCTTGCTGATCAGATTCACGTTCATGCGTGGGAGAAGTAACATCCAACAGCATCAGGTCTGAGCAAACATTTGGCAAAGAGTTTGCAGCCCCAACCAACCATGGCCTGTATCAGGTCCCCAGCTGAGCTGGACTGATGTGCGCTGATGTTCAGCTAACGAGGTCTGGCCTGGAGCGTGCAGAGATGCTGCGAGGACAGCAGGAGGAAGACCCCGTTAATGGTGCTCGGCTGTCCCAGGGGTGCAGGACCTGCGCTGTCCCACCAGCCTGGTGTCTGGGGCCCAGGAGGACACGTTCCCATGTCCCACCATCCGGGGTCGCTCCGCTGCTTGGCTGGGGGACGCGCGGTGATACGGGGGTGGAGGAGGCTGTTTAAGGACAGCTCGTGCTTCTGACCTCCTTATGGCCAGCAGAACAGCTGAACTCACCTCGTGTTAAGTAGGAAATGCTGTGGGCTGGAGAAGATGCTAAAAGGGAGGAAAACAAAAACAAAAACAAAAAAACAGCTAAACCCTGAGTGCTTCAGTCTGTTGTTGCTTCCAAAGCTTTGCTATGGATTTTAAGTCTTTAGGGATGCCGAGGATGCGTGTCCTGCACTGATCGCTGCCGTTCATCCTGGAGGGGGTGTTCCTGAAGACGAACAACAGGATGCATCCAAACAATTATCCTGTTGTTTTAACTCCGTGCGGAGGGCCCTGCCGGGGGGCTGGAAGAGCTCTCTGCTCGGGAAGGCTCTCACAATGGGCAGTGTTGGCTCTGTTTGGCTTGCATAAGCTTTAATCTAAAGTTGGAGATGTTTTTAGCTGATCTGTGTTAATGTTGGGTGGAATTAACATGCACACGGGGGGACCACGTGACCCCTGCCCTCCCCGTTTCGCGTCGCTGTAACGGATTCCTGCCAAATTGGAGCGGCCGGGCTGAGTTGCCGCCGCCAGCAAGATGCCCGCTGTCTCCGTGCTCTACAAGGGAGCCATCATCATCAGCAGGTGATGGCGCGGAGGGGGCCGGGGCGGGGAGGGGGTGTGGGGGGGTTCCAGGGTTCCCACAGCGCGGGGCTGGGGCTCATTGAATTGAGGACGACGTTTGGTGGCATCAGTAGGCATCTGCTTCACCAACACCTCTGCCCCTGCGCTGCGTTTCAGCCTGGTTTGAGCTGCTTCTCTTTGCTCGTGGTGGAGTTTTCTTGGAGGTTTACTCAACATACTCTGAAAATCCCGGATGGTGATGGGGCAGGGGCTGGGCTGGCTCCCTGGGAACCCCCAGACACCATTTTCTGGCAGCGCACAATGGGTCTGGCTGTTTGCCTGGTCTCCTGAAATGCTGCGAGAATATCAAGGGGATTGGTTTTTAATGACGAGAAAAACCTTCCAGCCCAAGCCACAGAGGTGGGTGGTACTGCCCTTGTAGAACAGTTTGATATTTTGAAAGGTATTTTGGATGGCCTATAAGAGAAGCCCCTGAGGTTCCTTCCCCTTTTGCTGGGCTCAGAGGAGCGCGTTGTGCCCCGTGGTGTCACCTCTCCTCACCTGCATCCAGTGAAGATTCTGGATCGCTCTTGATTCAGAAACTTTCTTTTTGTCTTGCAAATTAAATTCTGGAAAGAGGAGTGTTTGGGAGACCCTCACCACCAGCTGGCCGCCCACACGGCTGGCTCTGCGCTTGTCACACCCAAGTCCAACCCATCCCCAAGTTGCTCTCTTGCCCGCCTTGGCTTGCGATGAGAAACTGCCCCCCTCAACCTGGTGAGGCAGAGACTTGGAGCAAGTCAGCAATCTCCAGATCCCTGCTAGAGGGATGGAGATGTGGAAAAATGGTCTCTGCCTCCCCGTGGTCTACTCTGCATGTGTTACAAAACCCTGGGAGTGGATTTCGCCTGGTTTTCTTCGTTACGGACTGTGTGTATTTGTGAAACTGGTTTATTCCCGGAACATCGGTCCTAGCCCTGATCTCACTTCCACAGAGCTGGACAGCTGTCCGGCCCCATTAATCTGGGGTAATGAATCGCAGACAGGTCCATCAGCTTTGCTGGGTGCGGAGGATGATGTCCAGGGCTGCACATATTCTCTCAGTTATTTGTATAAACCCTGGGGGGGCAGCAGGGAGGCTGCTTTTTGCCAGCATGGGCTTAATATGCGACCGTGACTCTCAGCCGGTGCCTCGAGGTAGCCCCGTGAGGGCAATGGCTGCGCTGGCGCGTGCGTTGGCTGGGCACACGGGCAGCTCTTTGTTGTTGCCCGTGAAAGAATGATGCCTCTCCTCTCTCTCCCAGGACACTCATGGGACCATACGGGATGGATCGAACTGTGCATTGCTTTGACTTCTACGACTGCGCCAACGGGCTAGGTGAGTCCTGAGCCCCCAGACACCCAAGGCTGGGGAAGCTCCAGCATCCCCCACGTCCCCAGCGTCCATGTTGTGATTTGTTCCCTATCTGAGGTCTGATTTCTCATGGAAATACCGGTTCTTGTGCCTGCCTGTGCTGAGCGTGGGATAGCACCTTTCACAGCAGGGAGGTTAAAACAAGGTCAAAATCCCGAATGATTTCCCTGTTGGTGACAGGCAGCCGCAGTGCTGAGGGCCGCACAGGAGCCCAGGGCAGGGGCTGAGCAGGACGGGGGAAAGGCTTTTTGCAACTTTCTACAGATCTTGCTGCCTTTTTGAAATTAACAAAACAAATCCCAAGCACTTCCCAACCCCTTGCCGGTGCCCCGGCCCCTGGTAAGACCCCACCGGGTGCTGCAGCCCTCCTGGGGACTGGGCTGCGTGAGAGCAGGCAGGATCTGTTCAGAAACTGGCCCAGAGGTAAGAGGACGAGCACAGAGCGAGTCAGCCGTCCTTCGTAGCACACTGAACATCACAGCACGGACAGAAGGGAAAGGTGATGGTCATACCCATCCAAACGTGAGAAATAGGCTTGGGCTCATAAAACTCAGCTCAGAAGGATCCAGTACAGCATCTCCTTCCACCTCTGTGCATCCAGCAGCACAAGCGCTGGTGCTCTCTCTATCAAAAAGTCCCTCCAGAGCTGCAGTCTAGCTCCCTGCCTGCCTGCGTTAGATTTCTCAGGATCCACCGTGCAGTCTCCTCCATAATTTTAAATTGCAAGTGTAGGCAATTGTCCCGCAGAGCAGCTGAGCCCCTGCCGGTGAGGTCCCTGGGGACCTATCTTGGGACCTATCCCAAGAATTCAAACTCCCCAGAGAAACAGGTTCAGGTTTCCTGAGACCACTCATTAATTAGTGGCCACTTGCAGCTCTTGGCTGACGGGGCTTCCCGCTGCAGAGGAGCAGTTTGCTGGTTCTTCTCTCCCGGTCTCCACTCATGAGGTCCATGGGAACTTGGAGAAGTTTCTTTGATTGCTGAATATTTTAATCTCAGGAGGTGGATTTGTTTGAGTTGATGGGATTTTAGCTGTCAGGTTAGATTAGCTTGTTAAGGGAGGAGACCTAGAAAAGCCTGGTGGGGCTTCAAGAGGTGCGCAGATGTTGCAGCCCTCTGCCAGCTGCTCCTTCTGGTCCCAGCACTGTTCCTCTCCACCAGCCTGTGGCCAGAGGGTCTCTGCAGGGTCTCGCAGGCCCTTTGTGGGTCTTGCACCATGCTGCAGGAAAGCGTAATGATGTGGGTTTTCTAATGCCATCATCAGCTTTCTCCACCCTCTCTTGCGAGCCTTGGGACACCCACGAGGAGCTGTCATCCTCCAGCATCCTTCACCCTTCTGCTGGGACCGGCACGGAGAGGTGCTTGCAGGAGCCCCATGTCTGCCGTAGGTTTGGCTGCTCAGAATATAATTTGGAATAAAGACAGCTCCGTGAGCACTTGTGTTTGATGCCAGCTTCTTCCACCCAGATCCGGGTGTTTTTGCAGCCCTGTTTCTGCAGGGCAGGACCAGCCCGCTCGGGGCCGGCGAGGCAGGTCAGCGTTTGGCCCCGGGTCTGCTGCTCCGTGGCTTGGCGTGGAAACCCACATGTGAACCTGGGCAGGAGTTCAAAGGGGTTACCTGGCGGCTCCCCAGACCGGAGCTTGGAATTAAAGAATGGCCATCAAAGGGAAGTGCTGCTTAAGGAGCGTTTCTCAGAAACGCTGAGATCCCATTATCTTGACCTTCATCTTCTTAGGACGGGGCAGGGAGCGATTCACCTCCAATCTGTCCCTTCCTGCAGACAGAAAAAGCTGGCTGGGGCTGCAAGATCAACAGAGGGATTACGGGAAATGTAATTGAACATTGCTAGCTTAGGCGCAAAGCAGGCGGCATCGCCTTGTGCAGGCTGCCGGGACTGTGGCACTGTGCTGGTGGGGTCAGCATCCCCCCAGAAAGTGAACGTCAGTGCTGGGGTGGCAGAGCCAGCAACAGGAGGGTTTGGGATCCCACGGCTGGGTCCGACCCCACACGCCCGGTGCCCCGGGAGCTGCGGGGATGATGGCAGTTGGGCTAAACAACCGGATTAGCCAGGACACCCCTGACCCGTGGCGCAGAGCTGCATGGCGAGCAGGGAGCAGGTGAGATTATAGGGCTGAGAAGTTGAGAACTGTGACACCGGCATTAGTGTGAGTGGGATTAGGTGCAGCAGGGAAGCACAAGGGTCTTGGGGAAATTTATAGGATCACTAGGAATCTGAAGAAAACTCTGTCTCGGTCAGTGTAATTCCCACCTGGAATTTCCCCTTAAACCTTTATTCTGCAAAAGAGAAACGAGTGGGGACATCAGCATCAGCACCAGGACTTTTGCCAGAAAGGAAAGATTAAAGAGAGAGATCCAAAATAGGCTAGATTATCTGGCCCTAAGTATGACTTAATAGGCATTATACCGGGACTTTGATGCTGTGATAATTAAAGAGCCGTTATTTACCTAAACTGGGTCCCAGATATAAATTCAATTGAAATAGGTGTCTATAGGATACGAAGACTCCCAGGAATGCTGCTCAGGCTGTAGAACCCCCAGACAAAACCCCGAGGAGAAGCAGGCAGCGGGGCCAGGCAGCACGCGTGCTCTGGGCTGCAGCAAACCGCCCGAGCTGGGACCCCCGTGGCTCGCACAGTGCCAGCACGGGACGGGTCAGGTTTGTCACCATCGGCCCCGCTGCTCCACGCCACCGCTGTGCCTGGGGCGTACTCCCCAGCGTGAGCGGGCAGTGCCTGCCCTGTTTGCCAATGGGGGAGAGAAAAAGCTTTTTTGGTTTTTCCCCCCTTGTCAAAGTTTGAGCGTGGCTGGGAGCAATGCTGTGAGTAATCGCTGATTTTAATAACAAGATCGGATTTTCTCCTGACATTGTTGGGGATAAAGGAGGATTTGTAGATACTTCAGCTATATTAAGCCATTATTACAATTGATTTGCGGACACAAAAGTGAAATGAGTCATTATTTATTTGATACCCAGGAGCCCATCACAAACAGGCATCACGGTGCTGCTGGATGCTATCCCAGCTGTGCCACCTCCGAGGTGCAGATCCTTACGTGACTTGGATGCACGCCGTCATTCCTAACCGCTTCATGCACCGGGGAGCCAGTGGGGCTTTGCCCAGCGTGGTGCCCGTGCTCGCGGGACCCCCCCGAGCCCCCCAGGCGTGAGCCAGCTCCCCGGGGGCTCTCTGCCACCCACCTCGGCGAGCACTGGGGTGGGCAAGTGGCACACCCGTGGGTCAGCATCTCTGCTGGTGGGCAAGGTGGTGGCCACCTGCCCCGCTCGTCCTCCCCCGTAGCTGCAGGATGCACTTTACGGCAGCCCAAAGAGGGACCGATTTGTGGTGAAATTTGAAATTTCAGTGAATTTTTTAAAAATGCAATGGAGAATAATGCCAGTGCCTTTTCCTGCTGTGAGTTCCCAGTGCCCTCGGCTCATCCTGGATGCATGGGGGCCGTATGTTTTAATGCATCAAGCCCAGGGAATAAACACCATCGCTCCAACAGGGCTGGGGCTTTGTGCCTGGAGAAGGAGCAATGTGTGCTTATGTGACTGAAATGAAAAATTACAATAATCTGGTTTTAATCACAATTTTAACATGAGGCAACTTGAGAGACAAGGTCTTTCCCTAGGGATAGCTGAAAACCGTGAGAGTCCATAGTGCAGGGCTTAGGTTATAATGGAAGGGGAGCAGCGGATGGACATTGTGCCGCTGTCCCCAGTGGTCCTGAGCCAGGGCCAGCCCTGGGGCACATCCCCACTGCAGTGCCGCCTGTCCTCAGCCCGCCCTCCTGGCCACAGCAGCAAAATGCCTGACCAGCGGGTCCTGGGGGAGATTTGTTAATTAAAGTTGGGCTTTTTAATCCTTCTGTCTGCAGCCTGCATCCTCAAAGTGGGATTTAATGACAGCGGGCAAATAAGTCTCTTGTGCCTTTTCCAGCCAGCTTATGCACGCTGGCAGGGACTTGGCCATGCGGTGCCAGCCCGTGGTGAAGGCACCCGCAGGGTTTCGGGAGCAGCGCAGAAGAAAAGGCCACCCCGTGCCTCTGAGCTGCTAAAACAGTGCTCAGAAGTGGCTGCTCTGGGGCTGCGGTGCAGCCCTGCAGCTGGCGGCAGCTCCAAGGGCTGTGGCAGAGCATTGCTTTCCCGCGACAGCGTCTAATGGGTCTCATCCGAGACGCGCGCCGGCTGAAGCATCCCCTGCAGAATCGTGTCCATTCCCAGCAGTGACCGATTTATCTGCAAAACGATGAGTTTTTTGGTTGCAGGAAGGCATTTGCTCCTTGCCTGTGCGTTCCTCAAAGCTCGGTCTCCTTGGCTGTTGCGTGGAGCGGGTGCTATCTGATGCTCTTGGCCTCTGTGCTGCGTCAGCAGCCTCATCCTGCTCCTGCTGCTGGTGTAGCACAGGAGGTACACAGGACTTTCCACAAAAGGGGTTTACAACAAGTCATAGATCTGAACGCTGGCTGGTTCGTGCCTTTGTGCCATGGGCGTTTCTCCTCCCCCAGGTATTAAGGTGATCGGCGGCATCAAGGAGCTCACCGGAGAAGAATATGGAGTTTATGTCAAGAGGATCCTGCCAGGGGGTGTTGCTTACGCTGACGGTGAGTGAAATGTGGAGGGGGGGGCAATCAGAAAAGCCAGAAGGCAGGGTACTTCTCCTACACATTGTCTTTTTGGACATTTCAGGTGTTTCCTCCCGGATTTTCCAGCAGTGGGGCTGGTTTTTACTGTGATAATCACTGCAATGACGGAGGGCAGCCTTCCTCCGGGCTCTACAGCATTTGTAGGATTGCTTTGTGTCTTTAAACCAAGCTCCATCCCTGCTACACAAAGTACTCGCTCCACTTCGCTGCCTGCAGCAATTGCACGGGATTGCGTGCAGCCCCAAAATGGCTTGTTCTTCAGATCAGCAGGTATTAGGCAAGGGTCTGCAGAGTTCACCTTTTAGAACTTAAACCAAATTTTTTTTTCCCAAATGTTACAACATCATTTTTGCAATCTAATTAAGAAAAATAAATCCAGAACAGGTGGAACCACTCATGGTTTTCTACCTGACCTCAGACCGTATTAAGCAAAAGTTTTATGGCATTTTTGTATTTACTTCCATAACTTCCTACAGCATGGGAGGCCTCTGACGTTGGCAGAGCTTGTTCAGGGCCGTGGTAGAAACTTCATCTATGGACATCTTGAAAAACAGGTCGGATGAGCATCTCCGAAGCGACCTATGCATATTTCATCCTGTCTCTGGGCAAAGGCAGGAACAGCCCAACCTCTCCAAGTCCCTTCAAGCTGTATTTTCTGCAGTTTTTATCCATTAGTTTTCTTTTCTAGGGCGCCTGCAGCCAGGAGACCAGATCCTGGAGGTCAATGGAGATTCCCTAATTGGGGTTACCAGCGAGAGGTACCGTATCCAGACGGAAATCTCGCATTCTTCTTGGTTTTGTACAATTCTGTGAAGTGGTTTAGGCTGCAGGTTGCACAGAGGACACCAGGGCATTGCTGTGTCAGTGCTCTGGTGCAAACAAAAGGTTTCTGTATCCAGCACAGTTCCCAAGGGCCAACATGGGAATTATCGAATGAGAAGTTCCTATCTAAAAACAGAGCAGTGAACACAACCTGCATTTATGAGAAACGTTCTCCTCTGATTGTGGTGCTAAGCCTTGCACTGCTACACAGTGTGCTTAGGTTGGATGCGGCTGCTCCACAGATGTTCAGCCCCAGCAAGGGTCCCCACCTCAAAAAAAAGTCCCTTGGCTGCTGACGGGGTAGCCCTGGCCATGGCTCGCTGCCTGTTTTGACGTGAGCATTAGCACGTGGCCGGGCGAGTGCAGTGGAGCCCCGCTGTGACCTGGCATTGACGTGTTGTGGTCCTTGTCTCACAGGGCCGTGGACATCCTGAGGACAGCGTCGGCCACCAGCCACATGCGCCTTCTTATAGCCCGCGATGACGATGCCAGGTGAGGGGTGGCATCTGGCACCGGTAAGGGTGACATTGGCACTCATTGGTACCTCTATAGATGGGCAGCATTTGCGCTAACCGGGCTCAAAGCCTACAGTGAAGATGGAGGTGGCCAAGGGTCTTTGGCCTACAGTGGCACAAGCATGGGAAGGCTCCTTCAGCCCCACTGCGTGGTGTTGAGTTGCCTACGGCTTGTCGCGTCCTGCACAAGGCTCTGGATGAAGACATGCAGCGACAGCAGGATGTTCCCTTTCTTTTCTGGTTAGATGTGTTGAGATAAGGTCTTCCTTCCACCTGCCTTCCCCAGGGGATTCATCCCTCCTAGGGAGGATGGGCACTTTCTCCCTGAAACCTCTCCCCTTGACACTGCCTGGAAGCTCTTGCTTTCTTCAGAGACAACTGGAGGCGTTGAAAGGAGAAGGAAAGAGTTTGGTTTGGTCTTGGCTGGATTTAGGCTGTGGGACAATGATGGTGTCACGAGAGAGGGCAGGGTTGTGGAAGCCCAGATACGGGATTAGACGCTCACATCCCCAGGGAGATCTGGTGCAATGAGCTGGAGTATCCTCTCCCTTTGACTAGAAGCGCATGTCTGGAAAGTTGAGGTGCACCAAGAACCACTGAAATGAGAGTGGGAGAAGACCAGGCGCCGTCGCGGGCAGGCGGGCTGGTGGTGTGAGGCTTCATGCTGCCCGTGGGCAGCTGAGATTGCACAGTGTACCCGTGTCCCGTTAGGGTCAGGGATGATGGTTTCGTTTCTTATCCATCAACAGTTGTGGAGCATTACTGCCTTAGCGGGCTGGTGAGAGGGCTGTAATGACAGGGATGAGACTCATTTTAACACAGTAATATTCTGGTGGAAGAAATATTTGGTATTAATGATGGACTACTTTTTACCTAGCTATATTGTGCTCCTCAAGTGGAAATTGCATCTCAAATTATTATATTAGCTGTGAGTCCCTCGGTAGCTGCTGAGGAAGCTCTGGGTGAAGCGAGCAGGTTGCCCTGCTTTGGCGTGAGTAAGGATGCGCAGCTCACTGCTCTTCTGGCTTTCAGCCTTTGCCCAAGTCTTTGCCTTGTCTGCTCCAAGCTGCTCAGGCACCTCGGCCTCGCCTCCTAGTATCTTAAACTGCAGCAGATGTTTCTTAAAATATCTGCACGCGTGGCTTTGGCTGCAGCTGCGGCTCCCGCGCGCGCCTGTCGGCAGCCCCCAGCCTCCCTGCGAGGCAGCGCATAACCTGAGTGGGGACAAGCGACCTTCAGCAATGCACTTGGCCTCCGTTTGCTTATCTGTTAAACCTGCAAATGGTTACCCGGAGGGAGAGTGAGGAAACAATCAGTTAATTTTTTTTTTTTTNCCCCCACTTAGATTTGTCTTTATTTTATGCTGCCAAATCATTTCTCCAGGACATGGGTGAGCAGACAGCCCTCTGCCCGGGCTGCGCGCGGGCTCTGGGGCTGCCAGCCCCGGCGCGGCGGTGCCACCAGCCCCAGGGGGCCGAGCGCGACCCAGTCTCTTTGCAGCTATTCGAATGCAGGTTTTCTTCGCAAACCCCGAGCGCACAAGGCACGCTGGCTGAGGAAAGGCGATGGCTCTGGGTTTGGAAGAAGATTTGCCCTGCCTGCCAATTTTCCCAATGACTCAGCTGAGTAGCATTTTGTTGTGGTTGCCCTTGGGTGAATTTGACTTATAAATGCTATTATTTGTCCCTGAAGTTAATTATAGGCCCCAATTACCTCTGCTGTTAATGGAACTCAGTCCAGGCATGTATAAGATGCATGCTTTCAGCCTGGCACATCAGACGTGCTGCAGAGAGCTGCAGTAATGCTAGGGCTTAAAGCAGAAAATTCAGATTTAGAGCTGGACACGCTGGGTTTGGAAGACGGTTGGATCCGATTTCATCTGTGCTCATCTTTGGCTAATGAGGATAATTTTATTGCATACGTGTAATTATTGTTTATTCATTCCCAGCCTGAAAGTTACAATAGCGCCTTGTTTCCATGGGCTGCGCAGATATCATCCTGGTCTTTCAGGTTTATTGCTGTGAGGAAGCCTGCCTGCGCTGCACCTCCTATCTATCGCAACATATTTAGCATTTTATCACACATCTGTGCACGACACGCACAGTCATCTTGTCAAAAGGGGCTGTTGTATTAGTCATACGTTTACATATACAATTATTGCAACATTACTAATTAATAATCCTGCACCAGAAGAAGTAAGGAAAGCTGTATGTGTGCAAATGCGCAACCGATATGCAGGGAGAGGCAGCTCCTGGAGCTGATGCCCAACCTGGTGCAAATGCAAGGCAATCCCTCTATCCTGCCAGCCCAGCAGTGCAGCCGCGCCGCCTTCGGGTGACATCGATGGGTCACCAGGGGTAGGAACCAGCTTCAGTGGCTGCTTTGTTCGAGCATGACTCCTGCAAGCCTGTTGTCCCGGGGTCTTTGGCTGCTCTTGGAGGAAAAACATGCATCTGTTCACCCCAAAGCCGCAATGCGCGCCTGCAAGTCGTTGCTTCCCGGGCATTTAAGGCAAGGCCTGGCCCAGCAGCAGTGTTGATGCTCACGGGAGGGACGGGCTCGGGCTCCGCGCTTGCAGCCACCGCTGCGGAGCATCGCCCACCCGGGAGGTGGAAACGCTGCTGCAGGCTGGGTGTGAGAAAATCGGCCTCTGATGCGCTTGCTGCTTGCATCAGGCTTTCAGTGCTTGGGGTTCGGGGTTCCCGCTGCCCTGCAGGCTTTGTTTATTGAGACGTGCTATTAATTTATCCGGTGTCACAGGCTCCTCTCTCCCCAGCCGCGGCGCAGGGCTGAGGTTTCCAGACGCAGTGCTCTCCCGTAACCTTTGATGTCGGGCTCGCCCTTTGCTCTCCGAAGAACAAAAGGGCAGGACAAAAGGGTATTATGAGATAAAACAACAATATTCTGCTGGAAGATTGACCCCCCACTGCTTAATCTGTAGCAAAGTCAGCCGCAGCTGGCTGCTGCTGGCAAGCCCCATTATCCGACCCCAGGGTGCAGGGCTGAGCTCTGCTGCAGGGATGCCCCAGCCCTCACGTTGCTCTAGCTTAATGAAAAAGAGCTGGAGAAGGGATTGTCAAAATGAACTTTCCGCCTAACACAGCCCCATGATTTTTTTTTTTTTTTTTGAAATAAAGCTGGGCATTTTAGTCCAGCAGAGACCTGAGAATTCAGAATGTTTTAATAATGGTCAAATTTTAAATATTAAAGGTGACTTCTGAAGTCTGTTAGTGTCTGAAAGCACAAAGCAAGTTTTGTTAGCACTCCTCCAGTGCGCTCGTTCGTTAATCAGTAATGTTTGGGCATCATCTGCCCATTCGCAAATTCCTTCAAATACAACACTGAGCACAAAATTAATTCTTGGGAGATTCACACCAGCAAGTGTATTGCTCGCTGCTGGGATAAGCTTCAAGTTAGTCATGTGTTTATGTCCTCGGCAGAATTGTTGCTTGCAGTACTGACCAACAAAGCAGGAGCTAGGAGGGCAGTGCGTGACGCAGGTCATCACCCTGTCCCTCGCCGAGCAGCTGGGGCGCGCGGCAAATAACAATGAACGCGGCCTCGCTTTGTGGATGAACTTAACAACTTGAAATAAACAACAACAAAGAATGCCCGAGCCTTGCCTACCCTTGCTTGTAACAAAGGGTTTGACAGCACAGGTTGGTGATTGGGCTCGCATTGTTTGGCAGGGTTAAAGAACACAGGAGCTGCTGGACTAGTTGCATTTGCATTGACTAAGAATTTTTTAGCCATTGTTTTAAGTTCATAACCTGTTCTGTGCTCTGGTGAATTATTATCTGGGGAAAATGTAACAATAGGTGACCACAGAAACACCCAGCCCAAAACAAAACCCAGCTGCTGATGGCTAGGTAATCACTGGAAATAACACATTACCTTCCAGCAAGTTAGCCCTGCCATTGCAATAGGTCACGGAGGGATAACTCCACCACTGCATGAGTTACCAGTGAAATCAGTCTGAATGACCTATAGAAATACAGATATACTGAAATTTTACTGGAAATTTGGGAAAATTCTGCTAAAGTAAGAGCCGTCCAAGATTTACTCAGGGAAACCACGGGACAGGAAACTGTCCTATTTGCTATAGAATCTTTCTAAGCTGTCCTTCAACTTAGTGCTCGGACTTATTTCAGTGTCTAGTGCTATGAAACTGCCAGCTGGAATAGCTTTGTGGAAGGTGGAGTTTTTGAACAATGCTGTTGTCTTTTTTTAAGGTCATAGGTTTAGTTGATAGAGACAACAGTGTCGATGCAAAATATTTGGATTCACCAAGGCATTCCACTAAGCGTTGTGTGATACTGGGATTTGAAATTAGCATTAAATCCAATGAATAAGGCATACATTTGATGGCAATATTAGATAAGGCAGGCATTATTCTTTGAAGTTAGTTAATGAGCTGGTTGTTAATGGGAAGACGTAAATTACTGAGAGCACTTCCAGCAGGAACCCAAGGAGCTGATGATTCACTCATCATTTAATGTTGTTGACTCTAATCTAGCAATAATATATAACATCTGTCCCAGTAAAGTATGCAGATGACACAGTGTCTGCTGGTGTGCAAGAGCAGACTCCTCAGTGAGGAAACTGCTGTGGTTGGTTTCCTGCAGGTTTGTGTCTCGGGCTTGACCGACTGTCAAGTGTGAGAGCTAGCTGCTCATGACCAGGCTTTTCATGTGGCACCAACAGGGCACTTTCCCACGGGGATTCCCACGTCTTCAAAGTGGACAGCTAATGTTGCCGTTGCCACAGAAGCAACAATTTCAGGGTCTCTCCCCTGCCTGTAAGAAATTAGTCATCCTCGGGACTTCTCTCTCCGTCCAAACGTTGACTTGATCTGGAAGTGTTGGGTTACGGAGGGAGAGGACTGCGCAGATGCAGAGGAATGGTAGCCGCGTTGCCCAAAGAGCCAGTATGGCAGGGATGGGTGTGTGAGGCTGGTGCTTGACCGTGGCATCCGCTTTTTGTGCCTCCTCATCCAAATGGATGCAAGAGGCTCACAGCAGCTCAAAGAAAGGTTACAGAAATGATGCAGGAGCTGGCAAACGTGGCTAATGGTGGTTCTTAATGGCTTAACAACTCGGTAGGTTTCACTCGGTGAGGAAGGTCGCGAAGCAACACCTCTTGTGTACGGGTGGTTATGGCTCAGGGAGGACTCCACACCTTTGGGTAGTTACACGGTAGTCAGACTCAACCTGGGAGCAAAGCATTGATGAAGGCACCTAGGCACCACGGCAGCTTCCAGGGGATGTTGTGGATGAGACTGCTTGGCAGTGAGGTAATATATGAAGCAGGGGCTTTACCTCAAGACAGAGGGAACATACCAAATGTTTGTGGGCCACTCTTCCCGCTCTACTCTGGTGCGGCCTCACCTCGAGCTCCGTGTGTGGGTTTGGGCACCACAGTATGAGGAGGCCATGGAACTGTTAGAGAGTGTCCGAAGGCGGACAACAAAGATGGTGAGGGGTCTGGAGGGCAAGGTGTGTGAGGAGCGGCCGAGGTCCTTTGGTTTGTTCAGCCCAGAGAAGAGCAGATGAGGGGAGGCCTCATGGCGGCCTGCAGCTTCCTCACGAGGGGAGCGGAGGGGCAGGGCTGATCTCTGCTCTCTGGTGACAGCGACAGGACCCAAGGGAAAAGCACAGAGCTGTGACAGGGGAGGGTCAGGCTGGGTGTTAGGAAAAGGTTCTTCACCGAGAGGGTGGTCGGGCACTGGCACAGGCTCCCCAGGGCAGTGGTCACGGCCCCGAGCCTGCCGGAGCTCAGGAAGCGTTTGGACACCGCTCTCAGACACGTGGTCTGATTTCTGGGTGGTCCTGTGTGGAGCCGGGAGTTGGACGCAATGATCCTTGTGGGTCCCTTCCAACCCAGGATATTCTGTGATTCTGTGATTCCTCCCTGTTCTTGAATTCACCAAGAAGCCCTTCCGATCTCGGTATCTGTAAGCTTATCATGCGCCTGCTGGTTCAGCATCTCCAGCCAGGAGATTGATTATTGACCTTAAGCCTTGCACAGCCTCTTGAGATTGCAGGGTTTAGGCGCGAGAAAGCTCTTGTCTGTTCCCCATTGCTGGAGGGAGCCAGCCCTATTGACTTGGTAGCAAGTCACTGCCATCGGGGCACTGTTGTCACACGGTGGGGTGGGGAATGGTTTTGAGCAGCAGCTGCTGACCATCCTGTGTTTTTCTTTCCAGGAGAGAGTTCTCGGAGCTGCTGGAGAAGTTTGGCTCCCAGAGCAACACTGGCTCTGCGCGGAGCTCACCGGTCCTGCACAGCGGCAGTGAGTACGGGTTGCTGGTGGTGGTGTCCTCAGGGAGAACCGAAACCCAATTTATCCCTCTGTCGAGAGAGTTTTCTTTATCCCAGTGTTACTTTGAAGGAGTTTTGATTTGATTTGGTTTGGGTGAAGGCTTGAAGGAAGTGAAGTCCTGCTTGCTATTGCACTGAGCACATCCCCTGGCACAGAGCAGCGGGCACGGCTGGTGGTGCCTGCACAGAGCGAGGCAGTAAGCCAGCATCCACAGAGGAATTTAGGGAGAATTGAGCTGGGGACATAACAGCTTTCCAGACACCCAGATTCCACTTAACTGACGTGTGGGGCTGGTAACCCCATCAATGCCCATCACTGCAGATGCAGCCTTCCACGATGGATTTCAAAGCATTTCAGCAATCGTTTGTTTGATGATCGTTATTTTTCATTTACGAAGGGGAAATGCTTAGTGAGACAACAAGGTTAACCTAAGCCAGATGCCAGAAAGCCAAATCACGTGTGCATGGGGTCTCTCTGGGTTGGCAAACCACTAGAAGGCTGCCAGCCCTTCCCCTGCGACAGAGGTACGTAGGGCTGGCAGAGGGGTGACAGTCCCACGCTGGACTTATGCTGAGGATGCTGAATGTTTCCTCTCCACGAGTGATACGCTGATGTCTTTCTCACGTGGTTTTCCCCCGAGAGCTAGGAAACCAGTGTCGGCTGTTGGTGGCAGAGCAGAGCAGGGGGGGTGGTGCTGGAGTGTTTGTGCTCCCTGGACTGACTCTGACCTTGCTGTTCAGGTCGATACCTGGAAAGCACGTCCTCGGGCTCCTCCTCGCGCTCCCAGAGCCCACTGCTGCTGAGCCCGGCCAGCTCCCACGGCCCCTCCATCGGCAACCCGGCGCACGCGCCCCACGCACAGTACGTACGGCCGTGCTGGCCAGGCCTTTCGTGCCACGGTGTCATGACCCAGTAACCTCTGAGATCTGCTCTCAGAAGTCAGCAGGGCAAGGTGCCTGTTGCGCTTGTCAAAAGCTTGTGTTCACCGATTTCGGTGAGCAGCTAGCGGTGAATTGTTAGGCCATTTCAGTGTTTGGCTTCCAAATTGCTTTTCTTCATAAAGCTGGGGGTGCCCTCTACAATGTGTCCTCTTTAAGGAGTTTGCGTGTACAGCAAGAAGTTCCAGACCACTGGTCAGTCAGGAAGATGTCACCAAACATCTAACACTGTCTTAGGGAGAAAAACAGTAAATACCTACAGCGTTTGAAGGACAGCTTTGTTCATCCTTAACGTCTTCTGTTCCATCACATCACCACAATGGCTTACTGTTAATGTATCTGCTCCAGAGTGTCCCCTGGATGTCCTTGTCACTGGGGCAGCTTGCCTGCTCCTGGCAAGCCTGTGTCCCAAGAGCTGAAAAGCTCCCCTGCCAAGACAGTCGATACGTTCAGGTCATGGTCAGCCACGCTGCCGCTCCTCTCCCTGCCCTCTGCAACACGGGGAGAAGCCGCGGCTTCCCGCCCGCTGCAAGGACGGTGCCCGTCACCTCCGCAAACCCCACCACCAGCCGAGTGCTTCTGCGAGGCCACCGGTGCCATCAGCAGGTGACTCAGGAGCATGTTTCCCGTTGCCCTGAGTCTGGCACACTGACACGGTGCAACGAGAGCACACGCGCTGTCCCCGCCACGTGAACGCTCCTGACGCCCTTTGCGCTGGTGTGAGCCGCAGCTGCCTGCAGGCACCGCGTCCTTTGGTCTCAGGAGCGTTTCCTGGAGTGTGTTTTCATGTGGTCATCCAGCCCTTTCATATTTCGCAGGGTCAGAGGTTTGGGCAGGCAGAGCTTGTTTTGCACGGAGTCTCGTCTCAGGGGTGCGCGGGGTTGCCCTTCGCAAAAGGGACAACATGACGGGTGTTAACGGCGCTGGTATTGGGACCATTTGTCCCCAGGGCCTGCAGGTTTTCTTCCTTTGCCAGTGTAAACAAGCCAAGTCTCTGCTAAAGAGAATCAGGTCTCACTGTAGAACCAGTAAATCCTCTTCCTAAATATCAGCTCTCTATTAGGGATTTGCAGAGGCCAAATATTTGGCACCGGAGGTTTAAGCTGCTTGCACAGAGTGAGAGACCCTTACAGAGGAGAGGCCAGCTCATCTCCTTGGCAGCTGCTTTGGATAAACCAGACATCCTCGCTCCGCAGTTAACCCCCTCTGGGGGGTTCTGCATTTCTGTTTTTTCGTAAGAGTAAGGTGCGCGGTGCGTTAATGCGTGGTCTGGCGTCAGCCTGGAGGGGCGCGGGCAGCGCGCTGCCCTTCGGCTGGGGTGCCTGAGCCCTGGGGATGGCATTGCTGAGGAGCGCGGGGCGGTTACGTGCCGGCGATGCGCATGGATGCACAGCTGTCTTTGTGCCTGAAGTTACCAGCTAACACAAGGTGGGCCAGAAACCACAGATCGCTTGGCAAGCGGCTGCTGTGGAAATAAGCTGAAAAGGAGAAATGCCACTTGCATCCTGCCTGCTACGAGGAAAAGGCTTAACAACCTTTGGATGCAACTGAATCCTTCCCCAAAGCCTCCCTGGTGCGATGCTGCCTGGTCGCTCCCCCGGCCCATGGGGGTCAGTGAAATCTCTGCCCACAAACTCTTCCTGTAAGTGCCAGCTCTCCCTCCCCGCACAGAGCTGCGGGCCATCGTCAGCCGTGGTGGCCTCCTGGGTCCTGCTCAGCAGGCAGCTCCTTGGGGGTAGGGTCCAGTTTCCTCGGTCCTGCTCCATTCACAGCACGTCCTTGTCTGGGTGAGTCATTTGTGCCACTGACGTAGAAGTAAATCACAGCGTGCTAGCTATTGTTATAAAGGTGTTCAAGGGCTTGATTCTCAGGGCACCTTGCAAGGTTTTGAGTCCAAACCTTGGCTGAGACACAAAGTCAGCTGTGTACCCTGAGCTTCACTTTGACTTTTGCTGTGGGCTACTAGTAGTTGACCCATCTGTAAATTGCTGTCTGGTGATTTAGGCTGGATTTTGAATGATAACCACATCAATCCTTTGTGTGCTTTTGGCTATAGAGGCAAGGGTGCCAAATATATACTAGCTAAACCTTTAGTTTCTTCTGTCTTTATTTCCTAAATGAGAACAAATATTCCTCAGCATTTGGGATTAAGCAAGCCAGTTATCTTCCTAGTGATAAGCAATGTCTGCTAAGAGACCAGAGTCCTCACCTCCTCCTTCCCGGGTGGGGTGGAAGAAAATATGCAGAGGCAGAAAAGACTAGGAGAAGTTAGGAGGATCATACATGGAAAGAAAATCAGGCAGAGTTTGTTCAGAGACATGAGAAAGTAAACCAGGTCACCTCGACTCACCTGCTAACATCTCTCCCTTGCAGCTACTCCACTGATTCAGGAATCCAGAGCATTTCTATAGCAAAGTCCTCTGGCTTAGGGCTGACAGTCAGTGGTGGCTCCAACAGGCCTGATGGTCCCATGGTTTATGTGCAAGAGCTTATGCCAGACGGTGACTGTTACAAGGTAAGTCTGCGTAGAAACCCTCAGTGACTTTGCAATGGGGACTTCTCCTAGAAGTTGTAGCTGTTATGAAGCAGCTTTTTTAAGAATAGGTGAATAACGCATTGCATGGACTAATGAAGTTTTTTGCAGGAGAAAGCTCTGGGCAGAGGGACACTCATTTCCAATGCTCTTTCTCCCTCTTTGTTTAGGATGGTCGGCTCCGACCTGGTGACCAGCTAATTGCTATCAATAGAGATTCTTTAGTGGGCAGCACACTTGAAGAGGCCAGAAAAATTATTGCAAAAGCCAAATTCAGGTAGGCATGTAATATATTTCCTGTCATCACCACAATACTGTTGAGTCTTAGGCAGAAACCGTTCGTGTCATACCGATGCTTGGCTTCAAGAAGCATGAGGCATATTAGTTTTGAAAGGCACTTCAAGATGGCTGTAATACAAGGAAATGTTGAATGCCTGGATCATCCTGAAGTGTAATGCAGACCTTCCCAATGCTCTGGTCCTCACGAATATCCCCTATCACTGCCCAGCAAAGTTCCACAACAGAACTAAAGTCCAAACAAGCAACCCGGCTGGTGGAGATCCGGCCACACTGGTGCAGGTTCCATGGGCTTAAGTGAGATTATCTTGGAGAAAGAACCATGGCCATGAAAGTTTTGCAAATTTAACTTGTACTTTTTTTGTTAATAAAATGTTCTGTATTTGTTGTTCATTTAAGACACGAGGGAAACACAGAAGTGGCCTTTATTCCTGGAAGGGGACGGTTACACCCTGGACTGTCAGTTCATAACAACATCCCGTCACCACCGCCAAAGGCTGTGGGAAACGGTCTGAGCTCCTGCAGACTGAAGGTCCATGTGAGGTCCCCGGAGGTAGGCTGAAGTTCATGTCTAAGACCACAGACATCTGTCCTGTCATCTTTCTTTGGTCAGAAAACTCTTTTTTAGGGACTCCACAGTAGTCTTTCTGGACTGTGGAAAGTCTGTAGTACTGATGTACTTGGCCCCGTTTTACAGCCAGGTATTTTAAATCTGAGATATTGTTTCTCCTGTCTTGGGTTTGAGATGGCGAAGGCTCTGTGGAGGTAAATGACAGGAGTTCCATCTCTGGGGCCTGCATTCAGACCTGCTTCAGAAGTCTCAGGTTTAAAAAACAAAACAAAACAAAACAAAAAACCATTCTGTGGATAGCAACCTGCATCTCATTCAACACCGGCCATAGGGCTGGAAGGGATCGCAAGAGTCGGTTTGATCTAGTCTCCTACCCAAAGGCAGGAATGAGTCTTTGTTCTTAAAGACCTCTGATGAGGGTGAATCCACAGCATTCCTAAGCGGCCCGTGTCTGTTCTTCACTAGCCTAATGATAAGACAGGCCCATTCCTCCTGCGCAGCCTAGCTCTACGTTGCGTTTGCAGAGGCGAGGGCTTGGGCTGTGCGTGGTGAGACAGGATTTAACCACACAACCCCCGCGATAATTTAGGCCTGTGGCCAGGTTTTGTGCATTCGTCATTCCTTTCCTGGATGGCTGCAATGCCTGGTGTGTCTCCTGCCCTTTTCCACATAAACTTCCATAAGGGAAGGCTGGATGGAGCTTCCTTTCATACAAGCATCATTCCCAAAATGTTTTTCTTTCCAGACCCTGTGGAGACACAGACTTGCAAGAATGCCAAGTACTTGTTGTCTTTGGGTGTGCCGGGCTGCAGACAAGCTTATGAAAGTCAGCCTTAGCCTATATATATACATATATGTCTCTGAGTAGTATGGAAAGATCCTTCATCATCCAGCAGAAGGTGTGCTTGCGTAATGCTGTGTACCTGCATGAAATCACACCGCCGGCTGGAATTAAATTTCCCCTTTCCTCACTTTGTTGCTAAAAGATGGAACTTCTAATGATGTCTAGGCTTCCACATTAGGGAAAGAGCGTTCAGGCTCCCGTGCTACCTGGCCGTCCGTCCTCAGCGCCAGCCCTGTGCCTCTCTAGAAGTTTCCAGCTATGGAAGCACTGTCTCGGTGGGCTCAGCTTTTCTTCACTGTGACTCTTTTCCCATCTTGTGCTTCAGCCCACAGCCTGGTGCTTAAGAAAGGGTGGGCACCCATCTCTGCTTCCTGTCTGGCTCATTCTGTGTTTTGGGTAAATAACCCAACTGGCCATGGTCAGAATCAGGACCTCACTGGTGTTTTGGATGCAGAGGTTTAGGGAGGACCTCTAGGGACAGAGCTCACAAGGTCAAACTCATCCTCAGCTCTCAGCTGCAGTTAGAGTAATGATGAACTCCAGTTTTCTGTGCGCCGGATATTTTGAGATGGCTCAGGGATGGGCCTGTGCCCAGAGCTGCGGGACGTCTCTCTGCAGCCTCTTTTGGCCCGTCTGCGCCAGCCAGGGCCATGCAGTGCCTTTGCTCCCCGTGGGCCATCTGGGTTGCTCTCTCCTGATCTCCTCTGTCTTCTGCTCTGTATTTACAGCAACAGATTCTGCTTAGCAATTTCCTGTGCCCTTTTGTCTTCTTTTTCTAGAATAGACATGAAAATCATTTTCCTGTGCCTTCTTTGTCACCAGACATTTGCCCACCAGAGCTTACTGTCTCAGGTAAGAGTCCTGCTAGTGGTTCTGTCTGTGTAAGTGACCGACACAGCCTTGGCTCCTTGGTGCTGAGGACCATGAAATTAATTTTGATCAGTATTTATACTGCTGTAGTGGAATCTAATGGTGCAATAATGACGCTCAACCTACTTGGGAGACAGGGAAGGTGGTTTACTCATCAGGTAGTAATTAATCCAAGTTGGTTTGTCCATAATAGCAAAATTCTTTACTGAGGCATTTGGAGGACTGGAAATAGGAGACAGCACTTTTTCCATGCTCAGTGTGTAGCCTGTTTGCAGCAGCATCTTTGCTGCCATGCAAAGATCCGGTGAGACCTGCTGGATGCAGGTAACGTTCCCTTCTGATGGGAATGAGTGGTCATTGGAGGCACAGTATGGAAAATAGTGAATTCCTGACAGTTGCACTGCACATGGCAGCCCCGGGCATTATACAGGCATTAAGGTCACTCTCAGTTGTTCAAACTGGGAAATTGCTTATAGATGTGATTACATCACGTTCCTCTCTGCATCCAAGCTTCATTTCGTGCTTATTTTCTCATGCTGTTTTCTCACCATACTGCAAATCCCACACTGAGCTCCTAACTTTCATGGGAGAGACCCATGCTGTCACCTGCCAGGCTGGCTGCAGCAGGGCTGAGCTCAAATCCCCGTGCAGCTTCACAGCTGCCTTAGGAATTGTAGGAAACCTCACTACCGCCCGTGATCCAGGGTCCAGGGAGAAGACCTTCAGCAAGATATCGCATATCCTTGTGATATAGAGGTTAATTCTGCCCAGAGGAGCTTTCTTACCATGTCAGTGAGTCCCTAGCAAGCACAGCCTTGGTTTCAGGGAGGCTTTCAGGTGGCCACCACTGATAGCCAGAGCTCCCGGTAACGGGGAGCAAAGCCCTGGATCACGGAGGCAATATAGCAATGACCTAATCACTTCCTGACTTAGCCAGGGGATTTTATTACGCAGTTTTTTTTATGTGAAATGCTGGGGAGGCTTTGTGTCAGTGTTGTCATCCATGAAAACAGACAACTGGCTTTGAAAAAGCAGCAGCCAGGCTTGAAGCCTGGTCCAGGGACTGCCTGTCGGTGGGTGCCCGGCGGATGCCCTGGATATCTGCGTGTCCAGAGCTGACAGCAGAGCCTCGTGGAGCTAATCCTGATTAGCCATGCGCTGAAGGGGAACAGCTCTGCCCTTGAACATGGGGAGCGAAGTGTTGGTGGCCAATCCAGCAGCCCCACTTAGTACCTCTTCCTGCTTCCCAGCCGCTGGCATTAGCAGAGCAGATGACCGCGGGGACTGGGAGGACTACGCGTGTGCAGCACCTCGCTGCTGCTCGCTGTGCTCCCTGCCCGGCAGCTGAGGAGGGTGAGAGGTGCTGGGGTGGGCCAGAAGTGGTTCCATTCGGCAGGACTGGGGTTCCCAGGCTGTAAAGCAGATCCCAGGCAGGTGAGAGGAATTGGTCCTTGGGCAAATCCCACGCCACTGGCACAAGAGGGGATTGTGGTGCTGCGCTGGTGGCCACAGGGCGAGCGGAGCCGTCCCGCACCTCTGGAGCCAGCCCATTTCCCAGGGGATGTCGCAGTTCATTATGGACACGGCTTAACCGTGGGGCTTCCTCCAGGGGTGCAGCAGCACAAGTGCCAGGGCACAGCAGCAGGATTTGTGCTCTGCACCACCGCGCTTTGAGGGCAGCACCTGCAAGGAGGAGGCAGCTGTCAGCAGCTGGTTCTTCCCAGCTCGTGAAAGCTTGCAACCCGCACGGCAGCTGCCCTTCCTCCTCTCGCAGAAAGTCTCCTCTCCTTCAGCTGCTCTGGTCCCAGGCTCCCTCCGTGCCTTGCACACGCAGCTCCTACCCCAAAAACCTGCCCGGGCAGTCGGGGAAAAAGGGTTCAAGGCTTTTTGCAGTCTTGGGAGGAAAAAAGTCTTGCACCAGTGTTTTTCCACATTGCTGTTAATCCATCAATTCTCTGTTCCATGGGTGTTGTGAAAAGCCAAGGCTGTGCTTTATAAAATGTTGCTACTCGGCTTTCAGTTTTGCTTAATCAGAGTCAAAAAGATACAGGCAGATTTAATTTTTCTTCTGAACAGATCACCATAACTGCAGACCCCAATATCCCCAAAAAACTGGTGACTGGAAGTTTCTGCAGTGGCGTTTTGGCAGTCCTAGGCCCCCAGCTGAAACACCCCATTTTAAACTGTGAGGAAGCCCAATTTCAGCATGGGTTTGCCACTCCCCCCAGTATCCAATCTTTTCCACGGTGGCCTGGTTTGGGCTTCCAGGAGTAGATTTAATAAATCCTACTTTGATTTTGTTCTGCTGCACACACATTATGTTTTATGCAACAGGAGTCCTCAACCGTCCTCCGCAGGCACCTCTTTCCTCTACCCAAGCGCTCTTCCATTAACGTTTACTCCCGGCTTTTCAGCGCCTGCTTCGGCCCCCAGCCAGAGAGCAGCTGCAGGCACCAAGCCCAGGGTAGCGCTGGATCCCCACGTGCGCCTCAAGGACGGCAAGCTGGAGCTGGTGAGTGGCGAGGCCCCAGGCGAGGTCCGCTCTCTGTCCCGACCCGGGCGGCTGTGCGCTAGCGGGGGTGGCCGTCTGTCAGGCTGTGACAGCCCCTGCTGTGGCTGTGTCCCCCCACGAGGCTGGGACCCCCGGGGCTCCTCGAGCTGCCGTAAGTTGGGGGTCTCACTGGTGGAGCGGCACCCGCACGCAGCCCGGGGTGCTCGCTCCTGCAGGAGGCCTGATCCGGGGCTGGGAGCAGCCCCAGGAAAGCTGGTCCTGAGCTGGGAACAGGTTGGGACCTTTCAGTTTTGCACCAATGTCACATTCGGGCGTGGGAGGCCTGTGCCAGGTATTAGCATTGGGGTCACTGTGTCGCTTACTCTCTGGAGGGATTAAAAAGTGTAAAACTGCGTAGAAATAGTCTAAGAGAGTCAGCCTGGCTGTTCGCACAGGATAAGGCTGCTGCACTTGACCAGTGCTCTAATCTGCACGCAGCGTCCTATGCCGAGCAGGGTCTGCTGCTGCCTAATTCCCGGCCGCCCTCACCGCGAGGCCGGCTGGGCTGCGTTGGGAACAGCAAGAGCTCAGGAGCGCGGTGCCCAGAGCGTTGATTTCCTTACTGGCATCACACGGCTCACGTGTTACAGTTAATTAATCTGATTATTGAGATAGAGGCATGAGAGCTGGCAACCAAGTTGCGTTTATTACCAAGTCTGGGGAAAAAAAAACCGGAGTCTCAACTGTTCAGTTGAGTTTGCTGGAGGTTGTGTCCAGCCTCAGAAGCTCCAAAGGGAGACCAACAGGATGTAGTGAAACTTCCCGATCGTGTCCCGAGGGGCGTCTGAAGAATCTTGGCTCCTCTTGGCCGTCCCTGGGTGCTGCAGGCAGCTCCCGAAGCCCCCGGCAGCTGTGCTCCCAGGGCTGCGCTGTTTGCGCGGAGCTGGGGGTGCCGGCAGCTGCCCTCCTCTGCCCCCTGCCCCAGCTTCCCGGGGCCACTTTTGCTGCTGGGGTGGCCTCAGGCAGAGGGAAGGCTGAAGGAGGAGACGTCTCCCCGGGGTGCTCGCAGTGCTGGGATCCAGGCAGGCCCTTTGTCTTTTTAAGGCAAATTTATTCCAAGGGCACCATCTGAGGGCAGGAGTGGAGCTGCCCATTTGCCCGGTGAAGGGCAGAGGGTCCACGGGGGGCCGTGCTCCCCGCTCGGGTTTTGGGGTGCATGACACCCTCGGGCACTGCTGGCTTTTTGGGGCGAGCGTGGGAACGCGCAGCCCAGGGCCCGATGCAGGGCACAGGCGAGCATCTGCTGCCACCCTCCGGCAGATGCAGCGCTCGCCGCCTGCCTGCTCTCGCCAAGCTGCACGCAAGCTGCGTTTTCTCCTAAACCTCCCTCTCCCTCTGCCCTTTCCTTTTTCTCGTTTTTTTTTTTGTTTTTTTTTTTTTTTCCGTTCCTATATTCTATCCTATGTCCTATTCCAACTCTCAGGGATCAGGATTTAGGACTGCATTTTCTGCCATGGGTATAAAACCAGCTCCTCTTCAGTGGGAGGAGTGCGAACGCTTGGCGTCCCCTTCTAGAAACCAGCGCTGGGAGCAGGTGGCTGCTGCGGGTCTGGGTCAGGGGATGCATGAGGCCAGCACGGAGGCGGGGGGCACCCGCGCAGGGTGCGGGACCCCGGGAGCAGGAGCCATGGGTGCAGCCTGCGACACAAGAGCTGGGAGAGCTTTAGCTTCAGCTTTGTCCCATTCCCAGGCTCTCTGCTGAGCTTGACTCTGTCTTTTAAAGCCTTTTACTTGCTGCCGCTGGCGCTGAAGTGGCGTTTGCACAGGTTTAGCCACTTCTGTGCAGTGCCCAGGGGCTGAGCTGATAAATATCAGCAGAAGCCAGGGCATCATGCATAATAAGAGAGCAAAAGGTGCAGTGAAGAAGCAAAATGTTTGAATGTCTCCTGTTGCCGTAGGAAATACTCCATGAACAGTTTTACCTTCTCGGTCCCAAGCACAATTCCTGGGCAGAAAGAGAAAGAGGAGAGGCTGAGCTCCTGGTGGCTGGGCATTGCTACAGCTCCACGGGGTTTAATGAAGCTCCTGCCCATTTGTAACAGCTGCAAGTCTGTTTGCTATCTATATAAAATGTTCTTGGAGGGCCAAGAACATGTCGCTGTCTTTGGGAACAGGTATTTCTGTACTGGTGTAGAAAAGGAGAGACTGGAAATCCAGCCCAAGCTGCTCCTTCAGGAGATGATGCCTGGAGAGTTGCTTCCAGGAGAAAGCGTTGCTTTCTACTTCAAAGCCTTGCTTTTTTGGGGTGGGGGGTATTTATTTTTATTAAATGCTCCTTGTTTCCACTGCAGGTTCTGCAGTACCTTGGTCTGGAGGTGACTGAGGAGAAGAAGAGGCAGCTGCGGCAAAGTTTGATTACGGACTCGCAGGGGACGGTGGCCTATGGAGGTGAGCAGGCAGCTCCCTGCGGGCTTTTTAGCTTCTGTGTAGCTTTGCTGACAGCTGAGAAAGGAGAGAGGCACCTGCTGAAAGGCAGCAGGTCGGCCAGAAGCACTCTGACTGGGCACTGACGTAGCCTCAAAGCAGTTATGAGAAGTCGCACGCACCAAGGATGCCTCCTCCCCTCTGCAGCACAGGCTGTGCCTGTCCCACACAGCCCCTTGCACCGGGCTCTCCTCTATACCTGGCAGCAAAACAAATCCTGATGTTCAGACTTCTCAATTTAATACCTTTCCGAAGTGCTGAAGCCATTGGTTTGGTTGTTTTCTTTAAACCAGAAACAAGAGAAACGCCAGCAGGCAGGTGGGTGACATGGGTCAGAGAACTGTGGCTTTGGATTAAAATTTTAGAACTCTGAGAACCACAGTGAACACTGTGAAAATATTTGTGGGTGGTTTTTTGTTTGTTTGTTTCTTTCTTTCTTTTTGTTATTTAGAAGTACTTTTTTATCTGACATTTTTTCACTATTTAAAAAAACAGTCTGGAAGGGATTGTCAGCAATTATTTAAGCTTGCTGGGCCCATCAAAGAACGGAGAGAAGACTCTTTGGCATCTATAAACCCACTCTGCTTGGTAGCCAGTGGATTTCCCCAAACCTGTGGCATTTCCCCTCAAAAGGCAATGCTTTTCTCTTCTATCTCTGTAAAACCTGCCTCCTTCTCGCAGATCTCCTCCAAGCTCTCAGGGACGTGCTGCAGGACGAGCTGGACGAGGCCGGCCTGGATTCCAGCTCCGTGCTCTTCACCCAGCACGAGGTGGCCAGTCTGCTGGACACGTCGGCGTTTCACTCCCCGGTCAGTCGGGCTGCGGCACTTTCCAGCCCAGCCCCAGGCTGCCCTGGCTGCGCAGCTCCTGGGGGAAGCAGATTTTTGGGGGGTGCACAGGGGCAGATGTGCAGAGTCACCTAGAACGTTATTTTTCTCGATACAAAAACTTATGAAATTCTGAGAAGGAAAAAGCTAAATTCTCATTTTCTAGTTGTTTTTCTTGGGTTATAAAGAGAAGGGAGAATGATTGATTAATTATTCTTATTATAGGAAATTGCATAAAAGACTTCTCTGTTTTAATAAGGAAACAACAACACCTATGGGGTGATGTGAAGGAAGCAGCCTATGTCACTCAGAGTGACACAGAAGGAAAATTAGCCATAATTAATCAATACCAACTAATTTCACTTGGCTCAAAATGAAAATTCACTGCAGCACAGCTACTCCAGCTATGTCAGGGATCAGAGACAGGAGTCCTGAGGGGGAGGGGGAAAAATCCTTCAGCTGAATTATTCAGAGTGCCTTTTGATCCGTTTCCTAAAAATGCCATCTCCTTTTCCAAGTGATTCTGGTTAACGGTTGTCCTGGGTATGGAAAGCAATATACCTGCAGTACAACCCCGTGGTTTTGGCAGAGCACGAGCGGTGCCTAACGCTGCCCGCCCTCTGCCCCGCAGACCCTCGACTCGCCCAGCTGCAACGGCAGCGAGGAGCTGGAGCAGCTGCAGCTGGAGATGACGGATCTGCGGCAAGAAGTCCGAAGGCTGAAGGTGGATCCTCTCCTCTGAGCAGATCCCTTGGCTGGTGCCTTCTGCTGGCGCTCCCTGTAGTCGTACGGAGGGCAGCGGGGTGGCCTGTCCCTCCCGAGGCATCACCTCCTTACAAAGCGGGCTCCCACCCTCTCTTCTCCTTACCCTCAGCTTTCTCTCAACTCTCAACCCCAAATGAAACCTTGAAACTTAAAAAGTATACAGGCACTCTTTTTTAACATTGAGTAAATATGTTTAAAACTGCAATGCCTTGTAACACAAATAATTCAAGTCCACGGATGAGCGAAGCACCACCTGCCCTCCCGTCCCGACCCAGCCGCAGCTGGCCGCGCGGCTGGACGTCACGGCTGGGCGCGGGAGGGCTCCGGCGCGCGTGCAGGTCGCAGCCCACCAAGCGCGGTGGCAGGGCGAGGGTGCACGCGGCTGCTGCCGTAAATATTGCTCTGGGGGTAGGAGCCAAAAGACCAGGGCATCTTCTAGAGAATGTCCTACCGCTTGTTGCTTCTAATCCGCCGACAATATTTTCCCTAGTCTCTCCTGAAAGAGGTGGAGAACAGTAAGAAGTCAATGGAAGACGAGCTTCAGAGACTGAACCAGGTTGGTGGAGAGCTGGCTTTTGGATGTGGCTCACAGTTGATTTCACTTCGACGCCCTCAGGCTGCCCCTGACCTAGGAAGGTGAAGCCGTGGGGGCTCTTCCCACGGCCGAGGGGGACGTGGTGCATTCACCAGAACTTCTCGCTGCTTCCAGAAAGCCCTGGGCTTCCTCTCCGAGAACCGGGCGCTGCACAGCAAGCTGCAGATGGCCGAGGTCGTGCAGAGACAGGCTCACAGCGCAGAGCAGGACTACGAGGAAGTGATCCACTTGCTGGAAGCCGAAATTGCAGAACTGAAGATGCAGCTGGCAGGGAAGAAAGCAAAGCATGTGGCTGAAATAGAGGTAATGCAACCCCTGAGCCTGGGAATAAACACACCAGTGGGAGGGGAAAAAACCAACCCTGCTGACCCCTCCTCTGGGGGTTCCACCACCTTCTTGTAAAGGAGAAAATGAACACAGCATATACAGTATTTGTTGTGTATGACAAAGCCAGCACGGTCTTTGGGTACGTGTTATGATTTGTATAATTTCCACAGTCCATTCCAAGAGGACTGTGGTTTTCTGTTCATAGCAAATGCCATAAGCTGGTGTTCCCAAAAGCCAGGGCTGGAATGTCATCATCACCTTTCTCTTCTTCTCCGGCCCCATCTCAGGAGGACATCCTGGAACTGAAAAGACAGTTGTCCCTGGCTGACGGCCAGTTACGAAAATCAGAAGTCTCACGGAAGCGCCTGGAGATATGCAATAGGAAACTGCTCCTGTTTGTGCAGGTGACGTGCTGAACTGCCTCCGGTGCTGGTGGCATCGCTGTGGCCTCTTGCCTTAACAGGGATTTTGCAAGTCCAAGTAATTTCCTCATCCATAAGCAAGAGATTTTTTTATTCTTTCTCATTCTAACAAGGCACTGGCTATTGGTTAGGAGAAAGCGGGGAATGAGCTCACATACACTCATGTACCCCTGAGCTGTGTAAGCAGCGTGGTGCAGCTTTTGCCCTGTGGCTCTGCTGTCCCCAGCGCACCAGTCCCCCAGCGCTTCTCCAGGAACTCCGCAGGCATGGCGGTCAGAATCGCATGTTTTGACCTTCCCTTTGTATAGCTGGCTGGTTACTTCTCTGCACAGCACATATGAACTTGACAAGCAGTTTTTCTCTTCCCCCCTAGATTTCCTGCAAATCACATGTATAATTGCTTTAGCCTTCTAATTGACTGTTCTTCCACTTCATTGCCTGTACAAGTTTGCGTAGCTAGTAAACTGGCCAGCATGGGAAGCACTAGGATTCCCAATATCTGCTACAGCTACTAGCAACCTATCCGAGGAGCTCTTGAAATCAACAGAACACAGTGGAGGGAAAGGAAGCGTAGATGCTGTGTCCTCTGCCTCAGAAAAGGAAGAATTAAAATGCCTCTAGACCTGCAGCACTAGCTGCTGGGGTGTATGCCGCTTGGGGCTGGACTTTGCAAATGGATGTGGCTTGGTTCCAGGGGCAAACATCACAGGATCTTGACTACTGGGGCAAAATGCCTTCCTTTTATACATTCCTCAGTAGTGTTTGACCATTCGCTAACAGTAACGAGAAATCACACTTGCAGGTACAATCTAGAAACCAGGGATTGCTGGTAGTGATGATCGTGGATCTGCTGAAATGTAGCCTGCAAAACTATTCTTTGGAAGAGTATTTTTATGTTGTATTTGGTATACTTTAGTGTTGGTATTAAAATGCATAATTTAGATGTGTCTGTATATTTGCATAGGCTGCGAATGTTGCCTGTGTTGCAAAAGGCCTTGAGATACTTGCTTCAAGGGCAATGAATAAGCAGAAGCTGATTACTGTCATATTAAATCTGATCAGCAGCAAAAACCCATGGGGTTTGTTCTCAGGAATTATTCATTCCTACAACTTTGAAACCTTTTCTTTTCTTGTTTGTTTTATGGCAGAACGTTCACAAGGTCCTGAGCACACCCAGTCACTTACCAGATGAGAAAAGGTAGGAGATGGCTTCTGGGAGTAGCAAACAGGAACATTTCCTTTTCTGACCTTTCTTAGGGGAAGGTGATGCACACATAACCCACCTGGAGTTTCTGAACGTACAGTCACTTTGCGATGAAACCATTGGGAAAAGATCTGGAGGCTACAGGTCAATTGGTACTTGGGGACAGTTCACCTCTGTATCAGGCTTTTTGGGGAAAAGAGTAGGTGAAACACTCCTTCTGGTTAAGCTGCTCGTTAGCACAGACCCTAGGCAAGCTGTTTCAAAGAAGTAGAGTTGTGACTCACCCGCTTTTCCTAATATACGTCAGTCTTTGGCTTTAGGACCACATTATTTCTCTATCAGCAGTTAAAGAAGCTAATAGACTGTCAGCAAAGAACTAACATGACTCTTAACTGCATGAATGATTACAGAAATACAGTTCAGGCTTCTGGATTCACCTTCAACCTGAACCTATTTCCTATCACTTGGAAAAAATGTAGCAGAACTCTGTTATGAGAACTGTGGTGGTGTTTTGTTTATTTCTTTAAAATTCATTAACCTCTTGAAAGGTCATAGTCTTGTTGATAATGACCAGCCCTTTAAAAAAAAGCTGATTTTTAAAAATGACGGTAAAAGAAAACAATTTTTTGAAATGGGTAGGTTTCCAAGATGGTTATTTTTACGATAATGAAGGAAAAATGTTAAAGCTTTGATAGTATATCTTATATCTGTCTGTAATACAACTATGCAAGTATGTCTAAAATAGACTCTGCTGTGATGCTGAGAGATCGAGATGCAATTCCCTTCGGAATGCACAGAATTTACATAGAGTATCCTTCAGAAGAAGCTGGCCAGGATTTTCAATGACCATTCCATGACAGAAGTATTGACGGCACTTTCCATATTTATAAGAGTCAACAGTGAAACAGAAGAGGATAAAACAGATGCAGTCTCAGATACATCTCCTCCATCTTCAGATCTTGTTGACCTTTTGCTATCAGAAGCTAAAGAACTGTTAGCACCAATCCTCTCCAACAGGGACGGTAAGCACGAAATTAACTAGAGAAACCTGTATCCAAGCAAGCCTCAAGGATGCTTGCTGTTAGCTTTATTTGCAGTTTCCACCACCCTCCATACTTGTTTGCTACATCAGCTAAGCCTCCCATGAACGTACTTGATTCTCTCATGCTAACTGAGATGTAACTGTCCTCCATGTACCCATACGACTCGTTGCTGAATCTGATGAGCAGACTCACGGTGTATGGAGTCAAAGGGTGTGACTTGTGCCCAGAGCCAGAGGAAAGGTATTTACCCAGGAAAGAAACTAAGAGGAAGGAGGATGGTTTCAAAGAATCATAGAAAGGCTATGAAAGGGACTGCTGGAGATCCGTAGTCAAATCTCCTGCTCCAGGCAGGACCATCACCTACACTAGATCAGCTCTGCAGTGCTTTTAGCCAGCTGCATCTTGAAAGCCTCCAAAGATGGAGATCCGCAGCCTCTCTGAATGTGTTCCCGAGTAGCATTATGCTCCATGTAGAAAAAGATTTTCCTAACGTCTAGTCTGAACTCCCTAAGGTGAGATCTGTGGCTGTCGCCCCCAGTTGTATTGTCTGCCACTGCCAGCGAGAGTTTGGCTCCAGCATCTTTGTAATTGCCCTCGAAGTAGGAGTGGGTGCTGCAAGACTGCCTTTCAGCCTCCCCTTTGCCATGCTCAAAAAGCCCAGCTCCCTCAGCCCTCCCCAGGCTCCCCTTGCAGGTTATGAGCCCTAGGGCTGCCGTTGCTGGACCCTATCCAGCTTCTCAGTAGCTTTGAACTGGGGATCCAAACCTGCATTTGCCATCCAGGTACGAGTGCAACAACGCTGAGCGGAGGGAACAGTAATCTCCCCGTTTCCTTGGCATACAAGTCTGTCAGCCTAGGCTGCCTTCCACTCACGTGGCTGTGGAGGGGAGGAAACCAGGCACACAGCATCCAAGGGAGTCTCAACTTCCCAGTCTGGGATTCTCAGCTTATTCTGTGAGCCATAAATGTTTCTTGGCAGCAGTTATTTGACCCCACTTGTCTCTTTCCGTGCAAAAGAAGAGCTTACAATCTCCTCCTTGTCATGACTGGGTGAGCGTACAGCCCCAAATATGCGCCCAGTCTTTACTCTTTGATGCTGTTCACCAACCAGACGTACTGCCATGGCCTTTCCTGCGCTGCAGTCCAGCGTTGCCTCTTCTCAAAGCAAAGAAGAAAATAACTGTAGCCTTTGAGGAGTACTCCTGATAGAAGAGTGTGTCAGCACTTCCAGAGTGCCTGCATCAGTTAAATGGGCATTATCATAATGTAGCAGTGATACTTGCACTGGGCATGTTTTCTAATCCTTCGCTTATTCCTGGTTGTGTGCTTACACCTGCAGCTTCGCCATGTGACAGGGACCAGTGCCTGCCTGCTGAAGGAATCCCACATTACAAGGAGTAGGTGTCAAAACTGCCTTGCTCTGTAATTTTGACATAATAAGAATTCCTGTTTTTTTTTTCTTTTTTTTAAATTTTAAATCAAAATTTTTGCTTGACAAATTTTAACCAGATAATCTAGTAGAGGCTTCCAGACGGTCATGTCAGAGAAAGAAGTCCTTTTGTAGACAGCAAGAGCCTTCCTGCCCAGCACAATGGAGTACGGTGTGAATTCATGGATCTTTGTTTTGTTTTCTAAAATGTGCTTTTTTCTTCAGGCCAGATGGGAACTTATGGTTCCGTGGCTTGTCTAACTGGCATTTTTCTAGACCACTCAGTTCTGAGCATGGGAAAAAGCCTCACTGAATGTGTTAAACTTTTATGTCATGGAGTTAAGATGCCATGAAGTCCCAACCAAGAAGAGCAGGACAAGCATGGCTCTGTGGATCTCCAGTCAAGAATTTCCCTGAAACCTCTTAAGTGCATTATGTTTAACAAAGTCATATCCTGAAGATATCTGCTGAGAGGGCTCTTTTTTGAATGTCTATGACCACCGTCTTAGCTGATCACCTTAACTGAACCTTAGAATCTGCCAGCATGGTTCGTTAGTTGGGTACAAAGTAGACATTTGCAAACCATGACTTCAGGGTTATGAAAAGCATTTTCAGACAAAACAGATGGCCAGTGCAATCAAAGAGCCATGCAAGATCCATGGCCTCCTCTTTCCTCTACTCAATGACAAGTTTTGTCTTCATGTTATCTTCTGAATCCTTCTCCCAAATCACAAAAAAACTACTTTTCTGTTTCAGCCATCTTCATCAGAAGACCACGTGGCCCCCTCCTCCAATCCAGAACAAGGGTGACCAGCCGCAGTCACCGAGTCCAACCAAGGAACTGCCTGAGAAGCCGACGTAAATCTCCCATGGCCTGCTCGTGCTCAGAACTGCGACCGCTCGTAACGCGGCTGCTGCGCTGGGAGATGGCAAGGACACACAACAGGTGCTTCAGCTTCCAGGCAAACCAGAGAGAGAAACAAGCTTTTTAATGCAAGACTGATTCTTCCTGACAAACCACCCAAGACTTTTTCAGCAACCTCCCCTGCGCGTCTACCTCTGAGCTATCATACAAGGCTATTTGCTCTTGGTTTTGCAGCTTTATAGGAAAAATATTCTCAAGAGGTTACACAGGCCTGGATTTCACCGGCAGCCTTTTAGAGCTTGGATCCTGGGTAGTAAGAGGAGCATGGACTTACCCAAGGGACTCAGATTCCTTTTGGTATTTCATCTGAAAAACCAAAGTACATTTAGTGACTGTAATCAAAGCAGCTTAATCTGTAGTGTCCTAGCTGTCTCGGGATAGGTACTTCTCTTTTTATTCTTTTTGTATAGCTTATCCCAGCTGCAATGCTTGAAATGGAAAGCCCCGTCCCAGCTGGCTGCTGGAGACAGCTGTGTGCTACTGGTGCCCATGTGCTGCTGAACACCAAGCGCTCCCTGCAGCGCCGGAGAGGACACAGTGAACATACGCTGATAACGGCCCGCAGTGTCACTTGGAAATTAGATATGCATGACGCAAGCTTGTATGTGGTTAGCAATGAACGTGGTAGAGACCTGAGGTGAACACAAGGTCTGGCAAATAAAATGAAAACACCGCTCGCAAGGTGTTGGCTGTCTGAGCTGGGTTCTGATTGCAGTCGCTGTGTCCAGCGTCTCTGAGCAGAATACCCATTTTTAACTCCCTTTTATTCTGGCAGCTTGCAGCAAGGTGCATTTAGAAGTTGCAGGAAAATGTGATGCATTCTAGCGTTTACACAGAACTTGTTACAATTACTTCAGCTTTCCTTTGTGAGGGTTCAGAGCATGTGGATCCTTTATAGCCGAAAATGAAGGTCGAGGAAAAATCATGATAGTTAATATCTACTATACTCAAAGATCTCACTGCTCTACTAAAACATTAACTGTGTGGTGGAATTTCACAGTCATATAAATAACCATTCTGAAATTTTGGTTAAATTCAATTTCATAGCTCATGATATATTAAATCTTTTGAATGCATGCTTCAGAATATAAATTACAGAACTTCTTTTAAAAGGAAACATAATTCTTTGGACCATTCACAAGAGTATTCCCAGGAAGGAGATATTCTTAAAAAATATTAATCTTTTGGGGATACCCTGTGGTTAATAGCTTATTCCCCAGTGCTCCTGTTTCAGTAAAATGGTAGCAATTACTGGTGTTACTTGTGGGTTCAGCCCTATGGCCTTGTCCTCATCCCGTGCTGTATAGGTATGGCAAAGCTGCAAGAAGACAGGTAAGAGGTGCACAGAGCCAAACCCAGTCTCACCAGTTTGGTCTACCCTGTCTCTGGAAAAGCATCTCCAGTTCTCCTGGGGTTCATGTGGCAGATACCAATCTGCTCATAGCAGCGTGTATTCAAAAGTGTTTGGCTGGAGGCTCCATTCTAGGGCGATGTCTGCAGCCACTGCTCGCCACGCTTGCCAGCGCGCAGTACAAACAAGATTTTAGGAAGCAGCAGGTCTTCAGCCGTGTTGTGTCATTACATACACCCAGCGGCAGCACCCTGTCCCAGCAGGGATCAGTTTTGTGGTCTGAAAGAGAACGTACTTGATGCTCCTTCCATAGTCAATTGATTCGTATTTTAACCTCCAAAGAAAGAAGATTTTGTGTAAAAGTATCGTGCTGGGTCATGGCCTGGCAGAGATAAGCCTGGCCAAACCCAAACATCATGCAGTTGATGCTCACACATGGCAAAGGTTGGAAACAGGCAGATGCTGATCCTCCTAGTATTTTGCGTATCCTGAGCTGTCTGCTAGCAAAAGAGCCGTGAAGATATTAACCTTTTACAAAGCCCAGACAATCCTGTGTCCTCAGCTTACTGACAACCTCTTTGGAAAAGAAATCACCCAGGTTCCTATCGGCCGTTGGAGATCCTGGCATCAAGCACTGTGTGCTTTCCAAAGCAGTCATATTACTTAGCTGGTTTCCATAATTTTCTTTGAACTTATCACGTTCCTTTTGCCATTGCTTCAAGCACAAAAAGCTTTCCATTCTCCTATTAATAGCATTGTTGCTAACTGCTACCTTTTCAGAGAAATGTTGAAAGCTAAGACGTGACGAGAGCTGTGCTTCTGGAGGTGATGTTGATTTCGGTGACCCAGAATAACAAACCTGTGTCATGCTTTACTCCTAGGCAAGCGGGATCAGGCAGAACTCAGCATAGCACGGGGTGACATCTCCTCACAGAGCTACCGAGAGGCAAAAAGGGAAATGAGTAAAGGAACACAGCACGGAAAAAGAAGTCACAGAATATGTCATTTAAACAGGATGCATCTTATTTACATAGGGCCCGTCTGGTACCCTTAGAAAGCTGCATTTTATCTTCATTTGCAATATTATAGCTTGCTTGCAAGGTTCTGGAGATCTGCTGCTCTCGCAACGCATTGCATCTGTGGAAGAGGCCCCCAGTATGACCGAATAGTGAGGAGGGGGAAAAGAAGTATTTTTGGTAAAAATGAGTCCTGCATGGTATCAGATCTTACTGAGTGGTTAAAATGTAAATTGGCGAGTATTTTATGAGCCACCAGGGGAAATGCAAGCAGTCCCCATAACTGGACATAACAGACCGTGTTCAATACACTGCATGTGTATAAACTCATAAAGATGTAACTAAAGAGTATCAGCAGGGTCAGTTGCTGACCGGGAAGTTCTGGGGGTTAAATATCCCTGAGCTGATGGTTTTATTTTGCATTTTGCTTATGCAAAGAAAAAGTTCAGTTCTTACCCATGGGTAAGTCAGAGGTTGGGAGCCCTTGTTCCCTAATGAAATAAACCAAAACTAGACATGAGTATCTATTTTAACAGCTGCAGAGAAAGGGGAGGTCGGGCAGCTAGCCGCCTCGGCATTATCTTGAAAGGTGAATGTAGCAGAGAGCCATTAGTACACTGTTTATCTGCAGTCTGATGGTAAGGTAACTGAATCTGCTGTAAGATGTGCCAGACCAGAGCTCATTAGATCTCCTGTTTCATCTCTGTCAGTGATCTCTGCCACCTCACTGTGTGACCCTGGGCAGCACATTTCGTCTCAGTTTTGCACCAGACAAAAATGGGGCTGGTGTGAGTGGCAGGGGCAAGGCAAAGCCCTAGGGACCCACAGGATGTGGGGCTTGACCCTCTGGCACAAAAGGGTCTGGAAACTGGCGTGGTATGATGTATTGCTGATCTGCGTTGTCAGTGAAGAAAGCCTCAAGATTTTAACCTTTGCTGACTCTGAAAACAACAGACCCAACTTCTGCTTAGTTTTTGTAAAACAGAGCTAGGTTAAGTGCTAAAAGACTTCTCTACGGAGTTGCGTTTCTCACGGGAAGGTGAAGGCTAGCCCTGAGCACCGCTGGGGAGGCCGGCGTGGCTCTTCCCAGCGCTGGAGGCTGCAGTCTCCTCCTTCACTCCGCTCGGTGACACGGGCTGGACAGAAGCCCAGTTCTAGAGTGTGGAAACGCGCTTCCACACTGCTTTAAATATGGCTCTAAAAAACAGGTGAACTTTGCTGCTGAATTTTTGAAGAGATTCTTTAATATTTAAACAATGCTTATTTTCTAAGGGTCGTTAAACATGTGAAAGAGGGCTGGAAAGCAACTTAGTGTGACGACGCAGAAAGGGCTGGGCTGTCTGTGGGATGCTACTTTTCCATGATGTTTCTCCTGCACCTAACCTGCAGTCTAAGCCAGCCCCTCCCAGACAGGGAGGAATAACATATAATAAGGATGAACAAATAGGAATAACAATACCATGAACAATCCCTACAAGTTTTTCTCTTCTGTACACGATGTACCTCCTCACTTGAATTTCTGCTGAGTTTTTTTCCAACTCACTCCCACAGATGAGGCAGGAAAGTTGAGAGGAAGAGAGAGTTTGTAGTGAAAGGCCCTTGGTAACAAGTGAAGTGAAGGCTGAACGGTATCTACAGAAGAGACGTGCTTCCTGGGGGACATTCTCACTTCTAACCGCACAGACTGGCAGGACTGGGCTGCTACAGGGTGAGAACTTTTTTCTGAGCAGCTCCCATGAGAAATACTGAGGGCCGAATGCCAGCCCTTGAGGCAAGCGGCCCATCCCTGTAGGTGAAAGGGTAGCAAGCTGGAATGAGGAGGCTTCAGGGCACTTGGGAATGCCAGCAGAGATCTGCCTCTGTGTCACAGACAAGGTAGCCTACCAACACTGCAAAATGCCAAGGTGACCTTCTGGCGACAGGAGACAAACATATGTTGGAAGAGGGGAATTCTAGTCAGGGCTGCCCAGCAGAGGAAAGGATGGGAAGTTACTGTCCAAAATCTTGACCTGTTTTTACGACTCCAACAAAAGTAAGAGCACTGCTATTAAGCCACAAAGTAGCAATGGGCTGGTGTGTTGTAGCAAGAGGGTGGAAATAGTTTTTTTGCTTGTTTGTTTGTGTTTTCTCTAAGGAAATTTAATAGTAATTGAGGTGGGAGAGGAATACCTTTTCTCTGAAAATGTGTCATCCTGAATGGGAAAAGACAGCATAAAGTAAAGGTAGATGTTGCGGGCCTCGGATAACTTCGTGGCTTTCAACGCCTGGCCCTTGTGCGCTGGCCTCTTGGAGATGCTGGCTGCTCTGACCCCACAGGCTGCAGCTTTCAGGGCATTTTGCTGTGTCAGGGCTCTGTGGGATCTTTGTTTACAGAGAAATGTAACTGCTTTCCTTGGTTTGAGACATTTTAGGAAACATTACTGATCAGAAATAGGACTGCAGCTTCCTGAAAGGCCTGCCCAGATAAGGGGATGCTCTACAGCTAGAAGCGATAAGGAGGCAGGAAAAGAAACATGCGACATGATGTTTTCAGTAACATCTCACAAAGTGTCAGCTGGTCCCTTGGGATATCTCGAAAGGTTTTTGAAGGTGCAAAACATTCCCAGGCTGGTCTCCCACACCCTCTCCTCCCCCACCTCTTGGTGCCCCGCGCTCCTGCCCCAGGACCGTGTGCCTGCTCAGCAGCCGTCGCTGCCACCCCAACGCAGCACCAGGTGGGCAGTGTTTCCTCCAGTAGAGCCATGTCCTCAAGGACATCTCAGAGATGGCGGCACCTACCTGCTATGGCTGCTTTCCCCAGCACAAGGCCTGACGAGTGGGATCCACTCTCATAGAATCACAGAATATCCCAAGTTGGAAGGGACCCACAAGGATCATTGGGTCCAACTCCCGGCTCCACACAGGACCACCCAGAAATCAGACCACGTGTCTGAGAGCGGTGTCCAAACACTTCCTGAGCTCCGGCAGGCTCGGGGCCGTGACCACTGCCCTGGGGAGCCTGTGCCAGTGCCCGACCACCCTCTCGGTGAAGAACCTTTTCCTAACACCCAGCCTGACCCTCCCCTGTCACAGCTCTGTGCTTTTCCCTCGGGTCCTGTCGCTGTCACCAGAGAGCAGAGATCAGCCCTGCCCCTCCGCTCCCCTCGTGAGGAAGCTGCAGGCCGCCATGAGGCCTCCCCTCATCTGCTCTTCTCTGGGCTGAACAAACCAAAGGACCTCGGCCGCTCCTCACACACCTTGCCCTCCAGACCCCTCACCATCTTTGTTGTCCGCCTTCGGACACTCTCTAACAGTTCCATGACCTCCTCATACTGTGGTGCCCAAACCCACACACAGAGCTCGAGGTGAGGCCGCACCAGCGCGCAGCGGGACAATCCCTGCCCTCGCCCGGCCAGCAGCACCGTGCCTGGCGCACCCCAGGACGCAGGGCCCCTCACCACGCGCTCCAAGGCACAGGGCAAGCGCAGCCTCCCCAGGGTCCCTGCTGCGTCTTCTCAGCGACAACGGAGCAAAAACGCTGGGAGGTGAGAACGGAGCTCCCCAGCACTTAGCTGGGAGATTGCCCTAACTCAGGGGGAAACCCGTTACAGTAACGCTAGCTCTAAGTCCGTGGCTCTCTGTGTAACAAGCCGCATTATTAATCAACCCCCGCACAACGCGGTGAAGCTAATGACTGAGGTGAGGGGGCCGGCGGCGCGGCGGCCGGTGACCGTGGCCCCGGGGGCCGGCTCCCCTCCGCACACCTCCTCCTTTAGGGGCCGTACAGTCCTGGACTCGAGGTGCCCCTGCGCCAGGTCCCCAGGAAGGGAAAGCGGAGCAGCCTGCCCCCTGCCCCAGACGCTTCGCCGCGTCCCCTGAGGTAAAACCGGGGCCAAAAGCCCCGGGGCGGCCCTGCCGCGCTGCGCCGCGCCCGCCAACGCTCGGACCCGCGG
>VXAL01004722.1:128966-181488 GCA_013399475.1 Chauna torquata | reverse complement strand
GAAGGGCGCGGGGCTCCCGCTGCCGCGCTCGAAGGCCGCCCCCAGCCCGCCCCAGGGGCCCGTGCTGCCCCGGGGCTGGTAGCGCGGCCCCGGGCCCCCTGCAAGCCGGCTGCTGCGCTCTGCCAAACACCCGGCCTCCCGGTACCGCAGCCTCGGCCGCCGGCCCTGGTAAGTCGCTACCGAACGCGTGGATGTATTTGGGTCAGCTTCTATATAAAACCCCGCTGGCTTGAGGGCAGGGTTAAACCAAGCATGTGCTGTTCTCTGGGCCGCTTGGCTTAGCTCCTCCAAGCAGCAGAATGAGCTTGCAGGCAGGGAGAAGGGGTTGTGCTGATGACTCGGGCTGACGAGCACGCCTGCGCTCGGGGGGCACACGGTTGCACGCTTGGGGCGAGCTGAAGCTATGCTGTGCTTTGTTGCACTGTCAGGGGCACTGCGGCTGGACTTGCTCTTGTTCTCCGCGTTAATCTGGAGCACGTCTCCATTCGTAAATGGAGCTTGACTGTTGCATCCATAGGGCGGTGGTGATGGTTAAAGTGGCGCGGTGTTACTCCATGCCGACAGTGAGGGGCTTTCCTTCTAGAAAGGAAAGGCTTATCTACTGCTGCAGGCTGGCACGCTTCTGCTACCAGAGATTTAGTATGTGGCTGTGTATAAAAGGTCAGGGGTGGTTCTCTGGCAAGCAGGTCTACTTTGAAGTATGAGATGAGTGTGGAAGTATTAGGCATGAAGCTGATTCTTATGCATACATGGAGGAAGTGGCTAACTTCAGAAAGTTTTGAGGGCATGATGCTTTACCCTGTTCCTTCTTCTTCTTCCCCTCTCAGCCAAAGACACGGTTCCTTGTTGTGTTGTGAAGAACGTGTGGATGTTGTTTGAATGTTTGCGTTGCTCGTTTTTGGTTATAATGCACAGCAGGGCTCTGGGCATCTCTGCAGGGCGTGCAGCCCTCCATGCTGCCTCACCCCTGCAGCATATACGTTTCTTGGGGGTAAGAGGGAGCAGGAAGATGAAGTCCTGTCTGAGATGTCAGCTTCTAAAAGATAGTAAAGGCATGTGCTTGCACTGTTCCATTTTCAGCTTCCCTATATCAAGCTGCAAAAGACAATAACAAGTTCTTATGTGAAAGAGCTCTAATAAATATCCTACAGCTTGGTACCGTCTTGTTATTATGTGGGTAAGGCATCAGCTACTGTGTCAGCACACTGAAGTGAAAGGCTTTCAAGGCAGAGGAAGTGTCACGTACGCCCTTCTCTCAACGTTGCTCTAGAAGGGGGGATTAAAAGGCTACAGCCCGACGGAGTCCCACTTTTCTGACTGCAAATGTCAACTTAGCTGGGTGCTGCAGCTGGCTTTCGCATGTCAGAATACAATTTGAGGAAGTCTGGAACCCTTGCTATTTTCAGCGGGGTTTTGTCAAAGCAAACAAACAAAACCCTCAAAAAACAAACAGCAACAACAAAAAAGCCCTACTCAGTTGTTCTCCTCCAGCTGAAAAGAAGCCCCCATGGGTGGGAGAAGTTAATAAAGTCACTGGCTGCTGAGTTTCACCATCCAGCAGGCAGCTGTAATGTGGAAAGAGCTGAACAACTTCATGTTAGCCTGGATGAGAAGCAGGGGTTGCAGGCTTTGATTCAGGGCTTTGTGTATATTTAATATATAAACCCAATTTCTCATTTCCAACCATCTGACTGTACTCAGTCAAGTAAGCCTCTCCTACAAATAATAGAATAAAAGTTAAGCATATGGAAAAGTCCCTCAGGTACATCGTGGATGACTCTAAATAAAGTGGAAGCACGTAGTTAATGTCAGTGCCTCTGTTCCCTCAGCTGTGCCTTGTGATGCTCGTTCCTTGCGGGAGCTCTCCCGGTCTGCAGGCTCAGCTAATACGTAGTGATGGCTCTGGATGCTACACGTACGCCTCTTGTTAAGAACTCACCTTCTCTCTGAAATGCTACCAAGTTACAGCAGGGAAGTGCGTGTACAGTCAGGGGCTTGTATCCTTCCCTCCCCTGGTACGGTGCCAGCCGGTGTATCTGGAGCTTGTAATTAGCTGGCTGCCTTCTGGGGCTTGGTTCATCTGTGAGCCGCCGTACGGGCGGTAGCAAAAGGGGCACGCAGGCCAGCTGGGCTCGGCAGGGAGCCGCAGGCTGTCGAGTCCCTGTGCCGTTGGCGTTGCTGTCACAGTGTCACAGGATGCTTTGTGAAATGTGGTAGCTGCCTCTGTCTTGTGTTCAGGTGGGCAATAACTGAAGCACTTTCAATGTCTAATTGAGATGGTTAAAGGGATTACCTAGATGTGTTTCTTCAGCGCATTGACTGCTCCAGCCTCTGAATTTTTCAAACTGCACTGGGCTTGGCCAGCTGAGATCATGGTCTTCCGTGGTGCTGCCCAGTGTGTGGCTATGGGTCTGCCTCTTGATGCTTATAAGCGATCAAGCTGCAGTTTAGTGAGTCACTGCTCTTCAGCTGAGCCGTGTTTCCTAATATGTGCTTTTAGGCAGATATAAATACAAAGTAGAACAGATAGCCTGGGCCACTGTAGAGGCTGGACTGGTAGGATGTATATTTAAGGAGCAGATGTATTCTGTAGTTGCGTGGCTGCTTTCTGGCCTTCTTTATAAGGTGGTTGAAAATATCTGTTTATAATTTGAATGAAGTACTCAAAATGACATTTAAAACATGTCTGTCTCTCTGAAATAAAAGCTCTAGGAAGATGCATGTCTTTAGGAAATCTTACTCAGCTGCCCACTGGTAGCACCTGAAAATCCTACATCATTATCACTGCTAATTATGTACTTGTGTACTGGTGCACAGGGTAGCTTGCCTTTCACTGCCTTTTCTTTTCCTTTTTTTTCCTGCCCAGGACTTGTAGCTGGAGTTCCTCTTGCTCTGAGAAGCAGAATGACCCTCTCACAGCTCTGTTTTGAGGGGAGAACATAGAAGGTCTGCCAGTGTGCTTTTCCCAAGGTATGAAAGATTTCTAGGGCAGGTGTGAGTTATCAGCTGTCTTTCTTCCACTGCTTCTGTGGGTATAATTATCACTGACCCCTTTGCTCAAACTTCCCTCAAGTATGGGGCAGTAAACCTGTGGCAGTCTGGTTTTGCAGCTGCAGTCTGGTGTAGCAACAGAACGGTCCAAGCAGAGTAGTTAAGGCTGTTCAGCTGCAGCTTGTGCCACCCCGCTGTTCCGCTGCTGGTGACTTCATTTCTAGGCTGTGGGTGGCTCTGGGCTGTCTGCTCTGTCCTGAGGCTTTCTCCTGTGGAGGTCTCCAACCCCTTCCCGCAGCAGTGCTGGAGTTCCTGGTTTAGCAGGTGAGGTCAGAACTGGGAGCAAACTAACAGCTAAATACGTGTGACAAGGCTTCTCTTGCTATATTTGCACTTACTCAGAAGGTTCCCGCACAGCGTAGGTATCGTGCTTACATAATCATATTACAGCGTTGCGTTACAAGGTGCCCCGTGCCTCTCTTGGCTCGGGTATCTGATACGTGATAGCAGCCTGGGCTTCCTGGGTATTTGCTTGCCCCTGCTCTGCTCACTTCAGTTTGAGGTGGATGCTCTGCTGATGCTTTCTCTCTGCGTTTACTTGTTCTGCGTGGACCAGCGTTTATTATCGGTAAGACTCCCAGAGATCCAGCGAGTCCTGATCGTTGCTCCTTGGATAATGTGATCCTCTGCAGAGTAACTGTCCGATTGCAAGACCCTTCTTCTAGAAACATTCCCCGTTCTCAGGTACCCAAACTTTTTAAGGCCTCTTTTCCCTCTCTCCCTTGCTTAATGCTCAGATTTTTGTGTGTAACAGCATTTTGCAGCCTCCCTACTGGAGGAGAATCTGCTGCTATTTGCCTTTTAAGTCATGTTTCACCTCCGGTTTTTGGCTTTAAATGTCAGAGATAAGTTGTCTTATGCTCAGACTGTTGAGTTCAGTGCTACGCTGCATCATGTTGCCAAGGGCTGTGTCTGCTTAGCAGTGGAATTTGAGTGGGGTGGAATCAGCACAGTGTCTTAAACCAGCTGTCCAGTCTCTTGTGTTTCGGATGTTTGTAGATGGTATTAATGGGAGCAATAAAGGTTCCTAAAGGAATGGCAGAAAGCAGCCTAATAGCCTTTTGTAATGGTTTATGTGCTTCTTCGAGAGCTCATTATTGATGCATACTTGAGGGTTAAAACCCCAGCAGAAGAGTGTGAGGGAGGAATCCTGATGAGAACAGTGAGAGGTGGCTAGGAGAAACGAAATACTGAGAACTGAATTGTTTCCATTGCATGCAGTTATTTCCTTAGTTCAGCTGGAAGCAGTGGGCATCCAGTCAGTGGGATGTGATTGCTAGCTTACCGTCAGGCATGTTCTCTAAGCATGCTGTTTCCTTTTCCTTTCTTTTAGTGGGTTAAAACAGCTGAATGCTACTTTGTGCACAAAAGCTTTTAAAATGCCAAGATACAGGAAGCCGTGGAAACTTTCAACAAAAGGGATTTTGCATAATGATATCAAATTATAATGCAGAAAAGAGAAGGAAAAAAAGAAATTGCCATTTAAGTTTTTGCAAGGCCTCTAAGAGAGGCTTCCTTCTCCAGAGTATAATTGATTCTGGCTTTACATCTCTGTTTTGTGCTTTAATTATCACGAGTTTTGTTTGAGCTGCAAGTTGAATTCACTGCAGTAGCGTTGGGAAGCAGCAAAGGACGCTGCTGCCTGCTGGACGCAGCACTGGGCTGGGGCTGCAGAGACCTGCCCTTTGTTCTGTCTCTGCCGCTCGCTTGCTAAGTGAGGCAGCTGCTCTACCTAACGTCTCCTCCTCCCTGGTATTGGGGAGAGTTGAGGTTTCTAGTAAGGTCTGTTTGTGAAAATTGCTGCAATGTATTAGTGCTTGATGTGAGGGATTTAAAACTTTCCGATTTGATTTGTATTACAGGTGTGTGGTAAAAATGGTGCAGAAATACCAGTCCCCAGTTCGAGTCTACAAATATCCTTTTGAGCTCGTCATGGCAGTGAGTAATGCTCAGCACTTTTACTTCTCCAGCTGTTACGGGCTGCAACCTCGGGCCAGTGGGAGGTCGGGAACTGCAGTTCTGGCTGGCGTATCTTTGTGGCAACCTTATGTGGCTACACTGCAGGAACGGAGGTTTAGCTCTCGCTGTCTTTTGTCCTTTCTTAGTTTTCCATGAAAAATAAGAATCAACATCTCAGTGTTTTAATAGAGACAGTTTAGTCACTGGAAAAAAAATAAATAAATACCCCAAGCCCGTTGTAATTACTCCTTCGCACAGAAGGAAAAAAATTGTGATGTTCAGGTAGACAGGGTCAGTTTGTCTGACCATCTTTGCATTATCACCAAATGCCATTCTGCTCAGAATCTCTAGTTCTGAACCCAATCAGTATCGTAGGAGTTATGTATCTAAGAAGTCCATTCTAAATCAATGAGCTTCCTGATTTGGTTTAAAAACTAGAAATCTTTGGAAAAGCTCTTCCGTATTGTTCTTCCCTGTTCATCCCATGACTGAAATGTTGGGAGAGATCTCTCCAAGTTTTGTGATTTCCGGAAGGGGCTTGAGGGCTGTAGTTGAAGTTCTTTTGCTGGTGGTGCAGAAAGCAGATGTGACCGTGGCAGCTTCCTTAGGTAAGAATTTGAAGGCGTTTGTAATATTCGGGACTTTTCTACTGCTCTTCAGCTTGAGTCAAAGATACTTCTGAAAGGTTTGCTCCTTGCATTTCAAGGGCAGCACTGAGCCTGGATCCCCAAGCCTTAGTATTTGACACTGTTAATCTGATGTTTTCTTCCCTGGTGAACAAGGATACCAGTTTTCTTTGGTCTTTTAGGAATTGCGTTTTGAAGATGGGAAGCTCTAGCCTGTAGGTAGCTGAAATCATTCCCAGGAATGGAAGAGAGAGCCTGACATAATACATTGTGTTCCTTTGGACAATGTTGCCCCTTCTGGATTCCTGGGAAATAAATGCCGTAAGATTTGTTTTATCCAAAACAGTCTCCAGTATTCTAATTCAGTAGTTAAAATGGGAGGAGAGATTCTTTGCTTGGTCCGAAGTGTGAATAATGTATCCCAAAGGGAGCAGCCGTTCCTCGACTGAGAGCAGGTGCTGTTCAACTTGATGCTCTCTGGTTATCAAAGTAAACACTTTCTTTTTGGCAGTTGGGCTCCCACTCCACAGTTTTCCCCCTTTTTTTCCTCTTTCCAGTCTTGTCCATGTCTGTTAGCAACTAAGCCAGTGACATGCTGTGGAAGTGCTGCAACCAGTCTGGGGCTGATGTTAGTGTTAGAGAAACTTTTCTGGCCATGTTTTTTGCTCTCCCAGTGCGTTGTGTGTTAGAATAAGATACCAGTGCTTGTTATGGAGACGCTGGAAGACTTTGCTCTCTGCATACCTCTCCGTGTTCTCGCTGTCTGTATTAGTAGGATAACTCTAACACCAGATGCCCGTCGATAGATTGGCTGCTAATACAGGAGGGCTGCCTCTAGACAAATCCTTTGTAAGCTTGTTAGCGGACTGCCTAAAGGCCAGGGTTTGATGGCTTTATTTTTCCAGTGGTTTAGTTTTATTTGTCTCCAGTTTTTCAACATGACAGAATTTAAAATTCCCTGGGGATTGTAAATGTCATCCTTTAGGAGTTCAGCAAACTCAAATTCCCATTACCTTAGCAAAGTTATTAATCGTCTTATAAAGATTAAGTTACTTCTCCAAGGTCACCCAAAGGACTGCGTGGTAGTGTAGGGAACTGGATATAGACCCCCTTAGTCCCACTCTAATCTCCGGTGAAAATTGTGTGTCCACAGCAGGATCTGCTTTGTTATGAAGGTTGGCATTATAAAGATTCTCAAGACAGTGGTTACATCTAGTGGCCGTCCATGCAGGCCAGATTACCTGACGTGAGCTTCGTTACCGTATTTGATATGTTCAGATGGAGTCTTCCATTTGTGTGGAGGCAGTGCAGATTTCACAGAGCTGTCGGGTGCTAGCTGTCAGTTGCTGGAAGTTTTGCAGGGAGAGTAGGCGTACAGTGAAGCTGTTTTGCTCCTCAGCACATGCCATTGCTGTTAATCTGCCTCAACGTAAACCTGACAGCAGCTTCCTCAGTACTGGGAGCCTTATATTCAGCTGCTTTCGTGTTTTCCCCTCAAATGGTTTCTGTGAACCTTTGGACTGCTGCTGTCGTAATGTGGACAGTGGCAGGAGAGCAAAGATCATGGGGGTAAACTCAAGACACCTCCTTATTTTACGAGTTCCCATGCACTCTTCAGCCTGATAATGCTCGTGCTTGAGCTGTCTGACGGGAGGGTCACAGTTCTGGTGGTCGGTACAGGCAGCGTTGTGAGGCAAGTAGTGTTTGTTAGGAAAAGTATTTTCGCCCAGCACCTCTGATATTTGGAGCCTACTCTAGTAAACAGTGTGTGTGTGCGTGCACACTTTGTTCAGTTATGAGGGCCTGAGAAATAGGGTGGTTGTATGCAAATGATTCGTTGCATCCTGGCCTGGTTAAAACGCATGGTGTTTCCCATGCTGTTTGTTGAGCCCTGCCATCAAGAACACGATTTATCTTGCTGGGGCTTGTGCGGAGCGCACGAATGTGCAGCTCATCCTCTAGACAGCGCAGGGCTGTGCGTGACACAAGAGTCAGCGCTTCTACTGTTAATACTTTTGTTATTGTGTGTCTCTGGATAACTGTCTGTGGATTTATGCTCTCTGGTTACTTATGCTTCTGCAGCTGCATTTGGGCATTTGCAGGCAGATCTGACACATCTTTCGAGTCCTTCAGACTGCATCCCCCTTCTTGCTGTCTTTGCCAGTCCTATATATCTGAGAAAATAAAAAGGAATCAGCCTAGCAAGTGTCACCTGCTCATTCAGGAGTTGTGAATTTTTTCTCTTCCTCTTACTGGAAGAGTCCTCCCTTGTTTTTTAAACAAAGGAATGATCTTTTCACACCTGTTCACATCCACAGAAGTCATTTTCACATGCTTTGTTCCAAATCCGCACTTGCATTAAAGGATCGCAAGCATTGTGCTCCTCAAATTATAACCAGTGCCTGACATCTTCATCCTTTATGCTTGAAAAGAACCTTAACTCTTGTTATATTTAGTTATCTTGTCATGTCTTTCCTTTCCATTTTCTTTTTTTTTCCTCCTGTCGTTTCTGCTTTTAAATGGAGCCGTTCCCTCAAATGAGTTGTCCGCGCGTCTCTGGGCTTGATCTTGTATTCTCTTCAGTTAGATCAGCAGGTTTGAGTTTGCATCTTTTCCAGATTTCATTTTAGAGCCAAAAAAGTCCCTAAATGTAACACACTTTTTGTTTTCTTGGTGCAGTAGTTTTAAAGCTAAAGATTTTATACTAAAATTATATAAAGAGGGAAAAATCCGAAAGAAGTATTTCTGCCACATAGCTCATGAGTGATAACTTAATCTGGATGATGCAAATTGTTGTGAGCCCTCACTGACATGTGGAGATAAGTTTGATTTGGGTGAGCAAGTCCAAAATGCGTAATTGTACAGGAAACAAGGCTAACAGATAAATTGTTTTTTTCATATTTATTGCCAATGAATTATTAGGTCAGGTAAGGTAGTTTTAGCTTGAGACTTTGAAAGTAGTAGGAATTTTTTTTCCTGTTAATTATAGTAGTGCTGTCAGCCTGTTTACAGTTGACATCTGCAGTTTTTGAATACTTTGTAGCATACCCTAATTTTGCTGAGGACAGTTCCTAATGCTACAGATCTGAAATACCTGCCCACTCGTACATGGTCTTCTGCGCTTGATGTATGGTTTGAATTGCTGCAGTAGTGGTGTAAATGACAAGCTTCATGACAGCACTTCTGTCAATTATTTGGTCCTCTGGCCTCATTTACAATGCACTTCATATTCAGCTCTTACTGCTACTAATGGGCAGGCTACGGTTTCTGCTCAGAGCGAGTGGTCTTTCTGCGCAGCGGTTTGCCAAGGGAACGGTACAGGATGCAGATCCTGAAAAGGGAGCGTTCTGCTTGCAGGTTTTACAGCCTGGACCAAATCAAACTTGTATTGCTTTACTATCTCAGATTCTATCTTTTCTATGAAATGAAAGCTCTGCAAAACACAACGCTTGTAGGTTAAAGACTGGGTTTATTTAAAAGCTAAAAAGCTGTATGTATGTATGGGCGTATATATGTATTTTGACATTTAAGCTTACAGAATACAGGATATCAGCTTTGTGTTTACAGCCTTTGAGTGGTTTACTACTCTTACCTAAAATGTCATGGTTTTGAAAAGACAGAATGAAGATTAAGCATTGGGAATTTTGCAGTAGCGCCTGCTCTTGTTGCACGTACCAGTTGTACTCCGTGCTTAGCACCAAACTGCTCTTGAGCCCCACGTGTGCCCAGTGTGAGTCGGTGCTCCTTTCTACATGACCTCACTGCTTGGGGCTGCCATGGCATGCGTTGACACGTGAGCAGCGGAGAGCCCAGTCTCTTGAAAATGTACACGTGGACAGCAGTGGTGTGTTTCTTACCCCACTGGCTAAGCGGTGCTCTTCAGTCTAGGGTGCTTCTGCTACAGTCTCCAACAAAATTGCGTGCAACATTGGATTGGGGTGGGAGGGCAGTTTTTCAGTGACTGACTTTGGCGTGCAGACATTTCCTATCTCAGAGATCCCCCAGACTAATAGATCTGTTAGGTGGCAGCTCATGATCTCTCTTCCTGTGTTGGTCTGCAAGTAGAAACCTGGTTGTCTAAGGTCCTGGCCTGCCATATGTACTTCCAAGCCAACTCTGTGGCGCTGTCTTCTAGTTTTACTGGCAATACAGTGTTCTTTGCGTTTAGATGACCTGGAGTTCTTTATTTTTCAGGTAGGATAAAGTTAATGGAACTGTGATGGTGTATGCTTCTGTTTCTTCTTGCTATGCTTTGAATGTCGGGATGCTAACAAGCTGGCTGGCAAGTTTGTTTCAGGCTGCAAATGTTGCAGTTTTAGTCTCAGAAACCACTTCACGTGGAATTAGTAGTATAAAATACTCCTCCTCCATCTTTACTCTCATCCTGTAGCACAGGGTCACGGCCCATCAAAAGCAATCGTCCATGGTCCTTGTGTGAGATGTTTTTCTCACAAGCCCGACCCTGCTGGAGCAGTCTTGCTGATACTCACTGGATGTGGCAAGGGTCCTTGCTCTTGCCCCCAGATAATCAGCAGCAGTTCAGCCTTGTCTACGCTGGCCATTTGCAAGTTGGCAAAGCTGCTTTGCAGCCACTGAAGTTTTGCTCATTTACGTCTGTTGAGGATTTGGCCCACAGTTATGTGCAAGAGTCAAACATCCAGCACAACTAAAACCAAAACGCATCATTCTTCATTTCACTATCTTTCTGGTATTCTTTTGTTCCAACAGCGATGGGAGGCTTGTATATGCAGTCTAACTGAAAGCAGCTCCTTGCTATTTTAGCTGTCAGGATTAGCTGTAGGAGGAGAAACTCTGAACGCTGTTCAAATGTTCTAGCTGTTAAGGTCCTGATGGCTAGAATTTCTTTCCGTACACCTTTTTGAAATTGTTTTTATTTGTGCCTTTTCAGTATGAACATGCATTGTATTACAGATGTTAGATCTTAAGTAGCTTTATGTAAAGACTGCTTCCTGTCACATTTAGCACATTGAGTGTATAAATAGACTGTTTAAATCCTGATATATCGTACATGCTCTGCTCTCTAATGCTGTGGTGTCTTAAAGGTTTCGATATTTCACTGACGGATGCAGTGATTGTCTTGCAAGAGAGCCTCTAAGCCTTTTTGTGTCTAGTAGACACCACAATGTAGCCCAAACAGCTTGCAGTACACATTGGTAACAGATAAAATGGTGTGTGAAGGCAGTGTAATGTACAAGCAGAATGATGGCTTGCAAGAATCGTGCTAGTTCTGAGGGTTTGTTTAGTGTGACAAGTTCAATGTGTGTCTTCACAGCCCACCCGGGTCTCGGAAAGGCTGCTGCCATCTCTGCTACATCAGATGTGCAGATTGGCTGCCAACTACAGTGCAATATCTTACAGTGCCTACAGCACAGTTGCACCACAGAATACGTCTTTGGGGCTTCCTATATACTAAATTGTAATTACAGACTCCCCATCTGGAGCTCCGAGACGTTGTCATTAATCCAGTAACATTACAGGCTGATTTTAAATACAGAAAAGTACGATCTTAACCAAAATATTTGATACTGGTTCATAGCCAGTGGACTTGTGGCAAACGAAGAGCACTTGCCGCAGGGAGAGCGGAGCGGCTTCTGGCAGCTGGAGTCCCTCTGAAGCCGCAGCGATGGCGCAGCTGATCGGAGGGCTGTGCAGAGCAGCTGAAAAGGTTGGAGGGGAGCTCCAAGTGCAGCATCTGCTGGAGTGCCAGAGAGGAGGTGCCTGCAATGGCCTGCTACCCACGGTGTGCTTGGATAGCTGTAGATGACACGCAGTAAGGCTTTGCAGTCTGTAGCCTGCATGCCCAGTGCTTGAAGGCTCCTTTGGAGCTGCTGACGTAGATAATGACACAGATTTCAGATAGTGTTGGAAACGGTATTTCTGGTTGACGGTACCCTGGAGACTGAGAAAGGTGCAAGGCAGAAAATATTTTTAAATGGTTACTCTTTGCTCAGTCCGTGTCATGTATGACATGAAATGTCCCAATAGCCTTCTGAGCAGTAGTTAAGAAATGGATACTCCCCTACAAGACTCAATGCACTCGCTGTAGCAGGATTGTTAGGTATATAGAGCTTGCCTGTCAAGTGCAGGCAAATCAGCTTTGGATCTGAGTGGTCTGTCTCCAACTATGGTCCATGCAAGTGTTTTAGGGGAAGGCAGCTTCCCTTGTGTCTGCTTTTGCCATGTTTTGAAGGTAGGTTTGTTGTGACTGTCAGGAGTTACTGGGTTAACATTTTATGCACTTAGAGCATCTAGTGTTGACTCAAGACATGATGCTTCAGTGTGACTTGATGGCTTAAAACCATGCTGTCAAGATGCACTATAAATATCCCATCATCTTACTGCTGAGAAGCATTTGGCAACAGAATTCTGGAAATAATGATTCCTGTGTCAGCTGGGATGATTCTTCACAGCTGTATTCACTTGTTCAGGCCCTGTGCCCTGCCACCACCTACTCCTGTTATTAAGCAGGCTAAGAGTGAGCAATAGTCAGGCTGAGTAAAGAGCTGACATTTCTCTTGAGATTATGGTGTGGGACGTTTCCCCTTGAGAGAGTAGAAAATGTCTGGTGAATGCTGTTTACCGCAGCAGCTGGAAGCAAACGGAAGAAGTGCTTATTTCACACTTCTGGAGAACTGCTGGCAACATCCGTGCACCCTGTTGTGCTTCGTGTGTGTTGTGGGGATCACGAGAGCCCCTTTGGTAGATTTGCGTTGCCAGTGCTAAGACTCCATTTGCTTGGCGAGAATGGTTTAGGAATGGATGGTGCTGGCACCACGTGTGGATTTGGGGAGATTTGCAGGAATTCGATCATTCAAGGAATCTCTGCAGGGTAGTCCCTGTTGTCTTTAATCACCTTCTCCAGCTGCAATGTGGAGGCTTATTGCCTTGGAGAAGGACGAGTAGTTTCTCAAGCTTAATTTGATGAGTGCAGTCTGGGGCTGGAGTGGAGGAGCTCTGAACTCAGCTGTAGCTGAGTGGTGCTGCAGCACGAGCAGACACAACGCAGCTGGAGGTGTCACCGCTGTCTTGTATTCTAGTAGTGTCTAGAAGATCCTTCTCACTTCTACTGAGTGTATAAGCACAGAAGTTAAATAAACTTTGAGCAGGGACTAAAATAGGTGAGAAAATTTAGAACCATCATCAACTGTTAAATCCCAACCGGCGTGGATTTTCTTAAACTGTTAAGCACAGTGACCTGTTCAAGTTTGACCCTGAATTATGGCTGACTTACGTAAATCCTTACAGCAACTTCTGGCAACAACAGGTTGTCCTGCCAACCACTAGGCATCACTTTGCGAGCCAGCTTTTTTGATTTTGGGATGATTCACTGAGCAGTGTGTGTGTGATGCAACACCTGATTGTGTTTTGCTCTTTAAGGTGTTAGTCACCTGAGATGTCTGCTTCCTTGCCCTTCCAGCTCAGTGTATCTGTCTCTCTCCACAATGGGCTGTGGCAAATGTGGCCAGCCAGCTGGCAATAATCCCTGGATAAGGTATTTCTTCCACGGCTATTTGTAAAGCCCAGTGCATTGTGCTGTTTGTGACTTGAAGTGCTCCATCACCAACCTTCTTCTCTGGTAAGCAGAGGAGAATGCTATAGCAGAACAGCTTGAATGGATTATTTGCTTCTCAGGCAGGAGGTCAGGCATGGTGCTAATTTCCTGAGGGAGCATTCTGCAGCTGCAACGCGTGTCCTGGTTTGAGTAGGTTTGCCATGTCGCTCAGTTGTGCCTGTATTGTAATGGACAGCTGCTGCTCCCTGAATTGTTTCTTTCACCAAAATCTGAAGAAATGAGGCACATTATTGGCTGTAGTCCAGGGAGACAGAACACTGGGTCAGTGTTCATAGCATGGGTAACTGTGGTCCAGTGGACTTGTGGCAAATCTTTTTCCTTCTAGCAAAATTGGTGTGTCTCAGGCCCAAAAGACTTTTATGCTATTCTGCAGATGCTTTGCACCTCCTTAAAGGGAAATTCCCTTTCCACTGGCTTCAGCACATTTCTGTACCCCAAATATCCATTTGATCCCTCAGCTGTTTCCATGTGTATTTTTTTTTTGCGCTACCTGTAGCTAGGTATCTGTTCTAGTGATTAAGAAGCAAATGGATTATTGTCTGGTGAATAAGTATGCAGACCCTCTATTTTCATTTCAGCACTTACGCTAAGTAGTAGAGGGTTTGCTGGATGAAATGATAGCTTTTTTCCCTAGAAGACCATAATCTGAAAATACCTGAATCTGAAGAGAGGTATTTATGTATCATGAGAGCTGCTCAAAAGGTAGTACAAATGCATCCACTTCCTACTTAGAAGCATGAAGGGTCTTGTCTTGCTCTTGGCATCTCCTTTTCAAAAGGATGATAATTGGGACATCTTTAGATCAAAACTTGATATCGTATCTCCTCTTTCCCCATTCATCTGAACATAGATGCACATTTTCTCACTTTATCCTGGCAAATTGCACACAGCTGTAACATGACCTTGAGGAATCTCATTAATTAATACAAATGTAAACTCTGATCATGAAAGTTTGATGTGTTTTAGGTCTTAGTGCAAGGATGAAGTCTTCTGCTTGTAGCCTGCTTATATAGCACTGACTATGACAGCTTCTGTCTTCATCAGGTCAATAACAGCTCAGTTCCTTCATGTATTGTACACAACATAAAACCTGAGCTCTGGAGGGAATTATACTCTTGAAGATCCCTCTTGAGTTCAGCTTGGCACGCAGGAGTCAGTCCACAGTTTTTCCACTTCTGTGTTCTTGCCTGAGTCTGAAAGAGCAGATATCCGTGATGCTGTCACTAAGGAGTCCCACCAGTATTTTCAAAAAAAAAAAAAAAAGCCACTTAGCCCCTTTAGAGCAAGGGCTCTATCAAGTAGGAGATGCACATTTTCCTGCCAACTGCTGTTCCAAAATAGCTTGGTATGTTTCTGTATGATTTCGCAGACAGCAGCATTTAGCACGCAAGTGTTTTGTTTATTCCGCTTAAGGATCTGCCTGCTGATGGGGAGAAACCAAACCAGTTGCCTGTTTGCTGCGTGTTACTGAGAAGCCTGATGAGTCACCTTAGAGAGGTGACTGGTGTAGGGAGAGAGCTAGAGCTGCTGCCTGGGAGTTTGTGTGCACCCTGCTGCGGACATCCTGTATAATCCACCTCAGTTTTCTTTCTGGAGCTAAGAGGATAGCGTTCTCTTTGGGATATTAAGGTAAGAAGACAGATCTAACAACAGCTGCCTGTTTTTGAAGCACACTGGAACCACTCTGGACCAAGCAGGCACTGGGCTGGAAGAAACTACCAGGAGCCTGTCTGTGTGCAGGAGAGTTTGGTTTTTGAGGTGTTTTGTTTCATGCAGTAACTCAGTGCTTGGACTTCCCTCTTGTTTTTGATTCCTAAGGCCTCTGTTGTATAATTGATTTCAAGGTCACTTGCTAGAAAGGTTGTTGAAACCTGCAGAGGAGAAACAGGAGAAGCTGTTATGAAAGATCCAACCCGCTGGCTATGTGCTGTAGTTTTCTGGATCATGAAGGAAAAAGGCGTGATACAGCCGTTGTCAATCTACTGGAGATTAAACTGGAGAGGGGAGCAGGAACACACTTGTGCTGTTGATGTCTGTAACACCTTGAGCTAGGAAGGTGGAGGACTTGGAGAGGACCTGCTCTGGAGGAGGGGACTAAGCAAGTGAGGTTCAGGATGGTAATTTCACCTTCTCTCTGTGGCGGTGAGGCTTTAGAATGTCACTTTTTTTTTTAACGCTTGTATAACTTGTTCTCATTTGGCATCTGGCTGACCTTCAGGGCAATCTGTTCTCACAGATGCACTTTTTTGTACCAGTTATTGTGTATTTGACCAACAATTTAGGACTCTTAAGTGTGGCTCCCATGCATTGTCCCCAAAGGCTCTCTTCTCGTGCCAAAAACTATAAAATGATTTCTGTCTGTCGCAGAGTTGGTCCCATAATATGAGAGTTCAAACAGATCCCAAATTCCTGGCTTCACCAAGCTCTCTTGTGAATGTATAATTTCAGTCTGAGGGAGGTGACGTAAAGGTTTAACTGACACTTGTGTGTTGGTTGGATTATGTATGCAGTCCTCTACAAAAGAACAGCATTGCACCGTTTCCTGCAACAATTCTTCCCCAAGAAGACTGGGAGAAAACAGCTTGATTTAGAGTAGGACACTGGTGGGCCTGAGCCACCAGCTCTTGTGAAATGATTGTTTCAGGGTAAGGAAAGCACACTAATCTGAACCTCTTAAGAAAAGAATTATTGTAAACTGGGATGTTGAGAGAGTTTGCTTGGTTTACCAGGTGTGCACAGTGCTCTGGCTTGCCTAGACAGCTCCTACAGCTGTGCTTGGGGACTTTCTTCAGTCTGATCTAGTGCGAAGTCAATTCTAGACACTGATTATGCTAGAAAAGGAGCCCAAGTCAGGATTCAGGGTGATGCGCTGGCTCGAGCGGGTGGGAGGATTTGCGGGAGGTGCGCAGAGTGCTAGCTAGTTCTGCCTGTCAGTGCTAATCCCAGCAGGATTTAGAAGAGGGAGGGAGTGGCTTCACTGAGCCTTTTTTTTAAATACGTACTTGCTCCTGTTCAAGACTTCAGTCATAAAGGTGGTTGTCTTTAAGAAATATAGTGGTCCTGCGCTTAGGAAAAAGTAGTGACACAAGACTGCTGTAATTCCTTCAGCAGAGAAGGGAGAGAAGCTGTAGTTCCTATACACTAGTCAGCGCGGAGTTACTGCAACAAGGAGACGAGAGAGCGCAGGCAGGCAGCTTAGCAGCTGAGGTATTAAAACAAGCTAATAATAAGTCCTCTGTGCCTTTCGTTTGACTAGGATGTTCTGTCGTTCACCTCGCACCCTGCACAGTCATGGAGGAGGAGAAAATAATGACCAGTTCTGGTACTGACTGGAAAAAGTTATGGTACTTGTGTCTTTGATTTCCCTCAATTTCTCTGCTGGAGCAGAAATGTGCTGTTGTGTACAGATGCTGATTTTGATAAGAGGATGCTGGGTGCCAGAGAAAGTGCTCTCCTGATAGCTCGCTGTCTTCAGCGGTGAAAGATTCAGCATGTTAACAGTGCGAGTTTTGTGACTGACGCGTGGTGCTTCAGCTGTCCTTCATGTCGTCTTAGGCATCTTTGGCCTGCTGTATTTTTGGAGTTGTTGTGCAAAGAAGATTAGCAAAGGACTTAGTGTGTGAAAGGGATTCTTTCTGAAGTATGGAAATGTTCCACCTGTGCAGGTGATGGGTTTGGGCCATTATCCTAGTAATATCACCTGGGCTATGCACAGATGTGTCTTTTTATTCTCCAGATGTTGTTCTGCCATCCGAAGTAGCGGCTGACTACACTGTGGTAATAGTTGACCTGATCTTGGTTTTGCTACATTTAATGATGGTTTATAAGGAAGCCTGTCTCCAACTGGGTCAAGTGCATACTTACTGGAGGAAGAGACAGCTGTGTGTTGAGAACCAGTGGCCTCATCTTTGAAATGGAGCCAGAGGTGCCTGGATTTGATGGCGTTGCATAGAGCTTCAGGTTTGCCGTTAGGGTCTTTCGGGGGCGAGGAGGCAGGCACTCACAGCTCTGTATTCTTGGTGAAACTGTGGAAGTGAGGCCTTTGGAGGGTATCTGTGCTTTGATTGTTCACTGTCCTAGTGAAAGAACAGCTCTTCTTTCTCTGCAGGCTCCCTCCCATGTGTTCATGGCACAGCCACAGCCCTGACAGAGTGGAGGAAGAGAAGCTGAGGTCAGCATACTTGAGCCTTTCTTCCATTCCGGCTGCTCTGCACTTCTTAAATTCCTGAGGAAATCAGGAGTATCTAGGGCACGAAAGCCTTGGCAAGCCTTAATCCTGAATTAGAGGAACGGGTGGTGGTGGCCCAGCCTTTGTTTCTAATGGTTAGTCCTTGTTCGCTGAACGTGGAGTTGTGGACTGCCCTGTGGTACCTGCCTGCCTGGAGCTGCAAGCCGATGATGTGGTGAAGACTGTGCGTGAGCTCAGCTGCTGCAGGACGTGGTGTGGCCCCATGGATGGGAGGAGGGCTCTCCTGGGTGCCCGGGCAATCCTAGTACCGTTCCCATGTGATCCCCTGGCGCTCAAGGTGTTTTGTAGCCTGTGTGCTAGCTGCTGTTCCCAAAATCATGGGGTTAACTGGGGCAGCCTCCTCTTGGGATAGGGTTTTCAGTTATATTTCTTGCGAGTGTGTTAAGGGCATGTGCAAGGAATGGCACATCCAAATAATTGAAAAATAGCTGCCAAATATTCTGGTATCCCAGTGGCCTACGAAAGCGTTCACAGCTTTCACTGTCTGAATGTCTCTAGCGATGAAGAATGGGTCGTCTGGGTGGCCTGAAGAGACTCTTCCTTTGCATGCTATAAAAGATTAGCGAGGGTAAAGGCTCTGAGCTTGAGAGAGCAAGAGCGTGGATGCTGGAGGATCAGGAATGGCATGTAGAGGTACGGGTAGGAAGTATTAACTTTGAGAAGATTCGTGTGCTGGCGACTGCTGGCATCGGAGAGCAGGTAATAAGGGCTGCACCCTTCTGCTCCGTGACCCTCGAGGGAAGCGCACTACACCAGGAGCGGGTAGCTGGAAGCATCCTTTGGCAGGGCCTGACATCCGTCTGAGTTTCCATCATAACCAGTTAAGCTCCGTAAAGCAAAAGATTTGCTTTCGGTGTATGGAGCCAGTTGGATTGGTGTTGAAAACCGTCACTTGCTATGGAAAGTTTTATATTCATCTAAAGTACTTTAATTTTTCTTGAGATCAGGAGGGAAAAGCACTGGTGGAGGTCTCACAGATACAGGGAAAGCTCTACAACAAATATGGCAAAGCAAGCAGAGCCTTGCTTAGTGACTTGGAGAGGACGTTTTGAAGACGTAGGTACTTTGCTTATGGCCAGAACTCCAGCTAGTGTTTTGCTTGCACTTTTGTCATGGTACTGTAATCTGAAATAACTTCTGTTCAGAGGTCTAGGATCAGGAGATATGGAAGGTGTCCTGAAGTGCCTGAGCTATTTTAAGAGCAGGTATTATTCCTGGCACCAGGTTACGTGAATGCATACTGGGTCAACCAGCCTTTCAGACTGCTGTGGTAATAGAGAATGCAGCCACCCCGAGCGTGCCCGTTGTGCTCTGTGTGTGCTGACAACTGAGCCGATCTCAGTCATTATCCCATTAGTACTTTTTTTGTGTGTGGTAGATATAAATCCTTGTGAGAGAATAACATGCTGTATAACACAGTTGCATCCTGCAGAAGATGGCAGCAGTTCATAGGGGTTAGGCTCATCTGTGGAATGATAACAAAAAGATCTGATGACCAAAGTGGTGCAACTCTGAGTGCAATGGAAAGAGCACAGGTTCTTCTTCGGTCACAGCTGCAGCTGAATCCTGGGCTTCTTATACAGCTTCTACTAGCGTTGCTTCAATTATACATTTACAACAGCAACCCTATATGCAAGGCGTTTTTCCGAAATCAAAGGAAAGCGTTCCATCCTGCAAAAATCTTGAAATATAAGGAGAGAGTGACAAGTAGGGGGAAGCTGAGGAAGGAGGAGCAGCAGTATGTAACATTTATGCAAGTTAACTCCATTTGCTGCAGGTGCAATGGAAAACTGGATTTTTTGCTAGAGCTGGTAGAGAACCTTTGGATAAAAGGCTTTTCAGCTGGATGTGAGTTAATAAAGCAAGGGAGGTTTCAGATTCAGGACAGAATTATTTTAGGAATAGGTAGATCAAGGCAAACTGAGTAACCAGTGATTGGTAGTCTTACCCTTGATGGTCTGGAGCAACTAGAACCATTAGACACATCACATTTTTAGGGCACAGGAGTACTAAATATTCTTAAATAGTTTCTTCATACAGGCAATATGTCTGACTGGAATTTTGTCATCTCTGAGTCAAGTCTTTAACCCGCAGAAATCAGCATAGTTGACCTTGCTTATGCCAGCTGAAGGTTTGGTTCCTAATGTTCAAGTTACGATCCCTTCCCACTATGCTTTAGCAACAGGCTTTTGTTTCCGCTTTGTGAGTGAAAGAAAAGATATGTTAAGACATCACATAGCTGGGTGACTGACAAGTGGATGCCAGCTCTATTTACACGTACATGATTTAACTTCACCCCCTGCATTGACCTCCCCTTTAAGAGAGAAGAAAGGCATCTATTGATCAGACTCTTACTGTAAGAGAATTAAGTAATTTGAAGAGAGTTAAAGTTGATATGGCCAGAAGCTGAAACTTGCTCTGTTTTTACTTCCAGGCATATGAAAAGCGCTTTCCTACATGTCCAGAGATCCCAGTCTTCCTAGGGAGTGAAATCCTGCACGAATCCAGGAGTGACGATGGAGCTATACATATCATTGAACGGAGCTGCAAGCTGAATGTGGATGCTCCTAGGCTGCTAAAGAAGGCAAGTGAAACCTAAGGGGTGGAGAGTCCTGGGTTTTGTTGGCTGGCTCAGATCAGCAAAGACTGTTAAAGCTGCTCTTTCTGTCTCTTTTTTTTGATCTTTGGTTCTTCATCCTTCTCAGATTGCAGGGGTGGAGTATGTTTTCTTCATACAGAAAAACACAGTGAACTGGAAAGAGCGAACTCTCCTCATTGAAGCCCACAATGAGACTTTTGCCAACCGTGTTGTCGTCCTTGAGACATGCAGCTACTCAGTAAGTGCCTCGTTGCTATTTGTGAAGGAAGCATTGAAAGTCAGACAGCAGACTGTAGCACACTACACTTAGATACTGGAAGGCCATTGAGTTTTAGGGAGCAAGCCTTTTCCAGTGCTTTTGTGGGGCTTGGGAAACTCCCTTGAGTTGACTGTGATTCTGTGATTGGAGTGTTAGGCTCTAGAGTGAATGTAGAAAACACGGACGGTGCTCCAGAATTGACAGTGTTCCCTGAGTTTCTTTCAGGTTGAAATTTAAGTTAGTAAAAGCATCTGGAGCTTGGGCATGTATTTAGATCTCATATTTAGGAGGAAACCTAAATTGCCAGGGGAGTCTGGCAATTAACTTACCTTTTTGCCTAGAGGTAAGTGAAAGTTTTAACATCTTGTCATGATCTTGCTCTAAATATTTGGAGAAATGTCTTGAGCCTTATTTGTGGCCTGTCTCGCTTTGCGACTGTATCTTCAGCAACAGTGTGCCATTTCATTGTAATCGTGCTATTAGGGATCAGTCACCATTAAATAGCTTCGTTTGTTTCTGGAAGCAATCAGCTACTGCTTTTTGTTCCCTAAACAAAAGTCCAGATCCTGTTACTTACCTGCACTTTTGGCAGCTGGACAACATCTCAGCTTCTTGGGAGTAAGCAAACTGTAAGTAGCTTCTGTTTCAAGCAAGACAAATAATTGAAAAGTTATTAACATTTTGGATGGTGAGGGGGATTCCTGAGCCAGAGATCAGTTGGTGGTTACATGGAGTTTCCCAAAAATGACAGGAAGTCAGACTTCCATCATTGTGAAAAGCGTTGAAGCCTGAAATGCTGCCAGGTCAATTCTGGAATTGCTCAGACACTGTTGCACTTGCTGATTTTGGCTGTGTTGCGTCCGGATTGAGTTGCTTGGAAGGAAATGTCAACAGCTGGGTTTTGAGGGGAGTGCTCTTCCTGGAACAGAGCAGGAGCTGGCTGTCTGCATCCTCAAGATGGTTCTCTGCTCTATTTTTACCAGCTCCCTTTTCCCTGCCAGAATGCACCGGAAGCAGGTTTATTCTCATCTCTCCTTTTCAGCAGTGTTCTCCGAAGCAACCTGTAGAAATAAGATCCTTCTCTTGCAGCTGCCTGGTATTTTTCCCTGGGGGAATTTGTCCTTTATAGAGCTCACTGTGTATTTGTGAGTGGACCGGATATTTTTTCTTTCATGCCAGTTTGTGAATAGCAACACCTACAGAGAAGAGTCCCATCAGAAAAGGGTTAAGTTTAGAAGAGGAAAAGAGGTTTTGCAGGTTATAACCATATGTAGGGTAACCGAAGGGAAATGGCTAGATGGTGAAGATGGGCATCGTGCTCACTGTGGGAAAACTCCCAGCTCTGCCATGCATGTCCTGTGTTTTGGGGGGAAGACTGACCTTCAGTGGCTGAGTTCCCTACCCAAAAGTAGAAAAAAAATGCTTTGTTTTTCTTCCTTTGCTACAGATGTAGAGTTTTTTAACTGTGGATTGTGAGAGGCTGTCCCTAACGTTCTGTAAGGAGGTTTTGACACGATGGTTTCAAGTGGGCAATCTCGCTACTGTTTTAGTACGGCTTCTGCTGTTAATGTTACTGTTCAGGTGTGCTGAGTTTTAAGCTCATTTTCCTTGTGTGTGTGAAGAGCGTTGCTATTACCGCAAAGGTTCGCATGTCCAGTTCATGACATGTTTCTGTTACTCTGGGAGAATTAGTCTGACTGTTAAATGTGGGTCTGTTGGTGCCTTGTTGGAAGCCTCTTCTGCCCCCTCTTTCTGTGGCTCTGGAGATTAAATAGCTGATTCAGTACCAGGGGCAAGGACCCTGCCGTAACGTGAGCTACCTGCTACCATCCAACCCTGTGTGTATCTCTGGGCTTAGGTTCACCCTGAGAATGAAGAGTGGACTTGCTTTGAACAGTCTGCATCTCTCGACATCAAGTCATTTTTTGGCTTTGAAAGCACAGTGGAAAAAATTGCCATGAAACAGTACACTTCAAACATCAAGCGGGTAAGATGGGCTTCCCTTTGTGCTATTTAAAAAAAATAAAATAAAAATCAAATGCCTGCTCTGTGCGCCTCAGTTTTCTTTTCTGTAAAATAGACCCACTGTAGTTTTATATCCTTGCTTATGTCTCTGAAGTTGCTCAGCAGGACAAACAAAGAAAAAGCCAGTGTGCAGTGAGCAAAAACAGTCTGTTCACTGAAATGTTTCTGTGCAGGGGAGGGAGCAGGCTGTGCCAGAGGAGGATTGCAGTGGATGCTGTGGTGCCAGGCTCCTCAGACACTGAGGACACTGTTCTCATGCAGGAAGAGAAAGTTCTGGGTAAAAATTAGCACCCTGTCTCTCCAGTCGCTCTGGGGAGAGGTGCTTCCTTTTGGTGGCTGTTTCCCCTGCGCTGCAGAGGAGAAGCACAGCTGACTGGCGGTTATGTAGGAGGAAAACAGGGTAAAAATGTCATAAAGGTAATTGCATCCACAGCATTGCAATGCACCTGGCCAGTGTTGTAATTCACCATCTGTACAGTGCTTTCATGCTGAAATTTCTCCAACAGGTTCATGCAGATGGAAGGAGACAACTATTTCCGTTCTGTTTAACAGCATTAGTCATTTATCCTGGGGAAGGCTCCTTTGCACCTTGCTGCTTTTGAGGTGTGGTGTTTTTCCCTAACGTGGGTTTTCCTCTTTCAGGGCAAGGAAGTGATTGAACATTACCTGAAGGAGTTGATCTCCCAAGGGATCACGTTCATCCCTCGCTGGACGCCTCCTCCAGCGTGCGGACAGAAGGATGAGCGAGCCCCGGCAGTTGGACACGATGCCGATGATGTACCAGTCGAGTCTGGAGCTCGTGGAACTACCAAAGAGCAAACTGGCAGCTCCTGCCCTCCAGCAGAGGCTGTCAGCCCTGATGGTATGTGGTGTCCAGGCAGTAGCAGCTGCTGGCGATCTAAATGCCTTGAGTAGCACTGACTAATGAGTTTATTTTCGGCACAAGGCTTTTCTTCTGGGTTGCTGGTGGGGAGAAGGGAATGTTTTGATTTCTTTCTTCAAGAAAAATACAAACAATTGAGCTTTTTTCCCCCAAACTGAAAAGCCAAGAAAAACTGTGCAGGCAGTGTGGGTAGTTTTTGAGTTAAGAAAAAAAACTTGGTTTTGATCTGATCTTTAAGGTATTTTATCATTTAAATTGGAGAAAACTTAAAGGTATCTCGAGTACAGTGTAATTGAATTACAGATAAATATTTTGGCTCTTTCAAAATGAATGTTCTTGCGGATTGGTTTGGTTATTTTTTTCCCCTGTATCCGATCCAAGACAGACGCGCAGAATGTTGTTGCCTAACGCGTTTCTCACCCACAATGTCTGCCTCAAACTTTCTTTTTGTGTGTTGATCTGATGATGTCTTCTAGGCTAAAGAAGGTTCTTCTCTGACAGAAATAGGAGGGATCTTTTAATTTAGATTGGTGATATTGGAAATTGTTGTCATTTCTCAGAAGCAAAGACAGCACTTCTTTAGCTGACTGTAACCCAGGGAAAAAGCTTGGAATTTGGAACTTTCCAGGGTTCTCACTGGGCCTTCTCTTGTGTCTTCTCCGTGTTGGAACTCGTCTGTAAACAGGACCCAAATCCATAGCGAAGCTGCATACAAGAAATGCTTCAGTGCTTTGAGATTGCAGTTAATCTAAGAGTGGCAGATCCTGTCTAGCAGAAGAGGAGTGTAGCTCTTTTTCTGCTTTAATCACTTCATGAACATGGATATACTTTCCTGGGTCTGCTACTCAAGTTGCTAGCTCTCTGGATTCTGTGGGGGTGTAGCACTTACCAAGTATAATTTCTGTACTATCAATCAGAAACGGTGTATCCTGTGGGTGTCCAGTCCTTATTCTGCAGTTAATGGTATCTGCTGGAAAAAAATATCCTGCCTGATGCAGAGCTAGCTCAGAGTCCTCCTTCCAGCCCTTCCTCTCATGTGCTTGCATGCCTTCAGCACAGCCACTGGCCTGCGCTGCTCCCTTTTGGGTACCACGTTCTCCCTAGCAGCATCTGCGCATACAAGCCTCGGGTGGCACATCTGCTTCTACCCCTGAATGCTGGCACGCTCAAAGCCCTTGTCCTTTGTCTCTCTGATCCAGGGGGACCTTGAGCTGCTGGTACACCCTCATGCCTACATGAAGGCATCCTCATGCCAAAAGCTTCCCTTGCTGTCTGAAATGTTAATGTTATTCTCCCTTTCCCTGTGGTGTCCATAGCAGAATAACATTTCAGTTTTCAGATGGCTGCTTTTTAGCCTCTTGTCACTGAAACTGTGAGTGAGATCTTTAGGACACCAGGGGATTTAAGTGCCTGGGCCTTGGAGTGGTTAATGAGATGAGTGCCAGAGCTCACGGTATCTCTTTAAAAGCTGCTGCTGGAGTAGTCAGGGCTGAATGAAATATCAGCATTCTGAGAGACAGGCGGAGTGATCTGGCTTTGATACCTCACACACCATCTGGGTCCTCGAGCCCGAATCGCTCGCTCACTTCCCTCAGGCAGCTAAAACGAGGGCTTTTGCACTCTTCCTGTGTAAACCATAAGTAACCTGATGTGTAGAAATAACTGCATATCTCCTTTCTGGCTATGCCAAGTCTCCTCTGAATTGTTCTTTTTTCTTCCTCCAGCTGATAAATTGGATGCTGATTACATTGAGCGATATCTGGGCCAGCTGACTCCGATGCAAGAGAGTTGCTTGATCCGTCTTCGTCAGTGGCTTCAAGAAACGCACAAAGGCAAGGTGGGTAGATAAGGCAGGGAGTACCTCTTTGCAAGCCTGAATGCAATTGTTCTCATAGCTTGTATGCCCTCAAGCCCCACAGAAAAACTCGGGGTCACGGGCAATTTGTGTGTTCGGACTCAACTGTTTTGGCACGGTTGGGTAACAGGCCAGGCGTGGGGAGCAGCCTGTGTGATCTCGCAGCAGGATCCAGCAGTATGATGGGTAGGACTGCAGCCCTGTCAGTACTGGAAAGGCTGCCCTGTGGTACCCAAGCACAGTGGCTTAGCCATGTGTTTAGAGTAGGCATTGATCAGGGCTTGGTTGTCCAGACTGGCTGGTCTGGATGCGTTGTTTCCCAGGCCCTGCAGGCTGGGCTGGAGACGTGGCTCGCTGCACCGACAGCACATCTCCTGTCTCTTGGCAGATGCCGCTCGTCAGCGAGGCGGTTGGTAACACCTAGCTCTGAGTTACTGCGTGTCAGCAGTGTGCGTATTGTATCAGGCAGGTTGTGTAAGCTTGTACAGCCGGCGGCTGAATTCTTTTGAGCAGAATTCTTTCTGATCTTGTTTTAATCTCCTTTATCAAAATGTACTATTTTAAAACCACACAGAGTTCAGGAATTAGAGACTGTCCCACCTCATGGTGTGAGGTGTGTTGTGTAAGCCTCTGAAGTAGAGGATCTGAGGACACTAGATTGAGGCAAGTACAGCTGGAGTGGGCCAGCTAGTATGGGTGGAAACACATTTTTTACTGAGAAAAGCAGCTTGGGTACTATAGGCTAGATGCGTCTCTGCTGTTGCTGTAATGTTCAGCAACTGCTTGGGCTCCTCTTAGTCAAAGGGGAGTCTCTGCATTGGGCAAGACGATAAGGAGTATTTGTCTGAGAAAAGAAAAACTCAGTTTTGTTGTTATTGAATCCAGTGTGCCATGAAGTCCCTTTCTGTGTGAGTGCACGTGAGTTTTGTTGGTACCTGTGGATGGAGAAACAGTCAACCAGAAGACAGCAGGCAGAAGAGAATAACAGTTTGTGCTGAGGCAGAATGTGAAAGTCTCCGAGGAGCTGACAGTCTCGAGACTAGCAATGCTGTTGAATCTGTAAGAGCTGATAAATTCAGAACACCAGCTACCCATCAAATCTGTCCAAGGCCACTGGTATATGGCAGCATAAACAGCAGGTTGTATAACTTGGACCATGTCCAAGAGAGTGGTGGTTGCTATAATTGGATAAAGACTAGAGGAATGAAAACACACACACAGAGTGGAACAAAGGACCCCTTGGGGTACTGTCTGAACACCTACCTGCAAGCTGCTAGCACGTTGCTGTGATGCTCTGCCTCTCAGTAAACAGCTGGGGTGGCTTCCCAACCAACCAGGTAACTGAGTGTATGCGAGCGAACTGTGTGACTGGTTATCTGCTAATAACAACAGCTTAACTAATAAAACGTGTTCTACTAAATACTGGTTGTGATCTGTGTCTCCCGGATTCAACCTGCTGTCAGATGAAAGGGAACTGACAACAAGCAGACACAGAACAAAGGGCAGGGATCCCCAGACGTAGTTATGCTCTGAAATACAGGACGTGGTTGTTCAGGTCTGCGGTGACCCGTCCAGTAAAACAGTGTGGACTTGTGTGATTGGTAGGGAGATATCTCAGCTATTGGGTATCCAGCTGAAAATGAGCCCTAGATGAGAGCAAGACTGTGAGACTTTATCCATGCGTGTGATCTGCAAGGGTCTCGATTTCAGGTGGACAAAGCATGTTCTAAATGTTTGCCTGTGTTTTGTTCTGTGGGTTTTTCTCTCCCCTCTTAGAGGCTGGGGGATGGAAGCTGGTAAAAGCAGACAGCACAGGACCAAAGTGAAACAAGGGCTTCCTGGGGTGCTCGGAGCTCTGTGAGTGTGCCCAAGCTCTTGTTCCTCCTGGCAGCTGCTTGCTGAGTTGGGTGCCTGGGCAAGGCACAGCTGCTTGCTGAGTGCTCTTTGTGACAGCCGGCAGCTGCCTTGTGCCCTTTGTGCAGGCTCTGTGAGCTCCGTTCCCTGTGAGGTCTTGAACAAGTGGGAAGGATGGTGCTGGCTATTTATACTTTTTCCTGAACCCCCTTGCTGCTCACCTGTGTGCTCCTCTTGAAACGCAGATCGCCTGTCAGAATAATACAAAATCAGGAGCTTGTCCTACATCACTTGCATTTTCTCTGGAGAGGCTGTTACCTTGCTGTGACATCCTGTTCTTTTAATTCAGAGCAGAGATGTCCTTATTGCTCTGTCAAAGTATTTGTAGATCTCTTCTTTCTTGGAAACCGTCTATTCTTATTTTGTCTTCTTCTGTCTTCCTATTTCACTATCTGGTCCCTGTCCCTTCTGAAACAGACGTAATTCTTCATAATCAGATTTATCATTGTTCTAAAAAAAATCTTAAGTATTTGAAGAGACAACTTCAAATGGTGTTAAAATTGCAGATACTTAAAGCTAGTAATGGCTTTGTACCATGTAGAACAGTACGTGTAATTTCGCTAGTAAATAGAACAGGCTGAAATTAAAACTTCGTTTTCTTGCAGATGGGGGTTACCCCTTTGGTTGGACAAAGATAATTAAGACACTGATTCCACTCTGAGTAGACTAAGTCTCCTCGGAGATCCCTACTTTTGGTCCAAACATAAGCGCTGAATTTGCCTCTTACCTGCAGCTACGTACAGTATAGGCTTGAAAACCATTAAAAGTAAAAAACAAAACAAACAAACAAAAAAACCCTGTATAACAGCCATCCCCTCTCCCTCCTCTTACAGGATATCCAGGACTGTTGTAGACGGTTTTTTGTCTGTTGTCCTGTGAGTAATGGCTTTCTCAGAGCAGCAAAAATGCAAATGTAAATCATCCAAGGAAAATTCTGCTGTCTTTATTCTTACTATGATGCAGAAGACTTTGGGGACTCTTCTAAATACATCTGAGAGCCTGTCTGGGAAAGCTGCCCTCTTCCTCTCAATGACATACAAATGCAGCTTTGCAAAGTGTTTAAAATACAGCATCGTGCTGAACAGCATTAATCTCCCATCTCCTCTTGCAGTGCTTCTAGGCTTGGCTTTAGGCTGCCTGAACTCTACCCATCTTTGTGTGGAATCAATTCTTAGTATCTCTTGCAGCTTCATATCAGCCTGTGAAATGCTGCTGGCAGCTTTGCTTTCTTCTTTGCTTTCTGTTTTCTTGAGCCTCAGTGAACAAACAAAAGAGCTTTGACTCCGGAGCGCACGCTTTTTTGTCCTACAGCAGGGCTCGGATGGCTGGCATTGTGCTTAGCACAGTACAGGCACTCTGGAGGAGATTATCCCAGCCCTACAGAACTTAAATTTTTAATGGAAACTTGATGTAGCAAATGAGGCCAAACGCTTTTGGGGGAGTTGGGGTGAAGGGACTGAGAAGAGAAATCAACAGTATATGCAGCTTAGAATCCAGTTGTTTTCACGGCTGACAGGCTTTTAGTCAGATTTGGCATTTTTCTGAGATCTGTTATTGTTAATTCCTGCTGCCTAGTATTACTGGCTGTTTTTCCTTTGGTTTCAGCTAAAGGGAACATAAGAGATTTGGAAAGAGGTTGGAATAATCCATTCTACAGCCTTGGTTTGGGAAGGCTTTTGTGCCACTGCTGCTAGAATTACTGACCAAATGTGTTGGGATGAGTAATTGAGCGAGGGTATATTGTGATTTGGGGCGATTTGTTTCTTTTGCTAAGAGTTAGTGTAACGTGATGGGGATGGGGGGAGCCTGTGGAAGGACTCGAAAGCTTTCCTGCTCAAACACCACCAGCAGAGCACAGTCAGCAGCAAAGCAGAAGAGAGGCCTGCACAAGAGCTGAAATGTGATGCTAGTGGGTGATCACTTGAAGACTGCACAGTGGTGATCCACCTCCAAACAGCGCGTGCTGAACTTGGTTAATGCGTTACCTGCAAATGCTTTTCATCCTTTGCTAATTTGCCCTGCGGGGAGGTAAGCTTGCTGCTGTATTACTTTCATTCAGTATTTTGTTCGTCCTTGTGGATAGGTAGCTGAGGGAAACTTTAGCCAGCCCAAAGGTTACTGAGGTTTCTGGCCACTGGCTTGCTTCGTGTAGGGGCTTCTCGCGGGCTGTGCGTATGCATGTGCCATGCTCAGATAAATTAACGAGCCCGTATCTCTCAAAGGGACGTGAATGAGTCGCTTCTTTCATGCTCTTAGCACCGTCTGCTGCGTTGGGCTGGATTAGGGAGGGGAGGGAGGGAGAAGGAATGTATGTTTAATCTTTGTTATCTTAGTTTGGAGAATTTAAAAACTGGTGCATGCTCTGCAGGCTTTGTGGAGCAGTGGTGCAAGTCCTGATCATCAGAATTTCTTTTCTCTCAGATCCCCAAAGATGAACATATCCTTAGATTTCTGCGGGCTCGTGACTTCAACATTGACAAAGCTCGAGAAATGCTCTGTCAGTCACTGTCTTGGCGAAAGCAATACCAGGTGGATTACATCCTACAGTCGTGGAGGCCCCCAGCCCTCCTAGATGAATACTACACTGGAGGATGGCATTATCAAGACAGAGGTTAGAAACTACTGCTTACACTGATACTGCAGTGTAGTTTGCATTATAAGACCTTATAAGTAACCTGTATTTTTTGGAGAAGGTTGTATTGATGCTTTAAACATCAACAAAGAAGTGTTAACACCTGTAAATAGCTACTCTCTTTTGCTGTAGCTTCCTTATTTTCTCTGCACAAATCAGGCAGACTAGAACTGGTGCAAAGCAGCGTCTCTTTGATAGGATGGCCTTTGGGTGTGATTTTTATCCTGTTCAAATATTTAATGCAGCATTTGTAAAAGGTACTAGAGTGATAGCCTGGAAGGCTACAGCACATGACTGTGTTTGCAGTAGAAGCTTCTCCTGCGCTTGATGTGAAGGGACTCTGAAGTCTGAGGGCAGATTCCAGCTGCAGGCAGCCTGGCTATGTTGCTTTTACCTTGGCCTCACTAAATTGAGAATATCAAAGACAGAACAGTGTCTTGTCACTCGGGACACTCTCTGACTAGGCAATGGTCCTAGGAGCCCACTAAACAGTTTCTCTCGCAGGCACATGGCATGTCCCTGCTCACAAGAAACGTGTTAGGATAATCATCTGCATGCCGCTTTTCTGTATTCACTGAAGAACTTTACATCTCTTGGGCATTCCAAGTTCAGTTATTGGTTTTTAAACCCTTATGTCTGTTTTGAAGATGGACGACCACTCTACATCCTTCGTCTTGGCCAGATGGACACAAAAGGCTTGGTGAAAGCCCTGGGAGAAGAATCACTGCTGCGACATGTAAGATCTACGTTCATTTCTCACTTAAGGAGCTGTATTTTCCTTGGGATGTTTAGAAATCTTGCTATAGTGCAGCAGTAATCTACCTGCCTGACACGAACAATTCCTGTGTTTCATGGCTGGTGACCCAAAGTAAGACCTTTGGCTTAGTGTCTTTACCATGGCATAGCTTCTTTTTCTTCCTGCAGAGACAGAGGTGAAATATTTGTAATGGTATGAATGGGCCAGAAGGCTGTTCTCTGGTAACTTGCAGTTCAACTGTAAGCTCTCCATGACCCTTTCATGCAGCGCAGCTAATAACATTGATCTTGAGACTCTTATACTTCATCTTAGATTTTCAACATCTGTACCTTGTATGTTCAGGAGAACTTTTCAGTAGAGAAGCTTTTTTTAAGCACACAGAGGCTTACTGTTTGCACACTGTAAGTTCTCAAACTAGTATATTTCTGGGTTCCGTATCTTTTTTTAAAGGTTATGGATCTCTCCTGCTTCCTCAGTCATACTTGGGCAAATCCCAATCTATGCTGTCTTTAATTTCAGGTTCTGTCAATTAATGAGGAAGGACAAAAGAGATGTGAGGAAAATACCAACCTCTTTGGCCGCCCCATCACGTTAGTATAGTCAGTTTTCTTGTATCCTTACACAGTTTGAACGGATGTAGTGAGAATAATGATTCTGTGAAAGTTTTAGATGATGTTCTTAGGGTGAAGCTGCAGAAAGTAGTGTTGTGTGTGTCTTACAGGCTGTTCTTCTCTGGGCTTGGGGTATCTTAAATAGCAGACTTAAATGCAAATAAATTCTACAGCTTCATATGAAAACAAGTATTGGTTCTTCCTTACATTTTTTTTTCTGTTCCCCTTCAGATGAATTTAACCTTGCTATTGTAGTGATTTTAATCCAGAAATCTTTAGAATAGGAAACCACCTCCCAGATTCCACTTTGATCTTAAAATATACTTTTAAATTTTTTTTAGCAATATGCCTGTATACTTCACTCTCCTGCTTTGGGGTTGAACACCTGTTTTACCTTCTTTTGGATCCAGTGTACTGAAAGCTCACTGGATTCAGGCTATCTGCTGCTTGAGTGGAGATCTACTTTTTATTGGAACTGCTTGTCTCCCTCATTGGTTTCTTTAGATCCTGCCCAACCCGTGATGTTACTGAAACGTTTTGTGGATCTTAAGCTGAACAGCCACCGTGCAAAGGAGGTTCTGACTGGTCTTCATATTTATTTTAGATCCTGGACGTGTCTGGTGGACTTGGAAGGGCTAAATATGCGGCACCTTTGGCGGCCTGGAGTTAAGGCCCTGCTTCGGATTATTGAGGTCGTAGAGGACAACTACCCTGAAACTCTGGGCAGGCTCCTGATAGTGCGAGCACCCAGGGTTTTTCCTGTGCTCTGGACTCTGGTGGGTGAAATCTGGACTGCAGGATAATAAACTACTTGTATATGTACAAATAGCTAAATCATCCAGTCATTGTAAGTTCTGCTTATTCAAAGAGTTAGGGAGAGAAAATCTTCCGGGCAGCTTGTGCCTGATCTCCTGAAGAGGCCACACTTTGCTGCAGAGCAGGCTGTGTATTTGATTCTATGGCAGTCATTCTGCCAGGGCGGGTCACGGGACCTAAACTGTAAATTGTGGTGCAGCAATGGTAACCTAGATGTGGTGGGCCTTCATGTTAATGGGAAAAGACAACTATTTTTTTAATCTCATGCTGGAGGATACTGAAGAGAAAAGTAATAAATATGGTTCTTCCTAGTGCTTGCTGACTGCTATGGCAATGTAAGAAAGTGCTTGATAAATTTCTCGTGAGGTGTGTGTGTGTGATGAGGTGACTGCAAACTTATTCTACCTGACATAAAAAATGTTGTCAGGGGATATGGTACGCTTTTTATTTGTTACTCCTTTCTTTGGGGGAGTGCTTCAGAGCTGCAAAGCCCTATGCTGCTGCTGGTCTGCATTCCTGCTGACGAGGCCTTCCAGTCTGAACTCTCAAGCATCCATGTAAGATTGTATCTCAACATTATCTCTGACCTCACTCAGTGACAGTGATGTCCTCGGTCTACTTCTTATTTCAGGTCAGTCCCTTTATCAATGAGAACACAAGGCAGAAGTTCCTCATTTACAGTGGGAATAACTACCAGGGTCCAGGAGGGCTGGTAGACTATGTGGACAAAGAGGTGATCCCAGACTTCCTGGGAGGAGACTGCATGGTGAGTTTTCCTTCCTGTTGTGCAGGTGGAATCTGCAATGGTCAAGCTCCCTCAAATCCCCTCCTCCTACACATACACGCCTACCCACCCACCCACCTACCTACCCCGCCAGCCTTCTGCTCCCTCCTTAAAGACAGTTAAATTTCTGTTCTGGCTGGGGTACCACTTGCTCTGAGCAGTTAATTTGTGCGCAGGAGTCTTCACCCTGAAGTGGTGATGTTGCCCTAAAGAAGGGAATTACAGGTCAGCTCTCTAAGCGGAGCCTAGAGAAATCATCACAGTTCAACTAAACGTAGTCTCACTGTGAAATCTTATTCTGGCTGGGGGTGTCTCTCCTCAGCGTCTGACAGCAGGCAAGAGTTCAGATGACTCAGTACTTTACCACTGGATTAGTATAAGCCCTCTTATTTGTTTGTCTTGCTCTTCCAGTGTACTGTTCCAGAAGGTGGGCTTGTTCCAAAGTCACTTTATCAAACAGATGAAGAGCCAGAGAATGCAGATCACATCCGGCTATGGACAGAAACTATCTATCATTCTGCGAGTGTCCTCAGAGGAGCACCGCACGAGGTACAAACCAGAACTTTGTAAAGCTGAAGTTGGTGCTGAAGCGGTACCAATGATGTGTTCCTTTTGGTAAGGTTGACTAGAACAACACAGGGCTCCCAAACAGGGAGCACAGTATGTTTCAGCAGCAGCAGCATGGGTTCAGTGGGAAGGCTAAGGCTAGCTAACAGCCAGAGGTTGGGAAGTTTAGTTCAGTTCCATTGAGGTTTTCCTCGAACTAGCAAGTGGTTTAAAAGTAGCTCTGATCTAGGGTGTAAAAATGGCTGAGCAGATCAACTGGGGCAGAAGCCTGGCAATGGGAAGCTGTGTCCTCCTTAGGAATCAAGACCAATACCTTAACTGGAGGATTGCAGGGAAAAGCCTGTTTGCAGAGTGGGGAGGAAGATGCTGGCTGCTGAACACCTGACTTTTTACAATGTGCTTGTTATATTTCCTTTTTAGATAGTTGTGGAGATCTTGGAAGGGGAATCTGTGATCACTTGGGACTTTGACATTCTGAAAGGAGACGTGGTGTTCAGCCTCTTTCACTCCAAACGAGCTCCTGAAACAAGTCATAAAGAAGCCACATTATCAAGTACCTCTACTGCTGGGGACAATATGCAGCTAATTGATAAGACGTGGGTCCTTGGGGTGGATTACAGCCGTATGGAATCTCCGCTGGTTTGCCGGGAAGGAGAGAGCATCCAGGTCAGATGTGTTTGGGCCCTGGCATGGATCTTCCAATCCTAGCGTACTCCAGAATGGTCTGGTGGTGGGGTGGGAAATCATGTGTTGCTTGGAAATAATTGCTGTGGTAGTCCTTGTCTGAATTCCCTGTGAAAATGACTACTATTGCAGTTTTATTTTGGGCTGAGCCATTAGAAAGAGATTCTATAACCTGTGATAAAAAGCTAACTGAAGCTTTTTTTTTTTTAAAACCAGCATTACAGAGCTGTGGCTCAGGCATGTAAAGTGAAGTGAATGATGTATGCTCCTCCAAGTAGTCAGCTCAATAGTTTCTCTGGACTTGTGTCAAGTCGTTCAGTTATTTCCTAAGACGCCCGGTAGTCACTTGGTAACATTCTTTTACTTCCAGGGATCTCATGTGACTCGTTGGCCTGGCTTTTACATTCTCCAGTGGAAAATGCATGGTCCTCTGCCCTGTTCTGGCACTAGCCTGCCTCGGGTGGATGATGTTCTCGCCTCTCTGCAAGTTTCCAGTCACAAGTGCAAGCTTATATACTACTATGAGGTGCTTGCATCCAAGGACTTCAGGTAGGAGGTTTACTGGGGGATTTTACTGCACAGCTTTGCAATAGAGAAGCCATGTGAGAGGGACTGAGTGTGACCTTAAACGTCCAGATACCAATGACCTCTATAGGGTGCGTGTTTCATTGATAATAAGTTAGATGGACACATACTTGGTGGTATTTTGCAGAAAGAATCTTCTTTAGTGCGGTAGGTAGTAAGGTTTTCCTTTCGTAGCAGGTACCCCTTGGCTGGATGTACAACCGCTGGCTGGATGTCCACCAGTGGAATTTGTGCTTCGGTTCTTGATCTATAATCAAGAATCTACCTGAAGTGAGGGAGGTGTTTGGCTGGCTGATGAATTTTTTGATGTTAACTGGGAACACTTTGAGAAGTTACTTTTGGAGTAACTTAACACACATCAGTTGGGCTGCTTCATTCATATTTCATTTGGCATTTGACAAGGATGTCTGTTGTGACTTGGAGAGTGCTTTTGCAATAGGTGTATACATCAACCCCTGCAGGATTTGTCTAGCCTCCTGTAATGCAAGAAGTACTTTTTCAAGTCATCCAGTAATTTAAATACTTTGCAAGTACTTCACTAGGAGCTGGAGGAAGTGTTAGGCAGACCAGACTTGCAGATGGGCAGGCGCTGACCTTGAAAATGTGGCCTGGCCAGGTCCCGTTAACTTTGAGCAGCAGCACATTCCTGACCCCAGTCGCTCAAACCTGTTCCTTGCTGCTCTACCTGCACAAAATGTGTCAGAAATGGTAGGCAGTTGGAGCTGTGGTGGTTCCAGGCTGTGTTGGCAGGAGCTGAAGACAAAGGCTGGACACGCTGGAGCTGCGACTGTTGTGCTTGGGCTGGAGTTCCAGGTTAGCTGCGGCAGCTGCGTTCACTGAGCTGTGCTGCATTTGGAGTGCTCTTTGGTTTTCCTTTCTGCTCAGGGGCTGCATGCGCAGCCCTACGGAGTGACCAGCTGTATCGCACTCCCAGGTTAACTGCAAGGGACAAGCTGTGATACTTGTAGCTAGCAAAAAAAGATGTTGGTGACAATTTAACTTTTCATTGTGACAGAGAGGAACCCTGAGATTCTTAGAGACCAAGATGAAAATGATGAGACAAAAAAAATGAAGTGCTTCTGTAGGCGTTACAGAGAGTAAGCTGATCTCCTGCCAGATGTATAAAGTTATCCATGAAATAGCTGCCTGCCTTAACAAACACATCTGTTTTGTCCCATCCCAGGGGATCCATGTCAAGCCTGGAATCTTGCAACAGTGGGTTTTCCCAGCTGAGTGGAGCCACGACATCTTCCAGCCAGTCCCAGAGCAGCTCCCATCTTTCTAGATAGCAGGGCCGAGGCTACACCGCAAGGGAAAACCGCTCAGGGCTTCCTGGCCGCCCCAGAGCTGCTCTGCGCACCAAACCAAAGAGCCTGCAGGGGCTGAGCCTTGAGGCAGTCGTTCGTGTGACCACAGGCAGCAGCCGCTGGACAGCGAGAGGCTCCTGGGAGCTGTTCTCAACAAAAGACTTAGTGCTCGAATGGCTGGGGTAGTACTTCTATATCAGATGCCTACTTCTCAGTAGTCTTTTTCATAAATTGTGTTTTTGGATGAATGTCAGTTTGCATGAATCCACGTATTACTAAACTCTAAAGGGCTCTTTCCAATCAGTCCTTTTCCTGTGTGTGGTAGAGGAGACTGATGTTGCCTTATCTGATTGATCTGTACGACTAGATTATTCATGTGTAGCAAAATTAATCTAGTTTTCTGGGTGCCCAGGGTACCAATTACCCATCAGAAGGTAAAGCGGGCATTTCAGGTGCAGGGACTTGAAGCAAACTGTAAATACCTTAATATAGATAGGATATTTTAGGAACTAGTTCCAGGTCAAACCTAAAACCTCTTCCGATCTGACGGGATGCTATTAGGAAATGTGTTGGATTTTTTTTAACCCACTGATACACAAAAATCAACACTCTTTTCTAGAAAGTATAGGCAGAGAACCTGCCTCCAGTATCAGCATCTTTCTTAAAGATAGGCTATTTTTCCTTTCTCCTCAGGTTTACAAGCAATAATGGGTAGATCTGACCCATCTCAAAGTGGATGGGGACTAAATCAAATTATAAAGGGCTAAGAAAAGCAATATTTTATTTCCTGAAGGCACAAAATTTTATGGCAGTATTATAGAAGCCTTTAAAGTGTGAGCTAACTTGAAAACTTTAGAGGAAAAAAAAAAAGGCATGTATGTATTTAAGCACTTACTGAAACATATTTATTCAAATAATAGCTTATTTTAAGTTAATTTTTAAGTTATTTATGATTTGAAAAGTATTTATTAAATCCAGTCACCTTTTTTAGTAGGATAAACTGTTTTAGAAAGGAATAACTAATTGTCTTCAATCCTGAGAATCTTTTTACTTATAATTTTTGTGACTGCTGGATGTTCTTGTGTAAAGGGCTGTATCGCACATAGCGCTAGGGATAAGGGCTGTGTCATCATTTCCTGCAAGGTAAAGTTCAAAGCTTTACGGGCTCTGGAGGGATGCTTCCCAGGATTAAGAAGCGAGTATTATGTTTAGGAGTTGTGAGAAGATGGTGCATCTTCATGACACGCCAAAAGGATCATGTTTGTCCATAATCTCCACTGGTTATGTTAGAGAATAGACACAGAAAAGGCGCTGGAGATCCATTCATCAGGGTGGGTAGCAGAGAAGTCGAGCGTGTTCTTGTCTAGGCAGCAAACAATAAGAACAGGTATCAAATACTGAGCTGCCCTTAGGCAGTATTTGCAGTTAGCAGACACGCAGGACTTGCAATGTGGACGGATGTGTGACTCGTGTCACCTAATGTGGTGAACGTGGCCTGAACTGAAGGAGTTTCCAGTTCCCCAGCTGGGCAACCATGCAAATGGGTCTGGGCTTGGGGCAGGGTTGAAGCACAGCTTGTGGTAGAGGTGTAGTTTCTTCCTCCAGCACAGCAATTCAAGTATCCATGGCCATGCTCCTCAGTAAAAGCCTGTCTTTTTTCGCCTCTCACCAAGTCTATATTAAGGTTTTTAAATGCGTGCGGGTAAGGAGAACATACATGTAAAATAATTCCTTCTAGTTCCACTTCTTCAATTGCTGATTTTGAATCAGCAGGCATTGACGGAGGAGAAAAGAGCCCTGGTAACTGGAACAAAAGAAGTTGAAGTTGATGTGCTTATGTAAGTTGCTTTTTTTTTTTCTTAAGAGAAACAGAGCCAAGGCAATTACTCCCCAACCTTGCATCTCAGTGTGAGAGCAGAACAGGTAACTTACTTAGGGAGGCCCTGGGAAAGTTCTGATTTCAGGGAATTCCCCAGTTGTTCTGTAGACTTTACCATTTCTCTCTTACGAATTAAACTTCTATTGCTGCTATTTCAGCATAATTGGAGTCTGACACAAAGAAGGAGAAGCACTACCTTTGCTCTGGAAAATCTGGAGTCCTGGAATGTGCATGTGTGTATCCTTCATGTAAACTCCTGTAGAGACAGTTCTGATGCTAGAAATAGTTTCTGATTCCTCAAGTATCATGAGCAAACCCAGCCCTCCCCTCCCTGTGCTGTTCCAGGATTTCAACTTTCTATGGCTTGATTCTTACTTAGTTGATCACGTCCCATGGTGGTAGTGTTCCTGTTTCCCGCGTTTCCAGTGCTTTGCTCTGGTTAAGAATCTTTCCATTGCACTGGATTCTTTTAATTTTAAAATGTGGCATGTGCTGTTCTCCTCCCACCAGTAAAAGGTTTGGGTGCTTAACTCTTGTCAGGGGAGGAATCAGGAACTTGGTGCACTCTGGCAGGTCTCCGAATGAGCCAGGAAGAGACGAAGGGCTGGTGCTGCAGAGAGCTCCCTCCTGCAGGCTCCGCGGACACAAGCAGCTTTTCCTCCTTTGGTAGTATTGCTCCTCTGCGCCACTTGGGAAGCAGTTTGTGATCTCTCCCTTGTCAATTTTAAGCAAAATTGCCTAGATTACTCCACCTACCAATTTATTTAGCTAAAAATTTAAGTAATCCGATTTTTTTTTTTCCCCCTGAGTGCTGTTGCTCCCAGGCTGTTGCTCCCTTTCTCCTGTTATGGCTGCTGTGCTGTGCTTTTTCTTAAACCTGGCTTTGTGAACTGCAGATACAAGAGAAGCAGAATTCTTCTAAAACTCCTTTTTCCCCCCTAAAAAGACATCAGGCTTTAGAAAGTAAGGCACTGTTTACTTCACAGCAGCCTCTTGTGAGATGAGACTGAGTTCTGGGTTCTGTTCCCGGTGGCTCCGTGTAAATCTCGTAAGCCAGGACCCTGAACGTGGCCTCCAGCTTTGGGAGCTGAGCTGGCGATGCAGCGAGGCCCCCCTGCTCCTCAGCACCATCCCAGCAGCTGTTTGTCAGTGCAGTCAGCTCGGGCGGTGTTCAGGTAACCAGCTGGGTACTTAAGAATTAGCTCCTCAGGAAATGAGGGCTTTCCCCTGTTTCAGATAGTCCGTATGCAAACATAATGCCTACCTCAAAGAGCTGCTGCCACGTGCAACATGTGATACAAGACCTCCAAAGAAACGGCCCTATAGGTGATGTTGGTACACGGTGTTGCGCTACTGTTTACAACTAAATATGGCCATATGTGAAACCTTTATTCTTAGCAATTTCTGCAGGCTCGCCCCATCCTGCCATTTACTAGCTTCTGTCCCAGTAGGACTACGGACAAACAGAGCACGGGGTGGGTAGGCACGCACTAGGACACACGTCAGCCCAGACTTCCATTGTCGTTTGGGGCAGAGCTGGAATACAGTGACCGAGCCATTTTGGCTAAACATTTTGGTGTGTTCAGCTTTGAAAAGGACTCTTGAACTGCTGTAGGCAGAAGAGCCTGGCCTTGTGAAAGGACTGAGGGAGACTCTAGACCATGAAGATGCAAAAGCAGCATTGCTGGCTTCTTTACCACTTTCCTTGTGCCAAGGGTGAGTCTGAAAACAGGCGTGCAATGCACACTTAATGTCAGCAGGAAGGCACTTAGCGTAGGTCCTCATCATTTCGTGGCTTCCTGTGTCCTTGCTGCTGGGGGGAAGAGTAATCCTGATTGCCCTGGCAGTATGTGAGGAAATCCTGAGTTACTGCAGTCACTTTGGCTGCACAGATGTTTGTTGCAGTTTCAGACACAGCCTTGTTCACTTCAGTCTTGTGGTTGGCCAGCTTGGTTGCATCAATTTTTTCAGTAACGGGGGAAAAAAAATCAGCTTATAATAAGAATTTATAAACCCCTATTTAACTAAATAGCTGAAATACTGTTGAGTTTTGCATTCTTTGGTCAGCTCTTTATAACAAATGGTACAACCCTCTAGTTCATGCTTTGAACTTTGGAGAAGGCCCGAATTATTTTTTGACATCTTTGGTTCATTCATCAAAGATTTTGAAAATGCCATAACCTAGTCATCTTTAATCTGTAACACTTAGAGCAGCTCAGAACTCCTGGTAGGGAGCAGTGAGCCCAACTGTCCACTCAGCTCAGGTGTGAAGCTGTTGTGTTGTGACACAGCAGCAGATTCCAGCGTGTTAGAGGCAGAGGAATCCTGTTTTGAAATGCATTTTACTAGCTCATGCTTCTTTAATATCTGAAATGTTTCTACTGTGAGCCAAATAATGCAAGAAGCTGAGCTATTAGACTCTAAGGACTAAAATTGACGTGCATTTGTTAGATTCCTGCATGCTATTAGCTTTAACATTCTTCTAGCACTTGTTTGTGGTGATGATTCTTATAGCTAAATATTTCCCTTTTGGAAGGCTAAATTGGTATTGGCTTTTAATGACACTGACATTCACTTCCAAGCTATTAGCTACATATAAATTAAATGGGCATTAATTTTTTTTTTAGCAAGCAGTGTCTTACTTCCTCTCCCTTGTAGCTGTCTGTTTTTATGTATTGAGGTACTGATTTTTCTCAGCCAAAAAAAAAAAAGCATTCTTGAAGAGCACACTAGCAAAACACAGAGTGCTTTGTAATGTGTTACTTGACAACAAATCTGATGCTAAATATGTACTTACAGTATTTGTAGATTCTGGTAGAAGCTGTACATTTCTGTATGTTGGAAATTAAATCTAAAGAACATGTCTAATTAGTTGAAACAACTACATTTGTGGTAAATTCTGAAAATTTTAACATATGTGCTGCTCTAGTTAAGTACCCACAGAAACGAAGGTTAAGTCTTGCTTGTACCCAAGTTATTTTTACTTTTTAAATAACTAAAATGTTCTTATTTTTTTCCTGTAGAACCAGCATTTGTTGTTTATTTTTATACCACAAAGTAGGCTAGCACACATAATCCTGCAACATAGATAGCTATTTAAAATGAAAAGGGCTCATTGGGTTCGAATAGCCCAATGAGATTAACGGGGAAAGAACTGTTTCTTCCTTCTGCAGCTGAGCATTAAGAATTCCAGTTTCAAGCAGTTATTACTATTTGACTTTATTCAAGTTGCAAATTGTCTTCTGCAAATAATTAAAAATAGAATCTTAGTTTACAGGTTGATTTGATGCCAACAGCGGCACAAAAGTTACATATCCTTTGCTTGAAGAGATAAAAATGGAGTGCATAAAAACATTCAGGCTCAGACAGGCTTTAAAAACCCAATTTGCAGCATTAAAGTAGCATATTAAAGGCTAGTTTTCCCCTCACATGGAAGCAAACTCGGATACTTTTTCTTTAATTCATTGTGCAAGTATGCGTTCTAATAAAATGTCCAGTTTCCAACTGAGATGTTTGGGATCTTGGGTTGCTTGAAACACTGATCATGGCCCCAGCTCCCTGATGGCTGCCATCCCCCCTGAAGAGGGACAGGCAGTTCTAGCAGCAGTAAGCAAGGGCTGCTGTAGGGTCTGTACCGCTGGCTGAGGGCAGCCCGGTGGTGGGAACGCACCCACTGAACAGGCTGGGGTAGCGTGAGCCCAGTCCATGGCTCGGTCAGGTCCTGCTGCCCACACCAGGCTGCTTCCTCTTCTGCTCCCCAGGCAAGAGAGTTCAAGGCTGGGGTACCTCAGTGGCTGGGCCACGCAGCTGGGCAGAGCACACCGCTCCTGGGAGGTAGGAGAGAACACAGGAAGGAAATCTTTGAACCAGCAAGACTTTCCATGTTGCTGCACTGTAAGAATCTACCAAAAATGCAGTGCTCATGAAGCACCTGTTAGACTAGTCCTAGGACTAAGGATTCAGTAAGAAAACACTCCGGCCCTGCAGTCAGCATAGGGCAGGTGAAGAAAGCCACAACCCTGTGTCAGCCTTTGAGCTTACCACTATGGCCAGCACGAAGACTGCTGTGGTTTTATTGCATGCTGTACCTGTTTTAACATTTAAAAAAAAAAAACCTTCAGTTTTTTGATAAGTCTGAACTTACAAGGGAAGTGCAGTTATAGAGCAGATAATCCTTAAGCCAGCTTCCTTAAGCCTATCTTTATGCTAGTTTATCTTGCACCTTAATACTACTTATCAACAGTATCACTGTGTGAGAAAGGACCTTTCTGAAGTACCCATCGCTCCATTTCTGCTGCAGCTGTGGAATTCCCCTGTGTGTGGAAGCTGGCACCGTGGAAGCTGCAGCCTCTCATGGCAGCTAGGTATGCAGTCTCATCTGCTCCATCCTGAGCAGCAGGGGAAGGGAGGGAAGCTAGCCATGTTCTCAGCAGGGCTGGGCAAGAAGCAAGGGAGTTCCTTGCACTAAAGTGTCTTGCTGCTGCTCTTAGGTCTGTCAGCAGTTTTACACTCTAGGTCTAAATAGCCCCTGTAAAAGTCAGTGGTGAATGGCAGTACAAGGTGCAGAGTAAAATACCTTTTCTCATCTGGGCCTCTAAAGGAGTGTCTGGCTTTGGTCCTGAGTATCTTCTGTCTCACAGGCAGCAGATGTGGAGGTATGAGTGGCTTCTCCATTCATCTCCCTCAGGGGGTGATAGAGATAATCACCACTTTTATGTTGCCTCTCAGACCTGGCCTTGAGAAAAAGGCCTATGTTTCCCATGGTGCTAATCACAAGAAGCAGAGCCAAGGCAGAGGTCAAGGAGATCCAGGTTCTTCTATCAGACACAGAAAAATCCATGTAAGCAACATGTCTTGACCTTCTCTCATATTTCCAGTGTGCAAATGATTTCTCAAGGTTTGTACTCCCTTCTGTCATCACAAGCTTATGGTTCTGCTCTCAGGCAGGTGAGAACAGGCTCTGTGCAAGCCTCTGAAAGGCTGCTCTGGCAGCCAGAGCTAATGGATGCTTTTGGCTTTCCACTCGCTTAACAAGTGACCAACTGTGCCTGCAGAGAGGCTGTAGCTTCACTAATATCACAGAAGCTGTGCTCTGGTGTTGGAACCGTCCCTGTCCTTTTGTTGGATATGCAGTGCATCAGCAGAAGAGGAATGGTGGCTATTGTTTGTGTAAGCTGCTGAGCACTAGGCTCAGTTCATGAATTGTCGCTGGTGGAGGCTTCAGCTCAGCACTTGTCTTACAATTAGGTTTTATCACTTTGCCTCACATTACTGTGTACGTATACACATATGAACAGTATTACACACTTACTCTGACAGAAAGAACTTTTCTTGGCTCATTCCCTTATTCTGGGAAGCTAAACACTGCCCAGCTAGAGAACAAAGAATAGAGGAAAGTTAGTGAAGGGTAAGCTTAGCTAAGATAACAGAAACCCAAACCTGTTAACTAAGCAAACAGAACCTTATGTGCCAAAGCTGCTTTTCCAACTACTTAAAACAAAAAAAAAATCCCCCCTGATGTAAGCAGAGGTACCTTTGTGTAGCTGGTCCTGTATTGCCAATTCATAGGTGATGTTACAGCTGCCTGTCTCCCGGTCACAGGGGCATGTGTGTTCACATGTGCAGAGTTCCTGGCAGTTTGGCCCATACCAGCCCATGGGACATGCTAGGGAATTGATTACAAAGCAGTCTGTCATTGTCAAAGCTCCACATGCTCTGAATTCATCCAGTCCATCACCCTGCAGCGGCCCCTGACTCAGCTGTGCCTATTTCATCAGCTGCACCAGCTGAGTGCCAGGAAAGAGGGACACAGAGCTTTAGGAGAGGCTCAACCCTTGCGTACAGCTGAGGTATTCACACCGCTTCTGGCACCACAGCAGCCTCCAGCATTGATGCTTTCAATGCATTGTTCTCCCTGCCACATCTGAGCTACTGTCCTGTTCTTTGGCTCAAAAGCAAAGGTGGAGGTGGGCAGCAGTCAGCTCCTGAAGGGAAGGAGGTACTCATGTTGGAGTACAAGCATCCAGCAGACTCTTTAGCTGTGCCGAGTAGTCAGATTCCCAGTCCCCATGTTTCCTGCAGCCTGACAAAGCTGTTCTACCTCTTCACCCTGCAGTCTCCATCCGCCTGAAAGCACCAAACTAAGTTTACTGCTGTTTTGTTTGTTTCCAGGAGGTTTTTGTAAGACAGGGATCAGGCTAAGCTGAATGTTCCTAGGCTGAGAACAAAGCATCACTGAAGTAACTGTGCACACAAGAAGTTTACACCCACAGTGCAATTAACTTGTCCTGTCAGCAGGCTGTTCAGATACACAGGAGCCTCAAGTACTTCAGAAAAGCCACAGTGGCTACACAACTGTGTTGCCAGCTCAGTTACCCTGCAACACACACACAGCTGGAGTTCCAAGGTCAGAAGCCAGAAGGGCCCTGTGGAGCCTCTCCCAGTCACTGACGCCATCACCCGAAGCGTGAGCTACAGGCAGGGCCTGCTGCAGCACCTTCAAGGCAAGGGCACGCACATATTTGTGTTCTACACTCATGAGCTTTGGGAAAGCAGCACAGCTTTTCTGGGCAGAGACTCAACAGGGATCTGCAGTTTGCTAATGATGAAGAAAACACCTCCTCTTTCCTCTCTGCTCCCTCCTTTTCCTTTTAGCCAACTCAGGTAGGACTGGCAAGCCCTCAAGAGCTGGCAGGTTATGCTCCAGCTGTGAAGCTCAGGCCTGAGCCTGCCTGGCAGACCTCACACTTGTTTTCCTACATGAGGTGACTTAAATACAACACAAAAGCCTCTCCCCAGCCCAGGCTATTTTCCAGAGCAGCCCTTACCGTGCTCACAGCTGGTGCCGTAGTACCCCGCCAGGCAGGAGCAGGCTCCGTACACAGGGTCACATGAGCCACCATTCTGGCACCGGCATTTCTGCGTGCAAGCATCCCCATAGAAACCGCTCACACAAGCTGGAGGAGACAAGCAAAGACCTCATCAGGCCTTGTCACAGACACACACAGTCTCACCTCATGTTATACCACAGAGCATTCGCTGGCCCAGGATGTTGATGGCTGCTCAAAAAGAGCAGCTGAGTCTGTGCCTTGACCAAGGAGCAGCATGTCTCACCCAGGGACCGTCACTCCAGGAGGCAGGAAAAGGGCTTAAATTAAAGTGCTCCACACTAAGCCAGTCTTAAGATTCTCAGGCTGCAGTTAAATGCACACTGACAAAGAAGGAGAGCACACTGTAGCCTCTCCCTTTGCTGCTCCCTCTTGGAAAAGGGTATTAGAGGGACCTCCCCGCTACTGCAGGCAGCCAGCCCGTGAGGAAACGGTTCAGACTATCCTCTTGCTGACTATGAAGAATTAGCGTGGAGTAGAAATCAGCATTACCTTCACTGCAGTTGCTGCCAACCCAGCCAGCATCACATAGGCATCCAGCTGTGCAAATACACACAAACAGGCATTAACAACAACACAGAAAGGCTGAGGAACAGCAGGAACTCAAAATTAGGAGCCTCTGCTTCTTGGGGTGCCCTCCTAACCTGAGGACAGACTGCCTCTCCTAGGGAACCCACAGAAGAGGAATCCTAAACTCACAAAGAGGTTAGGTGCAAGAACCCACCCATTACAGCTGCCCAACACAGCAGCTACCATGATACTTCCTGCTGATTGGATTTTGAGAAATTATCTCTGGGTCAGCTACTGGCAACACCTGTACCCATTGTGCTTTGCCCAATCATTTCACTGGTGCAAACTGGCCTGTGAGTTAAATCAGGGAGGTAGCAAGGAAATGGAAAAACAGGACTGAGCAGGCACAGAAGAGCAGAAGCTGAGGGTTTTACAGAAGAGTAGCAATTGCACTTGTAAAAATTGTGAAGCGGGGTAGCTAAGTAGAAAAAAGAAGGAACAATAAGGGGAGGGGGCAGAACTCAGCTGTTTTACTTGTTACGGTGTAATACACTGCCCTTTCCATCAGCAGATTTACAAAGAAAAGCAGGAGCACAACCCTGGGGGCAGAAAGGGAAACTGAGACACAGAGCCTGAAGTGAAGACCTATTACAGCTCTAGTTTCCAAATCTGAGTCCTAGCCTAGCATGGTTGCTACCTCCTAAACGCAACACGTTCTCCCCCTTTCCTCCAGCAGTAGAGATGGTCAGAACAGCTCCATGCACCCAGAAGGTAAGGCCAGGGTTGAGGCACGCAGCCCCTCCTGGCTCCCAAAGCCAGGGCATGGGCATCAGCACCTGCGGCACGAAAAGGCTGGGCTCCCAGCGTGGGCAGCCCCCCCAAAGAGCACTGCTTTTTGTGGAGAGGGAAGCAGCCGCTGCTGGTGGCAAACCACATCAACTACAATCCGAGCGCTACCCAGAGGCACCTCCCTGTTGGAGGCCACCTGTGTGCAGCACAGTGACTCACAGCCCGTGCAGACGCCGTGCAGGCTGCAGTTGGAAGGGCCGCAGTCCAAGATGTCGCAGGCTGGGCCTCTCCAGAAGTCTCCAGTGCAGCGGCACTCCCCGTGCACACAGACCCCGTGACCGCTGCAGTCTGCAGGCTCGCAGGTGGGCTCGTGGATACACATGATGGTCGAGATGCTCCGAGGGCAGCGCCACATATTGTCAAAGGAGCTGGGGACAGAAGATGGTTCCCATAAGATGTGCAAGCACTTTGCTGCTCCCAGCCCTATGTGAAACCAGTTGATACAACCACAGATTTTCATCCTGATTCACACTGGCAAAGGAGAATGTCAATAATGGAAAAATATAAAACTAGATTTCAGCCAGTGTTTTAACTAAGTATTAACTCCTATTGGCCAGGAGTCATTTCAAACACAGAATTACAAAAAAGTGCAAAAAAATGCAAGCAAAGTCTCCCTTTAAGCAGTCCTAGCTTTCCTAACTTTGGTGTTCAATATGCCTTTATTTCCTTTCATGTAAGTGACATCATTGCAGTAATAGCAACACTTGGCTTTCAGCTGCCAGACTGCAAACAGAATTTTAAATCACTTCATGTTTGCAGTCAAAAACAGCTAAAAACCTAAATCTAACATAAATTATTCTTTAGGTACCCTGACATGAGGCAGGGCAGGGTCTCCAAGTCAGTGTTTCTCTTCCATTAAAAACAAGCTGCTGACAGATCTCTGCTAATTTGGGTGAGCATGCAACTCTGAATTTCCCACTTGAAGAGCTGCTTTCACACCTGATTCCCACACCAGGCCACTCCATCATGCCAAACAGCTTTGCTGTACATCTGAAAACAGCTACAATTTAATCCCAGATGACTAAGTGGAAAAAACAGGTAGTCACTAAATTGCTTTAAATTTAGAGTCACTCTCCCTGAAAACCTGTCACTTGCCTTTACACTGTGAACTCCTAGCAATGCCGACTGACTTCCCCGCAGACCAGAGGAGTGGACTGAGCTCTGCACGCTAACAGGAGCTGCACAGTTACCTGTGCAGTCCTGGGCACGTGCAGCCGGCACCTACCAGTGCTCTGACGGGTAGCTTGCGAGGGTCCCATTTAGGACCAGAGTTGCCGACCCTCCACCATCCAGGTTGATCGCATTGATGATTCCCTGCTGCTTCAGAAAGTCAGCCATTTCCCAGAGGTTGAGCCTGCAAAAGCAAACGGTTGTTCATTCACTGCATTCGACATGAATGTCACTGCTGTGCCAGAAGCTTGGTCCCTCTCCCCGGCAGAAGGGGAGCAGCTCTCCCATCCCAGGTATGCTGACCCGCTGCCTGAAGGCTGCCACAGCATTCTGTGGCTCTGCCTTTCCAGCCCCACAAACTGGCAGGCAGTGCCTTCAGCTGACCTCCCGAGCTCTGCAGGTCTCTGCCTCAGAACACATTAGAGGCGGCTGCAGAGTCCCTCTGGCTTCAGTGACAGAATTTAAAGACTGACCTTGCACCTGCCCTGAGGGCTTACCGCAGCCCTGGCCTTACCCTCTGGATTCTGTCTGTCCATCCACATGAACCAAGACCAGCTGCCCCTGACTGTCATGTCCGACTGCAGTCCTGGCCGATATCACATTGATGAACTTGTCGAAGGTTCCTGTGCAGGAGAGGGAATAATTCATACACCAGCTGCGTGACAGGACTGGCTGTTTAGACACATTTGCCTACAAAATAGCTCCCAGCAAGGGGCGCAACTAAACTGAAATGCAATGAGAACAGAGCCCAGGTTCCTCTTGTTCATCCAAGCTACCTAGAAATAGCATTCCTAGAAGCACTCTTGTCTATCTGGCACAGGGACAAAGGAAGGGGATTCAGAAGCCCTCAGTTATAAACTCCTACAGGAGGCATCTGTTTCTTGTCTGGAGTTTCTCTGGACAAGCATCAACACCAGTTGTGTTACCACTTTCTACAGTCCTTAGCAAATTCTCTTCAGTAACACTGAACAGGCAAGCGCAGCCTCACCTTGCAGACAGCCTATTTCTTGTACTGCACCTGCTGCAGACTTAGGATAAAGCAGCACAGAAGAAATCTGGACCTCTTAAGTGAGCAGCAAACGCTGCAGGTACACAACAGGGTTTCCAAAGCTCCCACCACCTTCCAACAGTCTCATCAGAAGGACAGTCTATACCCAGGCTGAAGCTTTACAATATTTACCTGTGGTTTGGGTTTCATCACACTCAGCTATTTGACTCTGACTGATGTACACTTCCCCGTCTCTCAGGAGCCAAACTACCCCGCTCACAAGCTGCACGAAAGGGTTTGCTTGGTCCAAGACATCTTCCTCAGACAGGTAACTAGGAAAGAGAGAGCAAGAGGAGTTCCCCACAGTCACAGCAGCATCATGTAAAAGCCTCTTCTGCTGCCAATGGGCTCCAGAGGCAGGGAGAAGGGGAAAAGGTGGCTGAATGAATGCTAGCTACATCCAAAACTAGAGGGCAAGCAGTGCAAAGCATTCCTTCAGCAGCCAGAGTGGAACTTCTCAGCTGTTACGTACAAAGCCACCGTTAATGACTGTCCCAGGCCACTGTGCATGAAACAACTCCTGCCAACAAAGTGGTCAGTGGACCTCAGCCAGGATAATAAGGGCAGAAAGCATCTGGCAGAACATGAGGTCAGAGCCATTGCCAAATACTCAGGGATCTGTGGGAGGACCTTTAACATCTCGCTGTTTGCTGGTTTCCATCCTGCAGAACAGCGACATCCATCAGCTTTTGAGGGGGTTTTCAGCTACAGCATCCAGTCTGCCTGCAGCTGCGCCGAGGGACGCTACCTGTTCCCTCCATCTGGGAACGTTTCCTTTCCTCTTCCAGCCAGCAAAACCTTTCACTGAACAATCAGGCAGCAGAAAGGACTGTTCGGCTACCATTTCCATGATCAGGCAATGTGTGTCGCTATGGGATGCTTCCCAAGGGATATTATTCTCTCAAAAAGTAGGGTGCTGAGCAACATCTGGTTCATCAAAACCTGATGCCAGTTGGTGTTCGCAACCCACAAGACAGCAGCAAAAGCTGGAGCTGAACAGCTGTACGCTCACTGTAAGCTCTGCCAGTGGATTTTGGTTTAAAGCCAACTGCTGTTACATGCTCCAGACACGTCTTGTGGGAGCTGGATGCTTAACTTTTAGGTTTTTAGTGTGTGTGACTGCAGCCGAACAAAGCATCCTGTTTTGTAAGATAAAGTGTAACTGAAAATACCTGAATGGAAAACATGCAGAAAGAAATCCCTTTAATGATGGGAAGTAAACCCAAAATGAACACAGCTGAAAACTGATCAAATTGCACACCACCATGAGCACAAACTAATCAACTGTCAGCTTTTAAAGCCTGCAATTACCTAACCCCAGTCTAGATGGTAGAGGCAGCACCTCTGCTAGGCTGGGGGTAAGTGTGCCCCAGCGCACTGTCCTGCTGATCGTGACACAGTGTGAGAGGGTCAAGTGAGGACTGCTTTCCCCACTGCCCCGACAGTCCAAATTGTTTATACTGTAACTATTTCTAGTGTCACATTTTGGAAACCACGAAGACACCAAGCAGACAAGGCATGCAGTGCCCTCAGGAGGCAGCAGATGCTGCAGCTCATGCAGCAGGGAGCTGGAGGCTCTGCAGAGAGCAGCACGTGTGGGCAGACATGGTGACACCACAGGGTGCAGCCTCCAGCACGAACCAGCCCCAGCACAGCAGACACCTGGATTCGGTTGAGCTGCGGGGGGAGAATACAACACTCCAGTCTCAGGCTGCGGGGATGGCTGGTGCCTCTCACTGAGGCTGGGGCTAAGGGAAATGGTGTCCTGGTGTGTACTGGTCGAGAAGCTGTGCTGCCAGGACAAGCAGCTACAGGAGCAGGTCAGCACACTGCACAGCAGCCAGGATGATGAGAAAGAAATGGATGGATAATAACCTGCAGAAACTGAAGCCTCAACCCCACAGTGCCCACAAGGAGCACCCAGAATCTGCTCGCTGGGCTGGCAAACCCTGCGATGATGAAGGCTGGAAGACTCCCAGCTCTGGCACCATGAGGGAGCTCTTCCTCCTCCCGCAGATCTGCACCTACAGAGCAGGGTCAGCACCCTGCAGCAGGCAAGGGGCTGGGAGCTCTGCGAAACCAAACATCTGTGCCAGCTAAGCAGGAACCACAGCGGCACCAGAGGAGGTGGGAGTGGGAGGCTGCTGTGGTTTAAGGAGGTTTGCCGGGGGCTCGGACCTGGGATGTTGTGGGGAGACTGCTGAGGCTTCTCCAGCCCTCAGATTATTACTGCCTGCTACTCTGCCATGCAGGCACCATCAACACTGGTGGGGAGACTGTGAGTGTATCAAGAGTGTGGCCATGGGGGTGACAGCCATGGGTGGCCCAGGTAGTTCTCTGTCCTGCTAGTGAGCAGTAAGGGCTTGAGAAGCAGTAGATGGAATCTGTGGGTCAATAAGTGGTAGCACTGCTGGAGCTGACAACAGGAACGTGGCTTTTACAATGACAGAAGCCTCTTTGAGGACTGACGACTGACAGGCAGAGATGGATCCACCTGACCAAGTGAGGAAAAAGTAGCTTTTGTAAAGAGTCTGGCCAGTCTGGTGATGAGAGCTTTACACCAGGAATGATGCGGGAGGGAGATGATTGCCCAGTCCAGCGAGGAAGTGGTAGATCAGGTTGTCACAGGCTGCAGGGTGACATGGACAAAAGACCTTGTAACAACAAAAAATAAACAAAAAAGCCTGATGGGAATCTCAGCTGTACGCACACAAATAAGGAACCGCTGAGAGGACTTATAGGGGAAGTTCTCACCCCTTTCCTGGAAAATCAGGATGGGTGCCTATGTGAAACTGCACGGTAACGCACAAAACAGGGAATTAGAGGCCTGCGCAGCTGCGGGGCTACAACTTCATTGGGATCATGGAGATGGTGGGATAGCATGACTGGAATGCTGCGAAGGCTGGATACCAGCTCTTTAGGATACACTCGCACCCAGTGAAGGCAGAGGGAGAAGTGGGGAGCAGCAGCCCCTTACAGAAGAGAGCAGCAAGAATGCCTGGAGCTCTAGGCACCAAGCACAAGCTAGCTGAGACCTTAGGGTGAGACCTCACAGGTCAGGATTAGAGCACCAGCAGAGCGACATGCGTGATGTCATGGTGGGTGCCTGCCTCATCCTGCCTGACCAGGAAACGGCAGATGAGGCCTTCTTCAGACAACTGGAAGAAGCCTCATATTCATGGGCCCTGGTGCTCATGTGGGACTTTAACCACCCTGGTACCTGCAGAAAGGGCAACACAGCGGAGCACAGGCAATCCAGGAGATGTCTGGATTTCTACTCAACAGGCATTTTAATACGACACTTAAGAGGACATTTTCACTGTGAAGAGTAGTCAAACACAGGAACAGGTTTGCCCTGAGAGGTTGTGGAGTCTCCATCCTCAGAGATGTTCAAAACCCCGCTGGACATGGCCCTGAGCAACCTGCTGGCGCTGACCCTGGTCCGAGCGCGGTGTTGGACGAGGCACCTCCAGGGGTCCCGTCCAGCCTAGCGTTGCACAGTCCACTCTGCCTGCCTCCTCTGCAGGGAGGACACAGACCTCTCCCCTTCTACCACAACCAAGTGTACCTGCTGCAGGTTGGGAGAGGAGACAAGGGAACCTAAGCAGCTAGAGAGCATCAGAGTAACTCATCCAGCTTGTCTTCATCCTAGGAAAGGATGGCCAACAGCCAGGGAGAGAGCTCAGTGGATTACAGGCAGGACATCCCTAATTTCAGAGACCAGAGCACCCTAATGCTCTAACCGGGAGAGGCCAAGGAGGCAGCGTCTGGGCGGCGCCTGCCGCCTGAGCGATCCCTACCAGCCTTCAGGGAGAGGACAACGCTCTCCAAACACCCCACGTTCTCACCCGAACACCATGGTGCCATCCTTCCGGATGCCAAACTGGGCGTTCTGGAGGCCGCCGGCGTTCCTCACCAGCCTTCCGTCGCTCACGACGTTCCCGAGACACTCCCCGGTTTCCATGTCGAAGTAGCCGCCGTTCTGGGCCACCAGGCACTTGCCCAGCCTCGCCGTCTCTTCCACGGGGGCTCTGCGGCGAGCCCGGCAGCCTCCTGTGCCGCCGGGCTCCAGCACGGAGAAGGTTCTCAGGGGGTTTCTCACAAAAGTGAAGTGGCCGTAGACCACCTTGCGGTCCTCCCCCACCGAGGGGACGTAAGAGACAAAGGTCCTGGTGGTGGCCACGGGCAGGCCCGTGCTGTTGTCGCCGGGCCAGGCCTCGTGTGTCACGTTGCCGTGCACGCGGGGCTGGCAGTCCCTGACGTGCCGGTGGTGGTGCCGAGGGCCGTGCCGGGCGGGGAGGTACGGCTGGAGCAGGCGGGGGCTGGAGGCGGCCCTGCAACGACAGCGCCGGTTTACCGAGGCGTCGCGCGCGGCAGGCGGCGGAGGCCCCACCGCACCCCGGCCTCCGCTTCCCCCTTCCC
>VXAL01004722.1:118829-128892 GCA_013399475.1 Chauna torquata | reverse complement strand
GCCTGGGGAGCGGCCCCGCAGCGGAGAGGCGGTAGCTGGCGGCTGGTGGTGCAACGCGGGTGAAAGACGGGCAAAAGCGTCGCAGCGGGACCGGACCGCCGGGATGGTAACGCGGAGGCCGCGCGGCCGTTAGGGTCTGCAGAAGAGCATCCTTTCGTCGCGTCTCTCTTCCTTTTCGTAGTGAAGAAATACCAGCTGTTCTCTGTGATACTTCCTTGGTTCACGGTCAGCGCATCTAACCTGGCTTTAAACTCCTGAGCGCAGCTCTAACAATGATTTTTCACTGTCGAGCTTGGTGTCTTCCACAGGGCCTTGGCAGGTAATACAGCAAATGTTTCTGTCAGGAGGCTTCTATCTGCTTTCGGCATCTGCACTTCCATCTGAAAACAGGGATCGGCAGACTGAAAGTAGCTAAAAATTGTTTATTACATACGTGTGTTAGAACCTGGAGGGATGCAGATGTTGAAGGCATTTGGTACTGTTGTGGTTTAACCGCTGAGCCCCACACAGCCGCTCGCTCACTCCCCGCAGTGGGATGGGGGACAGAATTAGAAGGGTGAAAGTGAGAAAACTCACGGTTTGAGATAAAGACACTTTAATTGCTAAAGGAAAAGCTGTGCACACAGGTAAAGCAAATTAAAGAAATCATTCACTACTTCCCATCAGCAGGAAGATGTTTAGCCATTTCCAGGAAAGCAGGGCTCATCACGCATAACGTTACTTGGGAAGACAAATCCCACAACCCCGAACATCCCCCCTGCCTTCCTCTTTCTTTCTCCCCAGCTTTTATGGCCGAGCATGACGCCATATGCTAGGGAATATCCCTTTGGTCAGCCTGGGTCAGCTGTCCCGGCTGTGTCCCCTCCCAGCTGCTTGTGCACCCCCAGCCTCCTCGCTGGCAGGGCAGCGTGAGAAGCGCAAGAGCCCTCGGCTCCGTAAGCACTGCTCTGCAGCAGCTAAAGCATGGTATGTTATCACCACTATTTTCATCATAAATCCAAAACATATCACCATACCACCTACTATGAAGAAAATTAACTCTGTCTCAGCAAAAAACAGGACAACTACCTGGCAGGACTGGGACTTGAGACAGCAAATTAAGAGATATCACAGAAATATCTAGGATATTAATTCAGATCCAGTGAAGTCGAAGATCTCTTTGGAATTCAGTAGAATTTGATCTACAGAAAAATGTTTGTATTCAGTGGTAACAGATCCCTCTCTGGGATACTATAAAACCTAACAGGAAAAAACACATAGTGGACAACTGCCCAGTGTTGCTATAACTAAAAACTAGCTCCCAAGGTTTTGTATCGCAAGGCAAGATTGTGATTTGAACGGTTAATTCTCTTTCACTACAGACTGAGCACTAGTACTCCTCAAGGACCAACCACCTCTCTGTGCAAGTGGCATTCCTGTTGCCAGTCTGCAATGCGCTGTTATCGTCAGCAGCAGTAGTAGTAGAGGAACCCTCCGAGCGATCCTACTGCAACAGCTGTGTAATGGGAGGAACATCCATCTGTGGAGAAAGTTATTGAACAAGGCTACAAGGCTTGCACAGGTGATGATCTGTACTGATTTTAAAACCATATGCATTTGGAAGGCTACAATAAAGTTTAGTCAGGGAGATCAAATGGTAAAATTGAACTGCGAGTCAGAACTTGGATTGGATTTTATAGCCAGCTTTGCCCCATGATTTGCGTGACCCTGTGCTAAGCATTTGTCCTTGCACAAAACATTCTCTGTGCTCTACTGTACCCAGCTGTTGAGATAAGAATAATCTTATTTTTCTACCTAGCAGGAGTATTGTGAGTCTTTAATAGACACTGAAGAAAAAAAAATATACTATATATAAAGAAAAACATTTTATTTCATGATATGAATGTGTATCACAGTACGAATAGCTTCAGTTGATATCCCTATGTGTAGGACTTCTGGATTTCCAAAGATCAGAAATATAGACAGCCAGATAGATTAATACTGGAGTTGCCACATGCAATGCAAATATAAGAACTTTAAGATTTCTGAATTTCCCTTGCACTGGGCATCCTGCTGTAGAAATTAGGGAGACATTTGACTCGTTTTATGGATGATAACGAACACTAGCTGTCTGCCTACTCCAAGTGCTTTATTTTACAAATGCCATATTAACTGTGCCTTTCAGGAGCAATTTTTTTTGGTAAGCCTATATGGATACATGGTAAAATGATAATATTGGTGAACCGGTGAATGTGAAATTTAACCAACTTTGCTCACAAATTACCTGCAAATGGACTTGTTGTTTCTAAGTACTGATTTGCGGGACCCTGACTTCAGCAATAGGTCCCAATTGTCCTGACCAGCCTCACCTGGTGCCACCACACCTTCTGCCCGTGGGCCTAGAAGCCTCATTTAAGCTCGGGCCTGGCCTTCAATTTTTCCCTGAACTAGGCTGTAGATGTATGTATTTCCAGTTGTGTTCCTGATTTTTTTTTTTATTTTTTATGTTTCAAATTTCCTGGATTGACCGTGGCCTTGTTACCTTGCTTTTGCCTGATGATCACTGGACTGTCAATAGGACCCGCTGTCACCATGCTGCTCTGTTCACCCAACTCAGGTTGCTGTGGGACTGTGTGCTGTACGTAAGATCATTTCCTGGCCTATGCTACAGTCACCCTTGGCTTGCCTTCCCTTAGGAAACAGCTGACTCTTGCTCCCTGTCTTTGTAATTCAGAGTATTTTATCCAGGCCCGTTACAGGCTCTGATTATGGTCGCTTATTCAGGACAGACACAGATTGGAGTTTTCATTCTATGTTCGTGCTGTGACATCTGTCTCCAAACTGTCATTTAATAGCAGGATTCCTCCCTGACAAAAATCTTGTGCTACTTCAGGATAATTTTTCTTATTAATGCAAACATCTGTGATGCCTTCTTTCCCTAAATGTTCTTAGGAAAAAAAGAAAGTCACTTGTACATTGAAAAAAAGGGAAGTTAGAATTACCTTGGGAACAACTGTGTCAATTTATGTTATTGAATAATTTGTCCACACTTGTTCAGCAGCAATTAGAACAAAGCTTTTTAAAAAATACATGTAAAATACACCTTCCGTTAAATACCTGCGAACATCTTTTCCCTTCTCTTAACTCTCCTTAACAGCTTCTTTTGGTCTTCTACTCCAGCAGAGCGTTCAAAATCTTTACCTGGAGAGAGAAGAGTGTGATATCTGGTTTTTTTTGTTTCCTTTTCCTTTATTTTTTAAAAAGGAAACACGGGGAAGTGGATTGCTCCCTCGATGCTGAGGGCACACACAAGAAGATTTGTTAACACCTCTTGTTTCTGAAGTTTCTGTTGCCTTGAAGCAGAGGCAATGGCCTTATCTTACAGCTGACCAAACAGGCTTCCAGTGAGGAAATATATTTCAAATGGGCTAAGGTTTTGGCAGTCTATATGACCAGGCACATTCTTTGTGCTGAAGCCAGTGTAGCATTTGTGAAAGATTTTGTACGTGAAAAACCTGTTCTTCCAGTGGAGGTGGTGGGGGGTACCCTTTGAGTTTTCAGTAGGACCTTAGAGAAATTCTATAATACAGCTCTGTGATTGGCTATCCACATCTTGTGCATTTAGACAAGGTACTGCAACACCTCATTCCTGTAAGGTAAGGCTTACTCACTGGGTTCCCCAAAGCATCCTTCCTTAGGCTTCTGCCAAGTGAGAATCTTCTCTAGCCATCTGAGTTTGTAGAAGTTGGAGAAACCAGACATGCCACAGAGCATAACTAGGGGAAACAAAATGGGACAGAAAACCACAGCTTTTTTTGTCATTACTCTTTGATATGCTTGATCTCCAGCAAAAAACATGTTCATAAAGCTTAACCAAATTCATGCCATATTAATCCTGAAAATCAATGTTAACAACAGATTTAGGCAAACAAATTCCAGGTTTCGGATTATGTCCCTTACAGTATAGTTAATGTATGTAATTAAACCATAAGCTTTACTTTATACACCTTAATTTTTGATAAAAATTTAGCTTGTAAAATTAAAGATAAATATCTGAGGCTGTAAGTTTTAAATGTCATATAACTGATTAATGTTGCAAATATCTCTTGTCTTTTGTTAGGTGATTCACTGCTACTGAAGAAAAAGCTTAGCTTTCCTTATTTCACAATAACACTTACAACATTGTTGGTTAACTGAGTTATAGGTTACATACTGTTTTCCATGAAGAGGTCTCGAGAAGAAAGCTTGAATCCATTGCTTTCAATCTCCAAGTTTATTTTCATCATGCTAGCACAGAAAATATTCTTGTAATACTGAGTCCTCAGGAACAGATGATCAGAGCATCCTTTCTAGATAAAGAAAAGAACTTAAAAGAGAGGATCTAAAAGCTGTGAATTGCAATTGAAAGTCTTTTATTGGATTCAAATATTTTGTGATAAGTCAATGTTATTTTTTAGCAGGATGCGTTTTCGTGGACTATAGGCTCTCCACAATATAATGTGTCCTTCTTAATGAGCCTTGGGTGAATGGAAAAGAATATCAGTATGTGGTACCTGCACAGCAAGCAGGAACCCTCATCGTCAATCTCTTTCAAGACTAACAATATGTGAAATAGTATTTTTCAAGCAGCTTGTTTGATTATCTACCTATAGAGTTGTCCCAGTAGGCATGTATGTCGCCTGGTGCCTAAGCACAAGTTAGGTATGAGTACCATGCCATTGATTACTGGTAACGTGTTGCATGAATAATGTGCATGTTATCCTTTGGACATGTCTGTTCTACAGATTTTTGATGAAGCACAAACATGAAATAGGTAATCAGGAAGGAGTGGCCTTAAAATCAAGTTGAGAAGCTGGAGAAAACATGACTAATAAAATTATAAATACAATCCTAGGTGTCTTAGATATTTCACCACAGTTCAGGGTATTTGTGAGTGGAATCAAAGAACCACAGGCCCTTTGCTCTGTCTAAACTAGGTTTAGAAATGGTGTTTGGAGAAACCTGTCCCAGCCTCTCCTCCCTCAATTCTCTCTTCCCTCATCTTCCATTCAATGCAGCCCCTGCTTCTTCTTTTTTCTCTGTTACTCCAACCTCTTTTCAGTCAGGAAAGGTAATTTCTAAGTTCTTGGTTTCCCTCCCTTGAGAGACATTTGGCAGAATCATAATTTCTTCTGCCACAGCTTAAGTGCTTTCCCAGTATATTCAAATCCATTGGAACGATCAGTTGCCTCCTAGACAGAGTGCAGCAAGCTAGTTCCTGCAGATTCTTCCTCCCTCCCTATATTTGTTCCTAGGCGTGCCACTGACCAAAGTTCCCCTCACCACCTTCATTCAGCCAGTTCTCACAAGATTCCAGGTCTACCTCCACAAAGAATTTCTCTTTACTCCTGCAAGCTCTTGTACCCTTCAGGTGAATTTGATTATATTACTATTAGGAAAATACTGGCTTTCTTCAATGTACTGCCACTTCCGTCTTTCCTTTTTTTTTTTAATTTGCCTTCATCTAGAAGTAGAATTTGAACTTTACCTCTGAAATCCAAACCACTCAGATACTTATCTAATAAAGATATTGAGAAAGCATCTCTAGCAAACCTTTACTGTTTCTCCTTGTGATCTCTACCTTCCCATCACACAATCTACTGTTATATTGCTTTCTTTTCCATGTATAATATTAGCTGCCATGGTTAATAAATCTTGGATAATAAAACTTGTCACTTACCATATCAGCAAACATGAAGTAGAAAAGCTGATGGGACAAGGAGTAATCTGAGCAACCAGGTTTTGTCATTATGTTCCTACAGGTGCTTGTGACAGTGCAGGACTTGCCATTCTCCTTCCTGTTAAAGAGTAGCAACACAGATGGAGCTGAAGAGTCTGATATAGGAAGATCTATTCCCCTTCTGTACAACTGCGGGATACAGTAACTCTCATTTCCTGCTTGCCAGCATAAATGCTACCAGACAGTAGAAAAGGCCCAGTGGCAGTCAGAAAGGATCTGCTGATATCACAAAAACGTACCATGTTCCTAGTAAATATGAGAAGCATCTGTCGCTTGTTTGCTCTGTAAAACACTTGGCGCTACGAAATGAAGTATAGGCCAGCAAGGTATCAGTTTGGTTCCATGAATGGGGAAAGACCCAAAAACGTGGTCCTAAAATTGGTGCAAATTCTGAAAGCAGATCAAAGAAGAAAGCCTGTAATTAATGGTAAGTCAAGGGAGATCTCAGGTCCTGCCTGACTTCTTGTCTGTCTATAGTCAAAGGTACTCTTGCGTGTGTGTGCATGTTGCCTCTCCGTGGCTTTCAGAGCTAAATATCCCTACTGTGCAGACCTGCCTTTAGTGCTCTTCTCCAGGCCACCCAAAAAATCAGCAGCAGAATCGTTACTTCCAAGAATTCTTGTTTGTGCTCCCATTTGGGCTCACTAGTCCCTCTTTTCTAAGTGCTCTCAAGATGGATACCAGATTCTAAGTAAACTGTTTCTTTTCATTAACTTTAACATCTTTGCTGTTTCGTAGGTCATTGCATAAAGGCAAAACACTGCAATGCAAATACCTTGAGCTTGAACGAGAACTATTTTTTTTAACACCATAGGTACTAGTTACTTTTACCTTTGAAATATTTGGGATCGTTCTGCACTAGAGAATGTGTTGCTTTTTCAATCAGAGAAGACAACTTCTTCACCATGCTTTCAACTTGGGTACGCTGAGCAAGTAATTCATGTTCTGAGGGCCACTTTTCTAGGGTTCCTTTCAAATAGCCTGCAGAAACAAAATTCATTTTGTATACTATCATAAACTCTCAGCCCACTCCATTTTTTTCTCCTCCTTTCTAAAAATAGTTTTGTAGCTACCCCTAGTGACTGCCATTCTCCCCACCACCACCATTTTTTTTTAAATGAGAATTAACCTAGAGCCCATCAAGTAATCCAATGTACTAGAATATATTATATCTAAGTAGCGTCTCCTCCGACTGGTTAGAAGGTATCTTACTGCAGAGCATTATGCTACTGCAATTAGAAGCCAAACTATTACTTGATATGATATGAAGAAACAAGGAAGAAAAGAAAGCTATGAAATATAGCTAATGTGATCTCTGTAGGAGAGTATGTTAAGATGTTGCAGAGGTAGTCAAGCATTCCTGTAGCACTCCTCTTTTTTTCTTCCTTTGAAGAATGGCTGCTAATCCAGTGATGCTCCAGCAATGTTCAATCAGACTCAGAGAGCTTCTGGGACAGATGCGACTGTTCAGCCCGGAGAAGAGAAGGCTTGGAGGGGATCCCTCCAATGTATACTGTTATCTGAAGGGAGGGTACACAGAGGACAGACCCAGACTCTTTGCTCTGGCACCCAATGACAGGGCAAGAGGCAAAAGGTAGAAACTGAAACACACGAGGTTCTGTCTGAGTGCAAGGAAACACTTTTTCATTGTGAAGGTGACCAACCACTGGAGCTGGGCACCCAGAGAGGTTGTGGAGTCTCCATCCTTGCAGATATTCAAAAGGCCCTGGATGTGGTCCTGGGCAACCTGCTCTAGGTGGCCCTGTTTGGGCCAGGTGACCTCCAGAGATGCCTTCCAACCTCGGCTGTTCTGTGGTTCTGTGAAATGGATAGTATCCATATGGCAAAAAAGAGGACTTCTCAAATGTCAAGAAAACTCTTTATTCCCCAGGAGATCACTCACACTTCTACAGGCAAGGACTGTTTAATCAGATGCAAGATGGCAGATAACCACTGTTGTTGTTACGTTTGCTTACTGTCCTTTGTGCTTCTGTGAGTTTGGCAGACTGCTTACAGTAAGTTGGTAGTGCATTCTGTTAGTCCTTTAATTTCTGTGTCTGGCTGGCTATGGATCTGTTTGCACTCCAAGCTTATTTTAGGGATATCATGATACTACTTTTACTGTCTGGTTTATGAAGAAGAATATCTAATCTGAAGATCAGACTGTGACCCCTTCTGGAGGTGACTGGAATTTACCCGGAGACAAAGTAGCCACGTAGTCAGGTTACCACCTTCCTCCAAATTCCTCCAGCTCATTGGAAAATGTGGATGTGGTTTAGGGAGTGCTTACACCCCTCTGCCCTCTCTGCTGCACCCACATTCCAGGTAAGGCAGATGTCGAAGAAGGGGGATGCTGAGAACACAAAGTTCTGATCCCAAACTCGGGAATGGCCCCTTCAGGAGAAGACAGTGTTGCTGCTGGAAGTAACATGGAGCACACACAAATTGACTGTACCTTTTATTAGGCCTAAAATTTGTGTGTAGAGGCAACTCTTATCCATAACTGGTTTGGGTCCCACAGGGGAATATAATATCAGGTATTATCAAATAGTTTGAAATAATCTTCTTCAGCTTATTCTGTACCTCCCAACCCAGAGATAACCCAGGTGAGTCCTCTTAAAAACAAGAAGAATCGAGGTTTCCTTCTAAGACATGCTTTTTATACAAAGAACAGCTGGATCACTGCTTCTGTCATTGCAATTAAGGAGCTGACTCTTTAAAACGTGGTAAAAAATGACTTTAGAAATTAAATATACATATATCATGCTACTAGCAGTCAAATCTGTTTAATGTAAACAGTAAAGTCAAGAAAGCTGGTATCAGCTTAGTTCCTTCAAAAAAAAAAAAAGCCAGACTGAGTCACAATACCTTGCAATACATGAAATCCCAGCACTGCATCTAAATTGATGTCCTGATACCGGCTCTCCATGAAGACAGTCACTTTCTCCAGGGCAGATATGACAGAGCTCCTCACATCAGGCTCAGCTTTCAAGAAGCTGGCCTTGGAGAGAAAGATCAGCAGCAAGAACAAAGTGTACAACATTGCTACTCTACTCAGAGAGGTTGTGTAACTTCTAAATAAATGTCACTTGCTCACAGCAGGTCCTGCTCTGTGTGATGGGATACTTTCCCTTGCCAGTTTAACCACAGGTATGCCGTTGTGGTGTCGCAGAAAGCCTGATTGCCATCTTCCGTGCTAATAAATGTCTCATGCCTTTAAATGCCAGCCAATACGCTTGGCAGCACAGTTCAGCAGATCAAATCCAGTCCTTCATCCTTAGCTTCAGTAAAATTGCTGCAGCTGCCAGCAGCAGAGGGAGCTCTTGGTCGTAGGTAGAGAGAACGAGAGGTAAACGACTGTCCATCTGCAATTAAAAAACAGAAATCTGGAAGTGCGCACAGTATTATTGAAGAAAGTGCTGAGAAATCATTTCCTCAGAGCACTTGTAGAGCAGAGGGTGTGTGCATGTCCGCTGAACGCACTGTGGTGAGTGGGCTGCCGAAGGGCACGGTGAGAGGCAGACTGCCTGCGGTCAGACCCGTTCCTTATCCCCTCGGTTCCTTGTCGGGGAGTGACCGGCCCGCTAAGGCCAATTCTTTGCTGCCACACCTGGGATAGGGAGGAAAGGGGAGTCTGCGGGTTTGGAAATGAAGGGCTGCGGAAACGAAGGGCCTAGCTGTACGTTACCGCCTGCTCCGAGCCCTGACCAGTAAACACATTAAATGCATTTATTGTGTACCTAGGGTTAATGTGCTTCGCTAGTGAGAGCTGAAGGAACAGCTCTGCTAAGCCAGTGCTGCTCCACAAGGTATTAAGTATGCTGAATGAAGCAAATTATCCAAATTCAGCAGATTTCTAAGCAAAACCTGTTTTTAAATGAGTTTTTCAGGAAGGAATCCATTTCGGATGGATGGTGTGAAGGTGCTGTCAGATGGCTGTGGGTGGTGTGGCCTGCAGGCAGCCAGGCCCCGGGCTGCCCTCAGGAGGGCTGTGGTGATGCCGGTTCCCCACACCTCACAAAGCTGCTCCTGGTGAAGGAGAAGTGTGAGGGAATGCGTGGAGCGCTGGGAAGGAAAACCGAGGAGCTGCCGCTCCCCTCATTAAATAAAACTCCCAGTGGGCACGGAGCGGGCACGCTCAGCCGAATGCTGCGCGCCGTGAGACGTCGCATCCTTTGGTGCGATCTGACGCCATCCATGAGGTAAATCTGGGTGAAAACCGCGAGTAAGCGCGCAGGCCCCGCCGCCGCCCGCCTGCTGCCCCGCAAGCCGCGGGAGCCCCCTCAGCCTGCGGCCTCCGCGCCG
>VXAL01004722.1:91832-105363 GCA_013399475.1 Chauna torquata | reverse complement strand
ATTTTGAGGGAGATAGCAAAAAAGTTGAGCATTGCTACTGTTACGACTGTCCTTATCAGGAACTACATTGTTAGAAATCTGTATTTCGGAGGCTGATTGCAAAAGACTTGGTTTGAGCTGCAGCAGTTTTTATTTTGAACAATTTTTATTTTGAACAATTTCCCTGAGAACAGAAATATTGAGGAAAGGAGGAAAACCTGACCATTAAGGGGTACAAAAGATGAGCCTTACTTCTTAGCACTGTGAGTCTGAAATTTGTCAGTCGTGTTCAGAACTCCCATTTAGTAGGTGGTCATTTACTACACAGAAATGTTGAGACATATGGTATATGCACGTACCAGTTACTCTAGATGCAACACAATAAAAGTATGACCTGTTGTAACAGCAAGTAGTAGATATGTGTAATTCACCCTGTTGTGAAGTGCCTTGCCTTCATGAGTCTTCATGAGTCATTAGGCTGTTTTGTGCATTCTCTCAACAGCATGGCTGGGTTTGAGTAACATACATGCAGTGACTTCATGTTATAGAACTCACATATTTAATGTATCACACGTAATACCTTTGCTGACAAAGACGATTGTCATCAAAATGACAGTTACATTTTGTCATTGCTTTACCTGAATTCTGAGGTGATTTTTGCTTTGCAAAGCCCCTAAACTGGGGACTAGCTATAGCTACAAAATTTTACTATTGCTAGATTTTCTATTATTAGATCTTTATGAACTCTCTCAAGATTTGAACATAAGCAACTTCCAAAAAGGCAGGTTTTTTTTTTTTTTTTTAAATTTTATCCCTCATGAGAATGAGGATGTTTATGGTTAAAATTCATGAGGGTCTCAAGAGTGGCAGATTTATCATCCGTTTCTGGATTAAAAAAAAATACAGAAGGTAAAAATAATTTGCTCCTCAGTGTTAAGTAAACTGTTGAATAGCTGAAAAAGACAAAATGGTGAAATGAACTGGGAGACATTTCTCCAGACACAGTAACTGAAGTAGGATTGACTGATCCCTGCATGCAAATATCTTGGTGTTTGTTTCTGCTACCTGCTTATTCCTGCATGATGCCACACAATCAGGCGTAATCAGAGGTGAAAAGTACCTGCTGCAATGATGACGTCTGGCTGCAGATCCAACAGTTGTTTTCCTGTCACTGAGCCCCAGTCAAGTTCTGAAACAATTAGTTTTGGTTGTCGGTAGTTCATCCCTTCTGCCTCTTGCCCTTGGGACTCTGTTTGGATTTGATTAGTAGTTTCAGGCTCCAGGGCAAAACCATTCAAACGGATGTTTTCCGTCAGCTGTTTGAGAACACAGTGGTGGTAATCACTAAATATATATGCCTTGGGGTTGCAGGTTTTGCAGATTGCAAGTCCAGTGAAGCCAGTCCCACTTCCTAATTCCAAGACCGTCCTGAAGGTTAATGAGTAAAGCAAGTATTGATTAGGACTCTTGAGTTATGAAATCAAAACATTCCAAGTATATTTAAAGATAAAATCAGCTACAGATTATTTCAATAATTTTTGAGTTAACCATCTACAATCTAATCTTTGTTTCAAGTAACTGGTAAAGTTGGTAAACAACATGCAGTTTTAAGTATAAAAATTAATCAGTAATTGAAGTATGTCTCCTGCTTTTCCAGTGCACAGAGCACTTCCATCACTGGGGTGAGATACGTTCCACCTGTTCCTTGACTTCTGCAGCATGGTCGTCTCCATCTAAACTGGCTGTCCAGTTCTTTTCTTTGTCAGTGGAGGGACACAGATGCTTCTGGAGCACAGTCCCTTTCTTTGAGAGGTAGATACTTAAAATTAACTTAGCCAAACCTTTCCCAAAAAGGTTCTTGTTCCTCTCCACTGCTTATAAACAAAGTCTGGATGATGAGATTAGCTGTGCACATCTGCATTACAATCACTGCAAGTTAGGTGGGCTGAATCCCATCAAGGAGGGAAGCGCACTAATTAAAGTTAATGGCTTAGACAGTGTGGTAGCTGAAATTTAACAACCTACAGTACAGAGCAGGTCAGACTACATGGTGTAATGGTTTTCATTTTAAAGTAACTATGAAGTACTCTTCTGAATTAAAGTTCAGCTGTTGCAGAATAGAAGAGAGCAGCAGGTAGCTGGTAGGAAAATTCATTTCAGTTCTTTTTGTAGTAAATGCTGTGCATTATTGAATCACAGTTGTGCATATAACTCACTCATGGTATGAATGAAAATATCTTGGCTTCTTTCCCCATCTTTCTGTCTGTGATGATGTTGTTACCTGTTACTGAAAACTATGGAGTTCTCTATTGCCCATTCAGCGAGATAAAGAGCAGCATCCCAGGTGACAAGCCCTGTGGTTCCTTGAGAGATAATCGCCTCACTCTCAGCAAGGGTAACGGATTCTCCAGTGGGCTGGAGGACATGCACAGGAGGAGAAAGATGAATCAGCACAGACGGTGGATATTGCAGTTTACAGTCAATATTACCACCTGGAAAAAAAAAAGGTTGGAAGCACTCTGGGTTTCTGGAAGTGACTTTTAAAGCCACTTGTTGCTTGGTTTAAGTAATTAAAAGTGATTGACAACAAAGCAGTACTATTAGTTTTTACCAGTAAGTAGTTTTTGTAACAGTGAGTAGATTCTTCTTCTTTTAAAATATCTGCTAGCGTATCATACAATTCATCCAGGGGTTCCGCTGCTGTGGATTCATGCTGTGTGAAAGGGAACAGGACAGAGCTTCAGCTATCAAATTGTTAGTCATGAAACAGAAAACACACATGTTAAATACTATTTCAATACACTGTTGGCCATAACATTTTACACCGAATGCTGTTTCATGTTATTAAGAATAATTCAGCTTGGCCCATAATATAAAACTGCTGTTTTCAAGAAGACCCATCCCAAGATGAAACAGAGTTGCAAGCAACATGGAAAGTAAGCGCTACCTTTTTAATGAGTTCAGTTAGAAAGCGTCTTCTGTACTTGATGGAAGGGGGATATTTTACACACAGAGGGTGGAGAACAGTCTAAAACAATAAAACAACAACTGCAGTTGAAACCCATTACCAAGTGAAGATTTTATGAAAAGCATGAAATGCAGTGACTCAGCCTGTAGCTAGAACAACTGATGCTGAGCCAGAAAAAGAAATTTGGTGATTTCTGGTCAGTTTGTTAGGTTACAGATCTGCGGCAGCAGAGGCACTTCTCACTGTTCGAAAAGTAAATAGCAAAACTGAGTGAAAAGAGTCCAATTAGCTCTCCTCCTCCTTTTGCTTTCCTCTTCTTTTTGCTTTGCCGCCTTACTTGTGACTTCCTGACGGCGTGCAGAGCTTGAACACAGCGGGGCTTTATGGTTCCGGCTGCGAGATCAGCTCAGCCGGCTTGCTTGTGGCACTAGGGGCTTGTCCGCCCGGGCACACTGGCCTTTAACTTTGATGGTAGTAAAGAACAGCTAACGGGAAGGAAACGACCCGTTCTGCTGGGCCCGAAGGAAAACCGCCCCGGAGACCAGCACCGGGCAGCGCCCGCCGCGGGGAAGGCGGCCGCGCCTGAGGGGCCGCCTCACCTGGCGCAGGATGTCCGCCAGCAGCGCGGGGGCCGAGCCGCTCCCCAGCTTCTGCTCGAGTTCCTGGAAGAGAGGAGGGAAGCTGAGCCCGCCCGGCGCCCTCCCGCGCCGCAGCCCACGCGCGCCCGGTGCCGGGGCTCACCGGCCAGGGGAGGGCGCGGAGCTGCCGGGCCGCCAGGAAGCGCCGCTGGAAGCGGAGCCCCAGCTCCGGCTCCGCCATGGCTCCGGAGCAGGCCGCGGCCCCGGCCTCGCCTGAGGGCCGCCCCAGGCCCCTCCGCCCCTCGTAGGGGGGTTTCCGGAACGTGAGGCGAAGCCCCCGCGCTGGCGGCTCCGAGCCCGGCGCTGGCTGCTGCGCGGAGACCCGGCCGCGCTGGGGAAGCNNNCGCGCTGGGGAAGCGCTAAGAAAGGGCAGCGCTGCCGCCTGAACCCGGGCTCGAACCGGGGACCCTCAATTAAGGGTCCGATGCTCTCCCCGCTGAGCTACCCAGACCCTCGGCGGCAGCCCCCTCGTCCCGCCCCGGCCCTCCGACGCCGCGGCCCGATGACGTCACTTCCGTACGTCCCGAGGACGTCATCGCCGCGCGCCGTCGCCAAGGACACGGTGCCCGCCGCGCAGCTCCGGGCCGGGGCTAGGGCCGGGGCCGGCGGCGCCATGGGCGGCTTCAGTGCGGACGAGAAGCTGCGGCTGCAGCAGCTCCGCGCCCTGCGGCGGCGCTGGCTNGGCAGCCGGGGCCCGTGGCCGCCTTCTGGGAGCGCTTCCTGCAGCCCGGCGGCCTCTGGCGGCAGCAGGTGAGCGGCGCGGGGGCACCGGGCCGGGCCGCGGCCGGACCCCGGCCCTGAGCCCTGCTCCTGTGTGCGTCCCGCAGGTGTTCAAGGCCTACCAGACCGGCGGCTTCTTCCTGCTCCGGGTGCTGATCCCCGCCTGGCTCGTCCACTACTACTTGAAGTACCACGTCATGGTGCGTGCCGCCTCCCCGCTCCGCGCCGGGGCTGGGCGAGGTCGCCCGGCCGCAGCTACCTACCCCAGGGGGGAGAGAGCCCGGAGGAGGAACCGTCTTTGTCCGCTAAAGACGAGCGGCAGCTGGCTGGGAAGAGGGGGGTGATCCCTGTGCTGCCCACAGATTGCGTGAGGAGGGGGTTACGTGTGAAACGGGGGCTGAAAGCAGCGGGAGGGAATTCAGTGCTGGAGGAAGCGCTGTGGTAGAGCGGGGCCTGAAGGAACCAGGAGCCGCCTTCGGGAATGCGTGAACGCGCTGGTTAATCGTTGCTGCTGCGTGAGGTGACTTCCCGTGGTCTGTTCATCGTTTATTTTTCCCTTCTTGGGTGCCACAAATATATTTTGTGATCACCTGAGGTAGTGCCTGACGCTCACTGCACTGCCTCCCTGTGAGCCAGAAAGCTGGGTGTCAACCGTTGCTTCCCAGAGAAATGGTGATCCTGGGGTGACCGGGCTGCAGCTGTTGACATGGGGAAGGGAAATGGACAATGAGCTGACGCTGGGGCAGACCTCCCATTTTTGCTGTCTTGTCTGGCTTGAGAGGTAGAATTTTATTAGCCTCAGCTATTTCTTTAACTAGGGGAAAGAACCCGGACTAATGAGCCTTGTGCTCAAAAGAGCTTGTATTTTAGAAGGGTCACATTCTCTGGTTTTGGAGATCCTTTATACTTCATCTGGGTGATGCTCCTTTTTCTCTCTCCCCCTTTATGTTTTCAGAGAACGCCGCATGGTGTCATTATGTCAAATCCACCGATATTCCCGGTAAGTCTGTTAATACTTGTATTATCTTCCAGCTTTGTAAAACAGAGGCAGAGAAGGGATGGCTTGAGGAGAAGCGCAGGTAACCCCTAGCAACTACATAGCAACATACGGCCAAGCTGTAGGCCGCTGATGTCAGCCTAATCACTTGGGTTATGTCAGCTGAGCAGGCCAAGGCAGTTCCTGAAGCTTTAGCAAAGAGAATTAAGACATTGGACTGATTTTTTTTTTTTTTTGAGGGATTATGTAGCTCTCCATGTGCCACAGGCCATGGGTTTGGAGACTGCCTTGGAAACTCACCAAGGGTGGTGCTGTGTTGAAGGTGGTTATGCAGTGCTGTAAATCCATTGTAAATTTTAAAAACAATATTCTCTTTAAATGGTTTTCTGCATTTCTGTAGCATGAAAAGAAAGTGGTAAAGCAAGTACAGATTTCACATAACTTGGCTGTGATGTTATGTCAGCATTCTGGGAAATGTTGAGTGAATGAGAGTGTTCTGAATGAACTGAAGTAAGATTTTTTTTGTCTGGAAGTGGGGACAGTCACAGCTTAATTGAAAGACTGTACTGTGTAAAGGAGTAGATTGGTTGTAGGAGAAAATGCTCACCATACTTTCTCATCCCATCAGGGGGACAGAATTTTAGAGACGGGAGAAGTTGTTCCACCTCTGAAAGATGAACCCACTGGGCACCACTGATGGCTGAAAGATGATTTCCTCCTTTAGCGAACGTGGCGAGAACTGCAGCCAGCCACTTTTTCTCTTCTATAAAAGAGTCTTTATTCTGCATCGCCTCATCTTTTCTGTCGTTTACTTTCTCCTCAGTCCAAACTGTTCCAGTTGCTACTCATGTGGGAGTTTCTTTTGCTTTCAGTGAGTTTTATTCCTAAACCCTGGTGCTTTCCTCCCCAGCCCCTTTTTATCTCACCTGGTAAGGACTTACAGTAGGACAATGTGGGCCTTACGGTAACAGCAGAGACTCTATAGATTCCTGGGAACTGGGGAATAGTCTACTCAAAGGAAGGTGTTGTGGCAAGCTCCTGCACACCGGCAGACAGCAGTTGTCCTCTTCGAGACAGCCTAGCAAGCCCTTTTCTACCAACTGCTTCTAATAGAGATTACAGTGAAAGTTAAGCTTCCAGCGGTCATCCCACAACCCAGCCAACAGAGGGTAGCAGAAGTGGCACTGTTTCGTAGTGCCCCACTGACCTCCCCTATCCCAGCGCATGAATCAGCATGGTGAGAATTTAGTCTGCCCAAAACTGCCTCTTACCAAGCAAAGAATCCAATTGGGAAGGAGAGCAGAGGTTCCTGAGCCTTCCCAAAAGGTCTGTTTGTTTTAAAAGAAGCAGGGAGATGAGGTTTTGAAGTGCTGAGACAAAATTCTTTATTCCTTATCCTTTAGCACTTCATCTCTGTCTTCAGCCTTTCCTGACCTGGAGTCTTCCTGCCCTTGCTCTCCCCTTGTACCCGTGGCACTCTGTACTGGGGAATACTGGCCTCTAATCTAGTGCTAAATCTGCAAATATTTTGATGTCTACTCTGGGGATAGGAATGACTAAAACAGCAATTCAGAGTGTGACTGGAGGCACAGAAGGCGAGGTGCTGGGACAGGAGCACCGTGACCTCTTGGAACCGTGTGATGACGGCAGTCACCGCTGACACTTGTGACATCACGGTTGCGGGCAGGAGCCCCCGGGGCTGCCAGACCCCTCATAACACCCCCGTAGGGACAGCACCTGCATGAGGGCACTGTTCCTCGTGCCCGCAGAGCCATGGCCAACGCAGGGGTGAAAACCCTCCTGCAGTCGAAGGAGATCCGGGAGGCCATGGATCCCCTGCCGGGCAGCCAGACGCAGCCCCCTGCTCCCCGGCCCCTGCTGGGCCCAGCGGCGCCCCAGGCCTTCAGCAAGCACGCGGCCGTCTCCTCCCCTGGGTAAAAGGCAGCTCGGGGTGGGCCAGCACGGGGACAGCGACTGGGGAGTGACGCGGGGGGTGGTTGAGGGCTGCGAGGGGGCAGCAGGATCCCTGCAGGTCATCATGGGGAGGCTCTGGGGAGGGACACCGGGGAACTAGAGGGTCCCTGGAGGGACCAGGGGATCAGCAGGGGCTGCTGGGCACATGGGGGAAAATAGAGAATTAAGGGGGAGAGGAGGGTGGTAATGGGGGGGATTGAGAGTTAGCGGTGGCAATAGGGGCCAGTGGGCTTAATGGAGGCGTTGGGAGGGCCTCAGGGGGACAGGCGGGCTCCTGTGCTTCCTTCCCATGGCCGTGGGGGTCACTGCCACTACCTCTGCCCCATGGTGTGTCAGTCCCCCCGGCGCAGAGTTCTCCAGGAACAGCGCTCCCCAGAACTGCTACAGCCTGAAGCGAACCTTCGCCAGCACCAACTTGCTGCTGCTCAGCCTGGCCAGCCCCGACGACTCCACAGACAGAGAGGCTTCCCTCAGTCTCTGCGTACACACATCTTGCTCCCAGGATAAATCCGAGCCCACTGTCCCCATGGTGAGTGACCACCGGGGATGTCCCACATCCCTAGGAGCTCCCTGGTACCCCCGCCACAAGAATGGGGGACTGGTTGGGGTGCCCCGTGTCTCCATGGTCCCCCCCCACGCTTCTGCCGTGCTTTGTGAGGGACTGGGAACCCTGACATCTCCTGGGGACATCCACACACCCCTGGGGATGCCTGGTACCCCCAGGGCTCCCAGACCCCCCCCAAGGAAACCCTGACACCTCTCCCCCTCTAATGAGAGATCCTCCAGGACTACAGGGAATTCACAGTACCCCGGGTCCCACGGACATCACAGCCCCAGCGCCCCTAGGAGACCTCAGAGCCCCCCGATCCCCCATGTATCTAGGAGGTGGGGCCCAGGTGGCTGTTCTAGGCCACAGACGTGGTCCCAAATCCCAAGGACTGGTGCCTTGGGCCAGCTGGCGCATGTAGAGCTGCTACATGGTGCCCTGGGATCGCCTCGGGGAGGGAATGGATACCTCTCCTGAGAACAGGGAGGGATTTGACTGTCACCACTCCACCAAAAAAGACAATACATGACACGGAACACATCCTGGCGTGCTTATGGCAGGAGAACTGATCATCACCACCTCACCTGTCCCACTGAAGAAGACAGCATGTGGCATTCAGTGAGCAGGACTAACCACCCACTGCAAGACACCACAGTGCTAACAGCGTGTTGCATCTGTGCAATGAATGTTTCTCTCTACAAACGCAGTGTGGCTCTTACCTTGGGGACTTTGGGGTTCATTTGTACCTGTCAGAAAAATCCTTCTGAGTCTTATTTCCCTCTTGTGCTAAATGTGGGTGATGCGTTATCTTGACAATGAAATCAAAACCATTCTGGGTTTGTACAATATTGTTATCTTAAATGTCCTCTGTGTTACACATGGAACCCCATACACCCATGTAGGTGCATGAGTACATCTACGACATACCTGTTCTTTGAGATGCCTACCAGCTAAAAAAGTATTAGAACCGCTCTGATAAGTGATAGGTATACATATATAAAATATACTTTTAGTTGTTACATGTTCTTTGCACCTGTCTTGTTGCACAAAGCCTTCCACTACAGCAGCTCAAGGACACACAGAGGAAGATCTCCTCCCAACGAGGTGATGGATCGTGTGCTCTGGGCCGTGACTTCCCATCCAGCCCTTTGGAGATCCATCAGGACCTCATTGTTCCTCAGGCTGTAAATGAGAGGGTTGAGGCCAGGTACCAGGACAGTGTGGAAAAGAGCCACTTGCCAGTCCCAGGCTAGGGTAAAACAGGAGGTAAGGATGGAGGGAAACACTCATTAAAAGCTCGCTGTCTTGGGAGACAAGGACTGGAGGATCCTCGACTAGTTGAACACCCCAGCCTTTCCTCCCTCTCACCTGATGCACCTCAAGCAGGAGCTGCTGGTTCCAGCACCGGCTGCAAGAACTCACGGCCAAGAAGCCTCTGTGTGCATCCTCCGGTCCTCTTCACCGCTGGGCGTGCCATCCTCGACCCTTGGCTAGCCGGGTGGGCTCCCGGTCAGCACCCAGCTTCTACCATCCCACAGGGTATCCCTTGGAGTATTAGATCACAGTTCTGTGTCTTGCAAGATCGTTTACCTCAGGAGGAGACGCTGAAGATGTGGAGCCCTCCCAGTGCTTCTGTCTTCACTGACATACAATGTTTGCTCGTTGGATCTCGACCATGTAAGTCCATGGGGCTGGAGAGGCTGCAGCCCGGGGTGTTGAGAGAACCAGCTGATGTTCTTGCAAAGCTGCTCACTGCCACATTTGAAGTCGTGTTGACTGGGGGAGAGTCTTCATGACTGGAGGAAAGCAAATTTTGCACCATCATCCAAAAAGGTCCAAAGGATGACCCAAGCCAGCCAGCTTCACTTCAGTCCTCAGGAAAAATCATGGAATGACTCCTTGTAGAAGGCGTTTTTGGCAGATGAAGATAGGGATGGGGAGCAGTTGGCACGGAGTTACAGTGAGTTTATTGTGCCTGAAAAATGTGGTTGCTTTCTGTGATAAGATGATCAGGTTTGATCAGAGCAGAGCAGTGGATGACATTTACCTTGACTTCAGCAAGGCTTTCAGTGCTGCTAAGGCATCCGTTACCAGGAAAGCAGTGCACTGAAATATTGATGCCTCTGCTGCGTTGGCTGAATGCTTGATTCTCTTTAAATCAAAGACAGAAATAGGAACTTATCTCAGGTGCTGCAATAACTGGAATTCTCCTCTTGAGTTGTCTTTCTCCATTGCTCATAGATAAAGACTTGATGGTCAGTACAATTTAAATGCCTCAGTTTAGGTACTTAAAATTAGGTGATGCGAATCCCCATTCATATGACTTCCTAAGAGAACACACTAGCATTCATTCAGTACTTGAAATTGCTTTGTAACTGTGCAAAGGTAGCGTTACGCATGTGTTCTCTGAAGGCAGAGGGCCAAGTTGATAGCATAATTCCAGACTCATTGCACCGGCAGAGCTGGATGTCAGAAGCTGGATGTCAGAAGCTGGATCTTAAGCACCTTATGGCTGTGATGTTGGAATCCACTGAGAGTGCAGTGACTCCACTGCTCCTCTCTCTCCCCTCCCTCCCTCTCCTCCTTCACTCCGCAGTATCAGTCGTACTTCCTCTCAATTAATAATCAAATGCATAACAATGCAGATGACACTAAATTAGGAGGAGCTGATGACTCCCTCGAGGGTAGAGAGGCCTTGCAGAGAGACCTTGACAAATGAGAGAGCTGGGCAATCACCAACAATGTGAAGTTTAACAAGAGCAAGTGCTGGATTCTGCACCTGGGACGGGGCAGCCCTGGCTGTACGCACAGACTGGGGGATGAGAGGCTGCAGAGCAGCCCCGCAGAAAGGGATCTGGGGGTTCTGGTTGGCAGCAAGTTGAACACGAGCCAGCAGCGTGCCCTGGCAGCCAGCAGGGCCAGCCGGTGTGAGGAGCAGCTGAGGCCACTTGGTGTGTTCAGCCCAGAGAAGAGGAGATGAGGGGAGGCCTCATGGCGGCCTGCAGCTTCCTCATGAGGGGAGCGGAGGGGCAGGGCTGATCTCTGCTCTCTGGTGACAGCGACAGGACCCGAGGGAACAGCACAGAGCTGTGACAGGGGAGGGTCAGGCTGGGTGTTAGGAAAAGGTTCTTCACCGAGAGGGTGGTCGGGCACTGGCACAGGCTGCCCAGGGCAGTGGTCACAGCACCGAGCCTGCCGGAGCTCAGGAAGCGTTTGGACACCGCTCTCAGACACGTGGTCTGATTTCTGGGTGGTCCTGTGTGGAGCCGGGAGTTGGACCCAACGATCCTTGTGGGTCCCTTCCAACTTGGGATATTCTGTGATTCTGTGATTCTATGAAAAGGAACTTGACTGAATTGCCACACCTAAGTGTGCAGAGGCATTTTAGGCACTATGAGGATACTTCCTCGTCTCCAGCTGTTACTCCATAAGGTTGAAAATATCAAGGGTGAAGACATCCCAATAGGTCTCATGTTACATGTGGCAGGTGTTCGGACATCTCAGACACCTGAGGGTACCCCACATGGCACAAGGTGCCAGTGTGCAGGCACTGAACCGAAACCAAGTGTGTCACTGTGTGAGCCGAGTCCTCAGGTTCCCATTACAGCTGACAGTGAATAGCTTTGGTAGTGATACGTCCCAGTGACAGCCACCACCATGTAGTCAGTGGTGTCTTTCTAAGCCCAGCTTCACCCTTCCCCCTGGGGATCCTGACAGGTTTTGCCCTGCCGTGGGCAGGACAGCCCCATGGGCCATTTTAGGGTCCTGCCCCTGCACGCCCATGTGCCAAGACCCTGCCGTGTGCTGTCCCTGGGCTCAGACCCAGGAGTGCTGCTCTCTGTGATTTCCCTGTCCAGGAAACCTGCCAGTAAGCGAGGGCAACAGCGACTGCACTTCCCCCAGTTCATTCCCAAAGAACAAAGGCATCCTGCAGCCTCAAGAAACGAAATACCTACAAATAAATGCATCAAAATGACCAGCAGTTCATTCTTATGGAGAGGTGAACGGAAGCGAAAGCTATTCATTTAGCTTTTGGCCCCTGCATTGTCTTTAGGGAAGACTGACAGGTCCTCCACATGTGTTGCTATCACAGTCCCCTCACAAACTGCCTGAGCAGCAAGCCTCACGTTCCCTTTAGGGAAGGTGCAGCAGCCTAAAGATAATATCCCCTGAATAAGAAGGTGCCCTTCTTCACTCAGCAACCATTTATCCCCCCTCTAAGACTTATGAGAAGCGGCTGAGGGAGCTGGGGTTGTTTAACCTGGAGAAAAGGAGCTCAGGGGAGACCTTATCACTGCACACAATTACCTTAAAGGAGGCTATAGCGAGGTGGGGGTTGGTCTCTTCTCCCAAGAGCCAACTGAGAAGACAAGAGGAAATGGCCTCAAGTTACACCAGGGGAGGTTTAGGTTGGATATTAGGAAAAATTTCTTCATTGAAAGGGTTCTGAAGTATTGGAACAGGCTGCCCAGGGAAGTGGTTGAATCACCATCCCTGGAGGTCTTCAAAGAATGTTTGGATTCAGAGCTTAGTGACACGGTTTAATGGTGGACTTGGCAGTGCTAGGTTAAAGGTTGGGCTGGATGACCTTGAAGGTCTTTTCCAGCCTAAACCAAGTGATTCTAAGTGTAGCAGCATGAACAATGTTGCTCTTGCTGGAACAGCAACCATTTGTTATTGCTCTCATGACCTACCTCAGTGGGCTGTGAGGATGTGAAGGTGTTTCTTCAACAGGTGAGCTAGGCAGGGTTGGGACATTTGTGTACTCAGAGCAGGCGGGTTTACAACCGAAGCCAGACAGGAGAGCAGGCCCTGGCCTGTAGGGACCTGGCCTCGCAGCACGTGAGGGCTGCAGTTCCCCACAGGGGAGCTTCCCCTGGCAGGGCCGCTGAAGTTCCCGCTGCTGTGCGCCCACGCGCTCCCTGCGATCGGCCTCCCAGCTCGCACAGCTCACTGGGGATCCACGCTGAAGCACGGCTGCCTGTGGCCTGCAGGGCTGAGGCAGCTCAGTGCCAATTTTGGGTTTGCTTCATGCACCCCAGGTCATTAAGAGCTGTAATTAACAGGTGTTGGCTGCTCCTTTCAAAGCAGCCGGGCAGGTGCGGAGCAGTGGGAATGCCGGGAACGCTCAGCCCCAGGGTTCTGATCTCCAGGCCGGGCCCTGATCCGCCATCTCCTCACAGGCGGTGCCTTCCCCGAGGAAGCGAAATGAGGTGGCCCAGCCCGGCCAGGCCCGCAGCGCTAGTGCCGGGCACTCCGAGCAAAGCTCGCGAAGCTGGGGGGCTGCCGGAGCGTCAGGAGAAGGCTCGCTACGCTCCCCGCTTCAGGGCGCACCACCCTGCAGCTGGCCTCTGGTCTGAAGAGCCCGAGGCGAACGCAGGCTCGCTCGGCAGCACCGACCAAACGCGGGATCTGCCCGCCGGGCCTGGGCAGCTCCTTGCCTGCCGCCTCCCTGCAGGAGCCTGCGGGAGGGCTTCGCGGCAGGGAGGCCCCGCGCTTTGGCCTAGCTCCCCGCCCGGCCGGAGCAGCTCCCCCGGCTACTCGGAGCAGCAGGCCCTCGGCGAGCCCCAGCTCCGCGCTCGGGGCTGGGTCAGGCCCGGGGGCGGGGAGCCGCAAGGCACCCTGGGAGTTGTAGTCCTCGCCCTCGCGCAGGGCCCTGCCTACCGGCGGCGCCTCACCGCCTCCCCCCTCCCCGCTCCCCGCTCCCG
>VXAL01004722.1:33135-91142 GCA_013399475.1 Chauna torquata | reverse complement strand
CGCCCCGCCTCCGTCGCGTCGCAGCCCAGCGGCTCGGGAGCGGGGGTTTTGGCGAACTTGGCAACCGTGCGGCAGCAGCGGGGGAGAGAGGCGGAGGGTGCTGCCGGGGAGCCGGCCCCGAACGGGCAGCGTCGCACCTCGCCGCTGTCCCGCCGGGCACGGCAGCCGTGCCGCTGCCCGCTCCCAGGCACGGGACGGCGCCCGCTGCCCACCGGAGAGCCCACGTCCTTCAGGTGTGCGCTTTTCTCCGGGTTGGAAATTCCTCTGCTGGGGGCCAAGCAGGATTTGGTGCGGTCTCTAAAGCGTTTGGGAGCGTTGCCCTTAAAATCGGTTGGCTGGCTCTTGTGCCTGGGTCTTCGAAGAGCCGTAAGGCATCTTGGGCCCGGATGCCTCTAGGTTTCACTGCACTTCAACTCGGCTGCTGCTGTAAACATGTCAGCCTCCAAATCCTGGATGCAGAAGCCTGTTACAGTGGGCAGAAAAGGCTCTGCGCACTAGCTAGCCTCTGCATTTTCTGACCAACTCTCATCTCCCTCCCTGCATCTCACTGTGGTGCTTCCCTTCTCTCCCAAGCACCAAGAAACAAACGTTTTGGGATGGTTGTCAGCTGAACTGTTGGGGAGATCGAATAATGTGCGTGCTGTGCTTGAAATGTCACGTTGTTTCCTCCAAGCGTTTTTTTCAGATCGAAATCTCAGCTGATGCTCAGCGTGCCGTAGGCCTGCGGGCCGAGGATGTGGATGGATGGTTTTTCATGGTCAGACAGAAGGTTATCGCCAAACTGCGTGCTGTGCGTGACCCGGGCTGCTAGCGCGCGGACAGTGGTGCGCTGCCGTGTGGTGGTCAGGAGCCGCTGGAGATGGGTGATGCATGCAGAGGGAGCCGAGGCGGAGGTGAGCGGTGTGGGTCACAGCCGCTGACTGGTGGAGATGGCGGCCGGCCCTAGGAGACTGCAGATCCTGGACAGCGATGACTGTTGATCTCAACACGGGGATTGCTGTCACCTGGGGCTCACAGGGTAGCCCTTCTTTGCGCTTCAGGCTCTGTACTCTGTGCGAGCTGCCATCTTCCGTGAACTCGAGCAGACCTGTGGTGGGAGGGCAGAGGACTGGCATCCTGCGATGCTGGGTGGCTTTTGGGTGGCCTTTTCTTGAGACCTGCTGCTGAACGTGCTGTTTTGTGGCTGTGAGTGAAGCAGAGCAGGGCTGAGCTCGGTTTGAGGAATGCGTTCTGGTAGCATGTTGGATGATGTGTCTGGTACCGCTGCCCTTTGTCTTTGATGTAAATATTACCCTAACGTGTGTCAGAGAGGCATGATTCAAATTACCATGATTTTACGTACCTGGGGATGTTAACTAGTTTAGAGTTGCATCAGCTTCTGTTTGCGTCCAAGTCTTTAACTGTTCAAGGCAGAAGGCAAGACCCAACACTGCTCCCTTCCCCAGGTGGGGTTTGAGGGCTGGAGACGCCTTTGAAGGTTCCATGTGACTTACAGCGTTGCTAAGCCGTACTGCTTTGTCAGGAAAGAAGAGCAGCCTGCTCAAGTCTTATGACTTAGTATGTAAGGGAGCCCAGGGTATATTATGCGTGCCAGGCATAATGTCTTTCCAATTGGAATAAATATTGAAAAACAAAACTGCCAGAGTTGCCCCAAAAAAAAAAAAAAAAAAAAAAAGGTTGGGCGTCCTGCCCAGGCATGGAGCTGCCTGGTGTTGGCTGAAGGGTGGGGTGAGCCCGCGCAAGGGCCTGGATGCCCCGTCGGCTGCGCTGATAGCCGCCGCTCCCCGCGGCGCTCTCCCGGGCCGTCCGCGGGGCCTGGTTTATCTTTGCTCTGAATACCACTGGCTTTGCAGAGGAAGTGGCCAGGCCCTGCTGTGGCCTCAGCCGGCTGAGAGCGATTGGCTTTATCTTGCGGAAAAAGTTCCGCTTTCGTCTGTCCCAGGCGTTCTGTGGGAGTTTGCTGGGTCTGCAGCGGTTGCACGGGAGACCCAGCGGGTGCGCACGGGGGAGGCTGTGCCAGCCCCCGCTGCCTGGGAGGTCGCTCGCTGCCAGGTGAGGTGCAAGCGGGAAGGATGCGTTTTCCTCCTGTCTTCCCGCTTCATCCGGATCCCCCCTTTTCTTCGTTTCTGGGTTGGCGTTGACCTTTTCTAGGGACAGAGGGGCCTGGGAAGGTACGGGTACCGTAGCTTTCTGTAAATGAGGGTCTGTTTGCTGGCGGTACGAGGCTGGGCCGACGCGTGGTCAGAGCAGGGAGCAGGGAGAGGAGGCTGCCTCGGGAAGCGCGCGCGCCAGAGCCCGGTGTCCTGCAGGAGGGCTTCCTGCTGCAGTGGCTCTCCTAGCGAGCAGCACTGGGAGGAAACTGGTGAGAAGAGCAGACTTGCTGGAACGTGGGGCTCTGAGAAACGTCATATGTAGTGCAGCCATGGGAAAGCTTGTTGCATGGGTGGGACATGTGAGCTGGGGGCTTCCTCCTTATTTTCCGCCGTAATCCTTCCCTTCAGAGCGAGGTGTGCTGTCTGCCTGCTCCCCAGGAGCCTCCTGGATCTGCCTGCTTTTGGCTCAGCATTGCTGATTGCTGCTAGATCCACGCAGCCCTCTCCAGGCCATCGTTACCGAGCCTGGCAGGCAGGAGCAGGCTACCCCTGAACTTCTGTTGCACTCTCGTTGCTATTTGGGGTGGTGTCGCACGCCTTGTGTTTAGCAGTGGCAGCTGAAGAAGCCAGGAAGGCAGAAGGGCTGTTGTCTGTGCATGAGAAACATTTAACTCTTGCCTCCACAGCTCCCCTCCCTGTGTGCCAGTGGCTCTCAGCTTGGCTGTTAGGAAATGACAGCGCAGTTCCCGAAACTTGCTCACATTCGGTTGCTTAAAAGATGAGGAGGGGTTGTGTGTGCCATTTCCTCTTGCTCTGAAAAAAAAATGCTGCTGCCCAGGTGCCTGGGCAGAAGAGGAAGCCCTGGAAAGGAAATAAGATCTGAAGAAATGTGTCACAAGCAGAAAGAACAATTGTTTTTCTGAATTTACATTGCAGAGCATAGTCCTGTTCATCCAGCCAATGTTTGACAGCCAAGATAATACATTTATATTGATGCAATTAGCAGGACGTGGAGTTTGCTGAATGGCTTGGGGGCAGCATGCTTTTCAGTCTAACTCCAGCAAATAGATCAGTGAGGACTGGAAAGCTGCCGTGAGTTGCTAGAATTGGCCCTTCGGGTTTCTGGAGGTTGAGTACATAACAGCTGATGTTTCCTATTGTACTGTACCCTGCCTAGTTGAAAAGAAAATAACTTGAGGGAGCGCGGGACTATTTTTGCCAGCTTGAGATGATCAAGTTTGATTTCTAAAAACTGAAGCTGAGTCTTTAGGCTTGTACATTAAAAACGGTATTGGAACCATATCTCTGTTCCTCTACAAGTGCGCGCCTGTGCACTTTGCCAGTAGTGCAAACTGCAAAATGTGTTCATAAAAAAGAAATAGCTTTTCCATTCCTGCAATACAGCCCCTTTTGTGGCAGCCCAGGGTGCCTGCTTGATGCTGTGGGCCTACGCGGTGTCAGCGTTAGAAGAGGGAGGTGACTGCGCTGTGCGAGGGCGGCTGAGCTGGCGTCTCGCCCCGCTACTGGGGGTGGCAGGGCTATCAACGGCCGGTCGCTTTGGTAAAGTAGGGGTCCAGAGCTTGCCAAAAGGTGTTGTCCCCCCTCCGGTGACACCGTCCCGCTGCATTTCTAATGTGGCACTTCCTGCGGCAGCAGAGTTTCCGCATGGTCGCCTTGTACCCAGTGCCAGCCCAGGTGATTTTGGCTCACTGAGGAGACTACAGGCAGTTTCCCAACCTGCTTTGGGTTGCGTTCCTCTGACGGCAGATCTTTCTGCTCCTGAAACGGAAAGGTTTGCAGAGGAGCTAAATCTCGGGCAGCTTTGCCAGGCCCGGCGGTTGTGCAGGGCAGTGGAAGCGGGCACACAGGCGTTGTGCAGAGGGCCCTTGCTCTCCAGGGAGGCCGCGGCGCTGACGCGGGCAAGGTCCCGCTCCGCTGCTTGTCCGCACCCCTCGCCTGCCTGCGGGACTGGGGCTGGCCGGCCGAGCTCGGGCAGTCCTTGGAATTTCAGCACAGCCCAAAGGTTTTACTTTAAGCTGCTGGGAGTTAAGCGATTTCTCTTCCTAGACGACACGTATGTGAGCGCGTCTCCTGCAAGAAGAATGACGTGGTGTCGCGTAGACTGATGTACGCATTTATGGGGTGCTCTGTCCTCCGGTGCTTATCTCGCTGTCTCCTTAGCTCTGGTAAGACTTAAGCCTTTGCAGTGAGCCGGAGCGGCTCGACTGCTTGAGTGCCTCAGCGACACTGCGGGCCAGGAGATCCCTATGCAGCCTGTGCTGTACTGACCCTTGGGCCGAAAGGATCAGGGTGGTCCTTTCAAACCTTTATCAATCCCTTATTTACTGGTCCCTGAGTGGCATCCCTTTGCCTGCTCCATAGCATCCTTCATGTGCTGGTTTGCTGTCACTAGCAGCACGTGCTGCAGGCCCAGGTGTTCACCGCAGGTCGTCTTTCCCGTGGCCTGGAAGTCTCAGTGGTGCACGAGGAGAGAAAAGCTCTTTGTGAATTCTCCACATCCTACCCCAGCAGCAACACACTGCACCCGATGGCATGGCTGTGGGCAGAGTGGGCAAGGGGATGGGCACAGAACAGGACCTGTTGTTCTTGCATGCTTCTGCTGTGCTCCCAAAGAGGCTCAGGGATGCCAGTGTTCTGGCTGAAACCTTGTTTGCTATTTTGCCTCCTCCCCAGTCTAAAATAGAGGAAGCAAAACCGTGCAAGTGAGCCAAACAGTTGTGGTCAAGGGTGCCTGTTGCTCTGTCTTATAAAAGCCTATCCTGAAGGAGACAGCATATTCCCAGAGTGTGAATTTCATTAAAACAGGTTGTTTTGAGAGCAGAGAATATGAAGGGGCCAGGGGAAATGTCCTGCGGGAGGGAGGTTTGTTGGGTTTGCTGAGGCAGGTGTTCAAACGTCACACCTTCTGGGGATGGGCACATTTGACATAATCAGAGGAATTTGTACTTCTGAATTTCCAGTAGATGTAACTGCTAGTGATGTCCTGGCCATGCAGGGTAATTAACGTCTCTTTTTGTATTTGAACATTCAGGCAGCGTGCCCCTCCAGACATCCTTCGTTCGCATGTAGATCTCCTGGGAAATCCTGCCCTGTTGCTAATTGTCGAGAGCTGTCCAGAATCCTTATCGTTAAGATCCTGCTGCGCTCATGAGGTGTTGTGTTACCCGACACAACGAAGGCTGTCACCACAACGCTAAGCAGCCACCGTGGTCACAGGGAGTAAGGCCAGTGGAGGGAGCAGAACTATAAAGACACAGCCAAAGGTGCTGAAACCACGAGTGAAGAGTCTGAGCTGACCCAAAAGCAGACCGACTCCTGTCTCCAGGTGGGATCGAGCGCCGGCCCATTGCCAGCCTGATGCTGCAGGAAGCACAGAGCCTTCTGGGAGCTGTAGTTCAAGTGGACGCCGATTGAGCAACCCAAAATGTGAGGTTGGTTGCGTGTGCTGGTGCGATGCTGATCAGCCCTGAGTCTCAGCAGCCCTGTATTCTGACGTGCCTTTCCTCTCTGTTCACCAGCTTGGTGCAGCTGCCGCTCCTCCTAGCAGGCGCAGCGTGTTGCTGGCGGTTCTGTGCAGAGACCATCTAGCATGCTTCTCAAACCGGGCCGTTCAGCTGGCACCAACAGCAGCCGTTCGATTCCAGGGACGCCAGGCTGACCTCACACCAACTGGGCACTGGACCTGCAGAGCAGAAACCGTGTCGGGTGAGAGGCTTTTCTGTCTGCAGCTGGCTCCGTGCTGGGCTGGGAGGGGCTGGAAGGAAAAAGACCTTTTCTCCTCTGTTTTGTGAGCAAGGTTACCCCTGCTTCTTCTCTGCCGTGCTCTGCTCTTGTCTTGTCTTTCTCTCTTGTTTTGATTCGCTCTCTGAGTGTTCCCCTCTGTCCGTCTGTGTGAGGGCCACACACTCTTACAGGTGGGGATGCTGGCGTCCCCTGGTTTTCTCATGATGAAGAAGAAACTATAAGAGTGGAAGAGAAAGTGTGGGGTCATCCAGGACCCCGCGGTCTTAAGCTGTGGAATCTGCATGACTGTTTGAGGGTGCGTGCATGGGCAGGAAAACAATCTAAGAAATTCTGCATTGCGTTGTCTGCAATAACCACAGTGCCGTGGCAGTTCCCAGCCCAGCACTGGGACAGCAAGGTGACCGTGTTGTGCCTTCTGCAGCTGGGCTGCTTTTAGCCTGGTGGTTCGCAGCCTGCTCTGCAGAGACAGGGCAAGGTGGTGGGCAGCCGGTCTGAGCTTGTACCTTCAGGAGACACTTGTGGTGTCCAGTGCAGGGCAGTATCTGATGGTATTGGCCTTGCGTTTGAATGAGCCAAGCTGCTGTGGCCTTCTGCCAGGCCAGGGTTTTGGATTAATCAGATGGACACTGGCATGCTGTCTGTTGGCCGATGTGGTCTACCTGTGTGCTTATGGGCTAGCTGGAGTCTCTGTGTGACTTTGGTGTCCAGTCTGCAGGAGTCATTTAGAGTTCGGGGTCATTGAAGCCAGGCAGTGAGCGCTCTGGTCTTTGAGTGGTGACCATCACCGCGCAGGTGCCACCTGAGATCTGCGGCACGGCTAGCTGTCAACTGTGCAAGGGACAAAGCGACATCCCTGCTCTTGCAGCGGTTTCGATGCAGCCTTAGAGTGTCTTGTGAACGGTACTGCAGGCATGCAAAGCCCTTGTTCCTGTTGCCTGACCTCACTGTGCTTGGTGCTTTCGCAAGCAGAGCCTGGTGGAGGGAAGGCTGGGGGTCTGTAGCACTGCGGGAGGCTAAGATGCGTCTTGCAAGGCGTTTGAGTGACTCCTGTAACACGCAGTCTCTCTCCACCTGCCTGTTTGGGTTAACGCGGCTCCAGGAAGCAGCTGGCTGGTGCTGGGGGTGCTGGGGGAGAGGCCAGCTCCGTCACCGTGCCGGAGGTATGGGGGATGGCCCGTTGGGGCTGGCTTTGCTGAAGCAAAGGCAGGCACTTACTGAAAGCATTTGCATTGGTTTTCAGCCCTCTCATCTAGAGTACAGCGTTTTCCTCATGTGATCATTATATTAGTTCAAATAATTGCTGTCATGGGCAAATATTGCTTAAGGCCTTGTGTAATTGAAAACATCCTACAGTTTCAACTGTATTGGTGTAGCTGAAGAGGAGCCGCCTGTGATGCCGACAGTAAACCAGCATAGCTGCTCCAGTGAGGAGAGGGGAACGTGGTAGTGGCGTCAGGCGCCGGGATATCTATAGCACTTCAGTTACACCAGGTGTTATTAGCCATATAACTTCAACGACAGTATCATCTCCTAACAGAAATAACGGCATGGCTAAGACATCAGTGTGCAGAAGGATTCATGTGGTTTTTTGGGATGGCCCAGGGCAGGGTAGAAGTGAAATCTGGATGTGGAGAGAGGGGTGAGCAGTCGTGCGATGCTCCTCCATCAGGTTACAGCACTGAGCTGTGCCAGAAGAGAAACTGTCTTCCTGGCCACTCTCCCTGTCCCACCTCCCCTGTGTTCTCCTCATTCCCTGTGCTCACAGAGAAGGTGGCAACCTCTTGTACAGTTCTTGTTGAGTCTTATGCTTTTATCTCCTGGTTGTTTCTGATGGAAATGCCAAATGCCACCGTTGTTTGTCAGGCTCACCTTACCTCTGCACTTGCCTGAGGCACAGCCAAGAGACGCAGTGGTTTAAATCTAGGCTGGTTGGTTGGAAACTGGGACACAATGCCCGATTAAAGCCAGGAAAGTCCAAATAGCATAAAAATGGCAAGAGGAGGCATGCAGGTACTGGTGCCCTTGTGAAAGGAGGCTTTTTTGGCTCTGGACAGGGCAGTACAGTAAAGACTGGGATTTGTTTCTAGTAAGGAATGCAACTGGATGTGGCTTGGATGAACTACGTATTTATCGTTGGTCTAATCTCTGTTGTATTAAAGCTGTGGCTTGGGTGTCTGAGGACGATGTGTTCAGGGGACGTCTCCTCCTCCTCCCTCTTCCTCTGTGACTGCTTTTCAAGTCTGTGCCCTGGGTTTTCACTGGCTGTGAGATGCTTCTTCTTGCTGCAACTCTCTTCCCCTCTCTTCTTCAGTGGCCAGCTCTTCATCTGCTTATCTGTCAGCTTAACATGATCTGAAGATACAATCCCTGATGTCCTTTTGGGTGTGACCTTGTGTTTGTGCTATGCCTGGGCACCTATGGCCCTCTGTGAACTCAGCTGGCTGATTGCCGACAGCTGAGATCTGCCTTTCTCAGTGACCGGGAGGGACCTTCTGGGTCATCAAGTCCAGTTCAACACTGTTGGTGATAGTTGTCTTGTGCAGGTCATGAACCTTGTCAGGAACTAATTGTTGGAACTAACTGTGTGCTTTTTCCCCAGTGCATCTGGAGCAGTTGGTACAGAGATCTCCTCTTTGAAAGGTTAGAAACTCTCCTCCGAGTTCCAGTATCCAGTTTTCCTGGGCTGGTTTCTTGTTCTTGTGCCACTGCAGAGTGTCATCTTGCAGATGAGAGATGACTTGCAAATTTTTTTTCCTTCCCTGGTTCACTGTAACCTTTACGTCCTGCACCAGCCATGGTTCTCAGTGTAGATCTGTCCTGAGAAATGTGAAAGCTGTTTTGTTTTTCTGTTGTTTCTTTCTGGGAGGTTGTTTTTGTTGGGCCTATTTATTTCCATGTTGTGCTTTTGAGTGTTTTAAGTGCAGGTGGAGTTCTGAGCTGCACGGTTTGTGAATGTTAGTGAGTACAGAGGAACACTTTTTGTGTTACCGTCACTTCTGTCTTTATTGATTTACTTATTTTTTAATGTTTGTCCTTGCTACTTTTGCAATCTTGCCTCTTCAGGAGGGAGAGATGTTGTCAGAAACAGTCGAATCAAGGTGAACCCGATAAAGCAAATATATTGAAGAGCCAGTGCCTGGCTCTTGCTCATGGCTCTTACTCATGTTTATCTCTAGCTGTGAATGTGCAATAACAACAGTTCTGTTCTGCACAGGCTGGCACAGCCTCAGACAGGAAGATCTGCTGTTTACCAATCAACACTCTGCTACAAGTGAGAAGGGAAAAAATTGTTTTATTGCTGCTGGGTAACCAAGAGTCTAGTTAACCCTATCTGGAGGGAAAAAAAAATAATAATAAAAGAGGAAACTAAGAGCACATGTTACTCAAGATGCATTTTCCTGGCAAGAGGCCCATGTGTGTGTTCTTCCTGCAAAGCATCCCTGCTTATGCTACTTCCTGTTAAATCTATAGCGTGTTGGTAGCAGGCAAGTAAAAGCTTCCTGGTTTTTATAATGCAGCTGGTCTCAACAGTCGGTCTGTCGAGGTGATTTTTCAGCCTGGCATGTTTTGTAGCTGGGGCAGTCTGTGGGCTGAAGAGGATGACAGAGCTCTGCTGCAAGGATTATAAATGCACGGAGGAAAAGATCTGGAAATTAGATCTGCTGGTAAAGCTTCCCAAGATTGGATGCTGTGGCTTGTCTTGTTTTCTTTCTTCCTCTTGTCTTTCTTTCTGTGGCATTACTGCAATGTCGCTAATGAGACAAACTGTGCCAGCCCCCCCACTTTTGTTAACACTACACGCAAAAGCCAGCCACAATTGGCTGGTAAACTGGAAGATACAAGCGGTCCTGTTGCACTTCATTGAAGAAATGTTAATTGACTTAACAGAGCACTAGGTTTTTAGGGATTTGTTTGTTTGTTTTTTAATCTGTTTATATTTAGACCATGCTTCAGCAATGCCTTTGTTGCCATTTTCACACTTATTCGGATAAGGACCTTCCTGTTCTTTGGTTGAAAATGGAGATGGGTTTTGAACTTAACCCTTATTTTGAAGAAACGTTCCTGCCCCTCTTTTTCTCCCCATAGCTTGTAAATAAGATGTTGATTTCCCCTTTCAAATCTGCATAATCCCCTCTCTGATAGTGACCGTAGTAGATTTCCAGTAGCTCACTGGATAGTCTCTCACTGGTTTACGGTGTCCCATGCAAGGGAGAAGAAGAAACTTTTTTCAGACTTTGACGCTAATTGCTTTGTGGCTAAGCTGGCTCTACAATAAATCTACTTTTCCTATCAATCTTTTGCTTCAGGCTTTGGACACCTCTTCCTCTGCCTGCATACTTACGAAGAGTCAGTGCTGGGCACTAAGTGCAGCTCAGCCCAACTCAACTGATGTGTATGAGTTTCTTCTGTGTTAAAGTTGTGCCAGAACCAGTTTCAAGGCAGCTGAAAGAAGGTAAAGATCCTCAGGCTTGCCTTTGCATGTTAATGTCTGTGGCCAGAAAGATGTGCTGCTGTTCTGGACTTTGCTAAAGTGTAGCATAAAGTATGAGGTCCTGTTCTGTGCTGGTCTAGGACTCCAGGTTAAATTATCTTGTTACCTCATTAATAGCCCATCTGGAAATCTATTTCCAGGCAGCTAATTTCATCTAATGATATCTCTGCAACTAGCACACCAATCTTGTTTCTCACTGTGATTTGGAAAATAGCTCATTTGCAGCTTCTAGTCCCGTAGATATCATCTCAGGCCAGAAACCTGACTGGCCTCTCTTCTCCCAGCCCTGCTGTCCCATAATGAACATTTGAGTGGGTAAGTTTTACCCTTGTCTCCACCTCCCTGCACCTACCCAAGCATTTGTGGTGCTTGTGTAGTGCCTTGCGAACATGAACGCTTCTTGGCCCTGGGAGGTAGGGCTGTGCCTTGAGTCACAGGACTGTGCCCCGAGTCACACGGGAAGCTCTGTGGTAGAGCTTGAAGGCTGAAACAGCCTCCTACGTCCTAGCTGAGTGTGCCAACCGCTGGGCTGTCCTTCCTGTTATACCTCTGCCTCAGTCTGTCCCTGGAGGTACCTTCCCACCTCTCCTTGCCAGCAACTTTGCAAGGAACTGGAACTTGCTGACACCTTAATTTCCTGCCAAGACTGCAGCACTCGGGCTGCCTTGTAGTGCTAGCTTGGCAGATGAGGGCAGGAAGAAAGAGCAGCAGAACTTCATTTCTTGTCACCAAGACACCAGCTTTGTGCAAGACACCTGCTCAGCATGGAGCGTTCTTGTCTGCTCAGCTGCTTTGCCACATGGGTCCTGCTGGCAGTCACGGGAGCTCTTGCAGTGCTTGAGCCATAGAGCTCTCATTGGGTTGGGGTTTAGTGTCTTGGATTTCAGTCTGGCCTGCTTCTGTTTGATGTGGGTGTCTTGTTGCTTGTCTGCTCTTTTCCTGCCTTGTGGAAAAAGAGAGTTTGTTCTCCCTTCCTCCCTTGGTATCTATTCTTTTATCAGGGTCTTCTCAGCAAGGTGAGTGCACATCATGCTCTGCTTGGTGCCCATGCCTGGCTTTGCACGTCTGCAGGTTTTGCCACTGTGCCCTGTGAAGCGAGGAGCTTGTCTGTCTATCACTGGCTGCGTACACACATGCTTGAGCTTCTTCTGCTTGCTTGGTTGGTGTGACATACCATCAGGCCTCCATACGACATCCTTCCTTGGTTATCTGTGCCTGACCTCCTCTGAGACTTTAGGTGGGGAGATCTTTTCCTTTCCATGGTGTTAAGATTTGACATGGGGCCGAGGGCCTGCCCTGTCTTCACGACATATGAAGTGGTCTCCTCCAGCTTAATGCCCCAAGCCAACCACAGCTCCTCCAGCTGCACTCATCTCCCACTGAACTATTTTGTTTTTAAGGATGTGAGAGTTATGTCCTGCAGTGCCCAGAGGGCAGGCTGCTCCTGCCAGGGTTGTGTGTGGGGACTGGAAGTTCAAAGCTTTCAGGAACTCCTGTTTCTCCCTGCAAGGAGCAGGTTGCACGTGAGTGAGAGTAGAGAGCTCCTGCTTTGCTGTTGAGGGTGATACCAGGTCCAGCCCACCTGAACCAGCCCCCAGGCAGGGATGCTTGCACAGCTGAGGGAAGAGAAGGGCTGATGCTTTGCAGCTTCAATCTTAGCCACATAGCAGGAGGCTTTCCTCATCCTCTGGGCACAGCTTTGAGGATGCCTTTCCCCCAGATACATGGAGTGCCCTCTGATGGGCCGGCTGCTGGCCCGACACTGTGGACAAGGGCTGTCTGGTGTGCAGGGTGGCTATGTTGTCATTCCTGGGTCCTACCTGGAGCAAAGCAGTAGCTCAGAGGTGACTTTATAGGGTGGAGGAATTAACGAAGTGGCAAAGTCTTGGTCCTGGGTCTGGGAGGCTGAGAATCAGGAGATGTTGGAAAACTCAGGCAGGAGCTGAGCTGGTTTGTGCTACGTAAACAAATAATTTAACAACAAAAGGAATGGGTAGGGGTATCCCATCGCAAAGAGGGGCCTTCTGCACGTGGGACCAACTGAGGTGAATCTGCCCCGTGGCTTTCTCACTGGGCTGGAACAGCTCTGGGAACCTGCCTCCTCTTCTTGCTGTGTGCCAGAGGAAAGAGCTTGGTCTTGATCCTAGGAAGGTCCTGGGAATAATTGATCCTGCAACTTCCTAGATGCTTTGAAACATGTGGGCTAGGTCCTTTTTTGTTTTCTTTTCCTTTTTTTTCCTCCCCCTCTTCAGAGTGGAAACCTACTTTGGAGTCTGAGGGAAGGGGGCTGAGGACACCCACACCTTCCTCCCTGCTTTGCATGGTATGACAGAAGGACTGGGACCCAAAGGGTCAGTCCTGCACGCTGGTGTCGAGGTGTAGGGCTTATCTGGCAGCCAGGCGACTGCTCTGCTCACTCAGCAGCAGGGGGAACCTCCGTGGGAAAGCTCTGCCATCCTGAACTCGCTGTAAGTGCCTGCTGCTCATGGTGATGTTGGGGCAATGTGAGGAAGGGTCTGCCTTGCATACAACAGATCAGGATAAATGGGTGTGAGTGACTTGGAAGCGGAAAGACCAAATCTATTTTTGTTTTGGAAGTAATATTTTGGGAGCAGTTAAACAGTGTCAGTTGAAACCTAATAATTATTGCAGCTGCAAGGGGCAAAAAAAAACCCCAAAATCCAAACTCAGCATCTTGCTAAGGTGCTTAACTGCTAATTTCCATGAGTGAGATCCACCCTTCCCAAGACACTTCAGTCTATTCGCTTTGTTGCTTCCTGTCCTGATTAGATAGGAGGAAGCAGTGCTTTATTTATTAGGAGGAAAATCCTGTTCCTTTGTGCCAAGGCAGAGGAGCTCTTGGCAGTTTGCTCCCCTTCTGAGGCTGGAGTCTCCCCTGTTCAGCACAGGCTGTGTGCCTGCAGGGCATCTCCTGGGGCATCTCCCTGCCCAGTGGGAGAAGTTCCTCAAAAACAAGTCTCAGTGCTTCCACAGAGGCTTTCCTCTTTGTCGTTTTTTTTTTTAATTGACCCCTTCCCTTACGAGAGTGTAGTTTCCGTTCTCACCTTTACATCTTGCATGCTTTTCATTTGCTTATTGTTGGCCAAAGGCATTTTCTGGCTCAGCATGGCAAGCAGGTACATGCTTTGCATTGAGCTGCAGTGGTGCCACTCCTGTTTCCAAACGGGCTCACCCTCTCTCCTCCTGCCGATGCTCCCCTCTAAATATTGTTCACTGGCTGCTCTCACCTGGCGCAAGGGGTGACCCCGGAGAAAAGGATTTACTGCTTTGCCCAGGGAAATCCGATTTCACGCAGCACTCACAGCCAAGCAGCCCACTTAGACCAGACAGTCTTGGAGATCACTCCGACTTAGCCGGGTTATCCTGCACCTATTTATAGGTCCCTGCCTCTACCCAGCTCCACCCTCCGTGGGGTTTTACCGCACGGCTTTAAAGCAGGATTCCCAGCCTCTCTCCTTCCTGCAGCATGTTCGCACTGAGCTGGCTGTTCAGGCTCCCTGGCGCAGACCTGGCGGAGGAGGAAGGGCCAAGACACGAGCAACACGTTGGAAGCCAGCAGTGATGCAGGCAGCAGGCATGTCTCTCGCCTGTTGTGGTGAGCTAAAACTGGAGTTTGCGCGTGTAGGAGGAAGAAGCAAAGGGCTCTGCTTTTCCAGCCTGGGAGTCAGCTGAGGCAGTGGTCTTGAACCAGCCTGTGGAATTGCTTTGTTTGGCAGTTTAGCTCTGCACGGGGGGAAAAAGGCTGTTAACTAACCGAGCATCCTACCTTCTGGCTAGCTCTGCTTGTGATGAACTGTATGGGGCTGTGTTTCTACCCAACTTGCTTTTATTTATTATTGTGGTAGAACCAAAGTCTTGAGGTGAGAGACAATTTGTTCTCTTAGCAGGCCTCTTGGTTGCATCCCCCATGCCTTTGCTGCCGCAGTGCAGAGCGGCTGCTGGAGCACGTACAGCCCTGACTATGGGGGAGCCATCGAGGGCTGCGGCAGAAAGTCCAGAGTCACCGTAGGCGCGGGGCAACAGATGCCTCCAGTCAGACTTGAGCTGACGATACTTGGAAATACACTTCCCCTCACATCATTGCTTTCATTTAGCCAGAAAATCGGATTTGTTGCAAACTAACTGCTTAAATAGCAGGAAATGAGAGGGGAAGTGCCAGGGATCCATTTTGGCTGGACCTGCAAAAGTCAGTGAAATGCTGCTGTTGTGCAGGTAGCAGGAAGCCAAGTGTGGAGATATGTTGTCTTTAGTCTGGCTGATGCACAGCAATTAGGCAGACCAATTACAGCGAGGTAATTGAGGTAGGGAAAACCGTGTTCTTGGGCTTTTTTTTTTTTCCAGCTTCATGTTGTTAGTCCAGGCTTTGCAGGTTACAGAGAAGACACCATGACAGAGTAGTTAATGTTCTCCAGTTAATGGCCTAATGCAGGCACATTCCAGTATTAAGCTTGTAGCAAAACTGCACCTGCTCCTTGAGCTGCTGCATTTGAGAGCCTGTTATCTATCAAGGCCTTTCTTGATCCCTTAGAACAACCCTGGGATTGAGAAGCTGTATTTTAGGAGTCTTTGTTTCAGCCTTTTTGCTGCACAAAGTAGATTCTTCGCAGAGGTCTTTCTACAGTTCATTCATCTCAATAAATCCTGGTGGGTAATTGAATAAGCTCAGCTGTGCTAATTTTTTCTTCTTCCTCATTTCTTCTTTTTTCTGTTAAATGTTCCGTTGATCTGCTCCTCCTGACATGCATCCAGATTGCCATGCCTTTTTCCTTTAAGGAGAAACATATATATGTTTAAACTTCTTTGAATACTAGAGGACAAGAAGTGTTTCTGGGGTTTAATTGTGAAGATGCTCAAAGAATAAATTCTAAAAAGTAGGAAAGAGAGGGTGAAAAGGAAGAACATTCAAAGCCCCACACCTGCTTCTGTGGGTTGGGGGATGCTCAGTATCTGCTAAGAATTATCTTGAGCTGAAAGAAAGTATTTCCTTGCACTGTGTGAAATAGTCACAGAAAGCATACTTGTGCAGATAGCCAGTCAGTCTGCTTTCAGTCTTACTGTGGTGTTAGTGGGGAACAGGAAAAGAGCGATGTTTTGTTTTACATGTAAGAAAAATCTCCTCACTGCAGACAAACCATCAAATCGCACTCCTCCTAGCTGAGGTAACTAAAAGCCCGGTGAGCCGGTTAGAGCCTGGAGCGTTCAGAACAGCCTTCTTGTGCGTGAGATTCCCGAGAGCTGCTGGTGGGGGCTGTGCGTGAGACTTGCTTGTCCCCTTCTCTGCTACTTTACCACAGTGGCAAGGGCTGTGTGCTGGGCTCTGGCATGCTTTCTTCCTAGCCAGGCTGCTTCCCCGTGCCTGAGCCTGGAAACTCCTGGTGCTTAACTAGGGAGAGCCCCTTCTACAGCCCCCCATACTCCCCATCTCCAGGCAGCAAAAGCTGGCTTCAGTGAAATGGCCCTGGTCAGAGCATGCATTAATAGGCTTCTAAAACTGGAGGGGTGTTACTTAAATCATACCTTATCTCTCTCTCTTCTCTTTCCTTTTTTTCCCCCCTTTCTCTTTGTTTTTTCAACTCTTGATCAGAACCGACCTTCCTTTCTCCAGTGTGTTGGGATCTTTACAGCAGCCCATGCCGCAGCGCCTCGCCTATTCCACCCGAACTGCCTGCGCCGCTGGCTTGGACCTAACCTAGGATAAATCTCCACGTGGCCTGGGTAGGGGGGAACCATGGGGAGCTCTGCCTCATCGCTGGCCGCAGAGACGGAGTCGGACCATGGCTTCACTAGCCCACCCTACCCGGGGCACCCAGCCGTGGGCTGGTATAGGAGTAGTCACAGTGGTCCTGTTTGGGAAAGTGCCCTTATAACGCGGCAGCATCAGCATTTACACCACCGGGTGCGAAGGTAAGGAGGAGGGGAAGGAGCCTGCTTACCTGCTTACCTCTCAGCTTGAACCCGGGGTGGTGCACTGGGGGATAAATCGCTTTGCCTCCTGTTGAGTATTGCGTTCTTTCATCTGGAGGCTTGGTTCTAGTCTTTGTGACACTTAGAGCCGAATTTCCCCTGACTTGAGTGATGCCAAGCCACATCCATTTTATGGGGCTGCCAATGTCTCCTGCCAAACAGACTGCAGGACTCATCGCAGCTCGTCCTCACTCACCTAAGTTGTGAAGGTGGCTGCCTGGGAATGGGATCTCGGTTCCTTTGACAAGCTTGCCACGTTCTTGTGGCTCCTCTTCTTTTTCACCTCCCAACTAACTGTGCGTACCACAGATGGAGGACTATGACTCCAGGTTGGGTGGGGATAAGTAGCAAGAGTTTCTGAACCTAAACGAGCAAGAGGTGCTGTTTTCATGAAAAAGCAGTGAAATGCTTTGAATACCAGATCCTGGGGAACGTAACACACCAAAACAGAATGACTCTGAAAAAGAGCTTGGTGTTTCCCACTGTCAGTTTCTATCCCTCCTCGGTGAAATCAGCACCTCGAGATGTGTCTCTGAGTCGCTGCCTATGCCCCTTCCCCATCAGCCTCCTCAGGAGTGAGGAATTTTTCTTCATATTGGAGGGCTGGTGTCCTGCATTCAGTCTCTGACAGGTTGAGAGGTATGTTGAAAGCAGCTAAAAATCCTCTGCCTGGGGGCTTGGCTACTGAGGCTGCTGTGTTTTGTGCTAATAATATCTGAGCCTTCGCCTAATGCCTGCTTTGTGTAGATTCCAGCCTGGTTGGGTGTTTGTACTCACTTGAGTCTGGTTGGAGCCACTAGTTTTTTAGGAATAGCTGCTTGCTTCCGAGTGTCCCCGAGCTGTTGTGGCTTTGCACTGGAGGTATTTGCTGTGCCGGTCATGTCCTATCTGTGGTGTAGTCCTTGTTTTCTTGCCTTATTGCTGCTGCCAGTCCCCGCGAATTTGCTTCGCAGTGCCTGGCGTAGGACTCGGGGAGACCCCAAGGCAAGCGGTGTCGCGCTTTGCTGTTTTGTAGCCCTGTCTTGGGTTTCCTTGTTGAGCTGGTAACGGTGTGAATGCAATTAGTTGTTGTCTTTGCTCTCAGTCGTGGGCCTGAGTTCCTGGCAATGCCCTAGAGGCCTTTAAAAAGGCTGGTTTGTGCAGTTCCCCGCCGCTATTGCTGTGTCCCACCCTGTGTGGCTGGCTCACGGTTCTGGTTGGCGGTCTGTGTGCTGTAGGCTTGTCCTGTCTCGTTTAGAGGGATCCTGCGAACAGAGCTGAGTCCTTCCTGCAGGATTCTTCCTTCCAGACTGCTGCTTTTTCCCCTGTTCCCTGGGAGAGTTGGGGAAGGCGTTGAAATCACAGCTGGCTGCCCCGGTACGTCTGTGCGCAGCCAGCATCGAGACTTAGGAGCTTGCAGAGCAGAACTGGTGCTCGGTGCTGAAAAGGCTGTGTTTCTGCAGCCTGACGCATGCCAGCTGTGACTGCTGCTCCGCTGCTCGTGAGTCGAAGTCTGCAGCTTGGGGGAGCTTCAGGAACTAAGTGAAATCCTGACACGTGGAAATAAATTTCCCATACAACCCGCCTTCACGGCGGAGCGGACGCTGGGGCAAGAACAGGAACTGCTGGTCTTTGTGCAGATAAAGCCAGTGTCCTGTTAGGACAGGGCTGGTTCTGTGGTAATTATGCATTTCCCCTGCTAAAGGAGAGAACTCATCCCAGCTAAGTGCTGCCTGGTTCCTGGAGACAGGAAAATAGCTGGCCATGATTCACCGAGCAGTGACTGCGTGGGAAGAGCTCGCTTTAGGCAGTGATTATGGAAGTGGGTTCAAAAGACGTGCTGAGCTCAGCCAGGCTGTCAGGCATCAAAGTACCCACGGTTCCCATGGCGAGCCTGGTGGAACAACCGGGTGAAGAAGCAGCAGCTGGTTGGTTTCCAGAGAGGAACAGATACTTATATTCCTCTAAAAAAAATAAGTAAATAAATAGAACAAGTCCGAGAAGGGGGGTCTGCCTCTGAATGGCCTCGTCCCTGGAGTCCTGTAGCGCAGGAAGGAAGCGGAGTACTGGGGAGTCAATTTGAGGCTGGACAGGAGTTCTGGGATAGACTTTGCTTTTCCTGCTGATTTCCTGCCTCTGCCTGCGGCCACCTTCAGAGCTGATAATGCTTTGGCTGCCGCAGGCCAGCAAAGAGCCAAGCCTGCTCTGGTCTGTCTCACGCCTCGGGGACGAACACAGAGCTTCCTTGGCAGGAAAACAGGGACGCAAGCACTTCATGAGTGGCTTTGGTCTGTGTTTGGTGGGGAGTTGGGGGAGGCTTCCCTCGCAGCGGGGCAGGAGTAGGGGAAGAAATCAGTGGTGTTTGAGGTTTTAGAAGCTGGGAGGAGGCTGCAGTCTCTCGAGAGGTGGATCCAGTTGCCTGGCTGAGGCTGGTGGTCTGGAGAGCCCTGTCTGCTGAAGACAGGTGGACATGGGGGAGAAGAAAAAGAGCCTGAATGGTAGAAGCAGTAGACTCTCGTGATGTCCGGATTTGAGTCCCTGTTCTCTTCTGGGCCAGGCTGCACAGTCTCTTTGTATGCGTTAGCATCGCGTCGTTTAAACAGGAGCATGTTCCTGCCTTTCCCAGGGTCCCAGGAGGGTGTAGCTACTTAAGGCTAAAGGTACAAATTCGTGTTAGTGAAAGGAATCTTGTCGCTGAAATCTATGCGTAGGGCAAAGATTTTATTTTTAAATACATCCTTGGTAGCTGTGTGTACATTCCAGGTAAATTCTGGCTTGTTTGCAAGTCTGCTTGGGCTCCTTCTTGGTTGTATATGTAAAGGTGTTTGGCCTGGGCCGTTGTTGGATGAGAGCATTCAGCTGAGCCTGCAAACCCATCACGGCCAAGGTTCCTGACGCGCCAAACCCTTCGTGAAGCTGCGAGCGGCAAGGCGCAGTGCCACGGGTGCGGGCGTTGGTGGCAGGACATAGCTCCACGGCTGCTGCAGTTGTGTGGCTCGGGAGCCACGGGCTCGAGGTGGCTTCTTGCTGCTGCTGGAGGTGGTGGTGGCAGCCCTCCGGTGTGCATCCTTCCGAATCTGTAAGGTGCGGGGAAGGGACGAGGGCACTGAACTGTCTTCCAGATGAGATTTAAGAGAGCGTTTCTGTTCACCTTGTCTCCATTCCCCGTCGTTCATAAAGAGGGGGCAACAGGGTCCTGTCCTGGTCGAATTCTTGGTGGTTGCTGTCATCGCCACAGAGAGATGGGGCCCTTCCCTGCCGGAGCTGCTGTGCGACCGTTTGCTGTGGACCTTCGTGAGGTCTCTGCTGGAGCTGTGTACACGTCAGCACCGGGCTGGTGGGGCTGGGAGCACGGCTGGGTTGCAGAGCACTTTAGATGCCTTGTGGCAGGGTTCTTAGCACCGAGAATTGCTCAGGTTTGCTCCGCTCAAGGGAGGGTTTGGGGGGAAAGTGTTGTGAGATCTGTGCAGCTGAATCTGAGCATCTCTGCCCTCCACTTGATTTGTCTGGAGCTCTCTGAGTGCCTTCCTTTTCCAGAGAACTGGCATTTTTTGGAGTTTCCCGCAGCATTTTGTAAAGGCTTTGTATTTTTCTATAAAAGCCTCTTTGCAATGAAATACCTCTGGGCCTCAGCAGCTGTGGAGGGAGGAACAGATTTATTTATTCATTTATTTAAATGCTAAAAATAAATAAATCTCTCTGCTGTTAAAGGGAAGCGAGGAGACCTGCTTTTGTTGTTGGCAGCAGGTGGGAGGGCACTTGCTGTACCCGTCCCAGCAGCACTTTGCTGCTCCCCGCAAGCACCACTTAATTCTGGAGAGAAACCCAGCGCAAGCCATCCGGGACCTTAGTGTTTGTGAACCACGTGGCTGAAACGTGTGAAAAGAAGGAAGTCAGAACTGTTGGGTAACATCACACAATCCTGTCTCAGGGGCTTCGAGCCCTCCTGAGGCTGGGGCTGGGGCTGGGGGTTGGGGCAGGCAGCTCCCTGCTTTTTATCAGCAGCCTGCTTGGCTTTGGGTGTACTCAGAGCTGATTTTGCACGTTGCAGGAGTGAAAGCTGCCTGTGGTTTGCCTGCGTGAGAGCTTTTTCTCCTCCCCAAGATAGCAGTTTCAACCCATTAGAGATTTCGTCTCTTATTCCCTCTCTCCTGCTTACCCTTTGAGCCTCTCTTCTTGTTCTCAGAGTCTTAGGAGCATCTCAAAACCTCAGGCAAGGTCATGCCTCGAGAAGCTTGTTTGGGGATTTTAGAGACATTCTCAAAGCTTGTGGAATTGCTCCTGTACAAAGCTAGCCAAATCCCACTCCACATGCACAAGGACACTGCAGATCCACGCAGTGACTGGCAAACTCCTCCTGAGCCTCTGGACAATGAACAGAGGCTTGGTGGTTGTTGGAAAGTTGGGGATAACCAAAATCTGTTCCGACTCTATATCCACAGAGGGAGGATGAGGAGAGAAAAAGGGATCGCTCCTCCAAACCAGGAGGGTACTAACATCTGCTCTGATATCCAGGACACGCCTGTTCATCACGGTGGAGCGGAGCTCACGTTCCCTGCGTGCTGCAGTGAGGTGGCTGTGTCCCTGTGTGGGTTGCGCTCCCTCTGGGAGTTGTTGTGGCATCCAAGTTCAGCTGGGATTTGGTGGAGTAATGATGCTGCAGGTCGTCCTGGATACCTGCTTGATGGGAGCACTGGGCTTGTAACTGTTTGCTTGCCAGTTCTCACCAAAGCACGCGGCAGCTGGAATAATGTCTTGCCCTAGAAAGTGTGCAGTGCCAAGGAGTTGGCAGCATGCTATGCTGCTTCATCCGCCTGTGGCTTCCAGTCCTGCCCATCCACTTTCTGTGCTGGCTGTTCCAGCAGTCCGCTCCCTCTCAAAGCCTCTTCATTGTTTAACTTGAGGCTATTTATAGCTCTGGAGCTGTAAAGAAGTCAGGATGGCACAAAGTAGTGGAAACTGAAGTTCTTGATATGAACCCAAATGGCTCCAGCACTATGAGGGCAAATTTCGCTTTCTCTCCCCTTGCTCCCCTCTGCCCCTAGGCCACCTGCCCCATCTCTGTTTCCCACAAGTACAGGTAACGGGAAAATCCTGCCCGCTTACCCTCTCCAGAGACGGCAAAAGCCAGGGTAGGGAGTCAGAGCTTGTGTCCTGAGGTCTCACCCAGCAGGGCTGGCTAAAATCTGAACGGAAATTCCTGAACCCCATGCCTGGAGTGCTGCTGTCACACTGTGGAGACCGCAGCAGACCTGTCCCTTAAATAGTGCCATAATTAAGAAAGGAGAGCAGCACCTTTACCTGGTTTTGGGGTGCTCCTGACTCTGCAGTAGCTGAGCCATCTTGTTCCAGGAATGAAGGTTCAGGTCCTTCTCCAAGTGCAGGTGTTGGGTAATTCTGCTTTAGTGCTCTCAGGATGCTGCTCTGCATGCGGGAGGTTAGCATCCAGCTTTGGCTGTGCCCGCATCCGTGGTCATGTTCTCTTCATCTCTTTTGGGAAGGGATCCTGGAGTTGCGATCTTGCAGTGAAGGAAGACAGCCTCTTGCACTCTGTGCTGTGGCCACGTGTACTGGGATGGCCTGGTAGAGTACTTTGGTGTCGTATTTGGAGCAGGGCGTTCCCAGATGCATGTGTGCTGGGGGTGGGCTGGGAGGGGGATTGGCAGGGGGTGAATTTTTTGTTGCTGTTCATTTTTTAGGAATAAAGAAACAATAAGAGGATCCAGAGCAGGGATTTTTCCAGAGCAACCCTCCTGTATTGCTCCCTTGACTTTTTTTTGCTGCCGAGGTGGAAGCCTGTCCTGGTGTCTCATGGCAAATTACTGGGTCCCTGGAGAGGTGTCATGCATGTAGCCTGCAGCTGTGAAGCAGTCTCAGTCCTTCAGGAGCTGATGGGATGGATGGATGTGATGACAGCAGGGAGCTCAGGAGCCTGGCCGAGCAGCTGCAAGGAAGGAGCCAATGTACGAAATTGTGTGTGTGTGCATGTGGAGTGGGGAGAGGTATTTGTTTTTCTCCATGGGTCACATGAAAGAACTAGGGTGAAAGCCACAAGCCCCTGCACCCAACGCTGTGCAGCATCTGGAGGGAGATGTCCCTGCATTAACTTTGTGCTTCTGCTGTTGGGGGCTTGTGAGAGAGGGCCAAGGGCAAGAACAGCCTCCCGCGTTCTTCCCTGGGGGCGGGTAGGCAGCTCGCCTCCCCTCCGAGATGTTCAGCACTGCCAAGTGCCCTCCGTCTCCCAGATTTGTTCTGGAGCTCATTCCTTTCTTCCAAAAGCATCAGGTACTGGTTACTGGTGGACTTCCCCCACCAGTAACTTAATCCAGTTTGACACCAGAGGCTCTGGGCTCGGGTCTTTGACTAATGTGATTCGGAAATGGAGAGGAGGACGTGTGTGGAGCTGCTGCCTCCCTTCGCGTGCCTCCACCCCTTGCTGCAAGCGCCTGGCGCCGAGCAGCACCGAGAGGCGGTGCTGATCCCATCCGGGCTGGAGGCCAGTGCCGGTGCGTGGAGGGGACGGGGGAGCGCGTACTGAGCAAACCCTCTGCAGGCCTTTGTTCCCTCGCATGGAACCGTCCCGCCGGTGCAGGGCTGCCGTGAATAGAAGGGCAGTTGTTCAAGGGACACAGAGAGGAAAGATGAGCTGTGGTTCGATGCTGTTTCAGTTTGGCAAGCTGGGGCTGCATGAGAAGTGACACATCTGTCTGCTCCTGCCCAGGGATCTGCAACCTGCCCGAGGAGCTGTGCCTTATCAGCATCTCTCCATCTCAACAAACCGCCCCGGGCTTTTATTTGAATTGGGATCCCTCCCATGCTCCTCGCCCCGCGGTGCCTGCCTGCCTTCCCACCCTGCCTGGCGCTGGCAGGGCACCGGTAACGCAGCTGGCCAGCCGTGCCAACCGGTGCATCCCGCGGCATCTGTGCCCGCCAGCAGCGCTCAGTCCCTGCGAGGGGTAGGTGCTGAAGGTCGCAGCGAGGAGGCGTGAAGAGCTGATCTGAAGAAAACTGCTCCTGCGTTCCAGATGGCATTTATGAGGCTGCAGCAGGACATTAAAACCAGAAGGAAACTTGAAGTGAACTGTGAACGCAGCCCTTCTGGATGGCAGTGGGACGATCAGCAGGAGGGTCGGGGCAGTGTGTGGAGTAGGGATGAGAGTTTGGGCTGCAGGTGGTTAAAGGCTGCCAAGCCAGCAGCTTGCTGGGAGCCAGAGGGGCCTCGCATGCCCTTGCCCGGAGCGCTGCAGAGCTCAGCTTTGTCTCCAGACGCCTGGGTTCAAGCCCTGCTGCTTCTGGCATGCAATGCTGAGTGGTATCGCATGCTGGGGCTTGTAGGTGCATAGAGCTCGGCTTCTGCGTTTGGAGCACGGCAGGTTCACTAGAGGAGGAGTTGGGAGGCTGGCTCGTGGCGCCTTTTGGGGTGGAGAGGACAGGGTCCATACCCGCTGCCCTTCCATAGCATTCCCCGATTGCGGAGTGGGTAGCAGGATGCACAGGTGGACACAAGCAGGATCTTTCATCTTCCTGAAAACCTGAATTTAACCTGCATACCTTGAAAAGGTGAAGCTATATATGTGTGTATGTACATGCAGGCTTTTTTTTTTTCCCCTGGTTCCTTGGGACACCAAGTAGGAGACACCTTTTGTTCTGAGCCCTGGTATGGCTGCCACGTGCCCCATGCAGCACTGGGACTTCCCGTCTGACCTGTGCCACCAACTGCAGCAAATGGATCCTCCGTACCCTTCCCTGCCGAGGAGCCGAGGCTTCTGCTGCCTTACCCCACAGCTGTTGTGCCTGTCTGCGGAGAGGGACAAATGTGGAAACACTCGGTGCTTCTGAAATGTGGAAAAGATTTTGCAGGAGCCGCAAGGTTGCAGGCCGTGGCACAAAACTGCCTGATCATTGCCGCCGTTGTTGTCTTGCCCAGCAGCTTCTGTGGCCCGTGCGGCGACGCGTGTTGGACACATCATTGCGTTACATGTACCCCATCTCCCAGCAAACCAGCAAAGCTTGGCACCACAGCCTGTTTTCCTTAGGTCATCTTTTCCTGCAGCAAACACTTTGATGCCTGGTGTCTTCTGGGCGTGCTGGTGTGGGAGCTGCAGCCCCGGCTCACCTGGTGCGCGCGGTCGGCTGTCGGAGGGGCTGCTGTCGGTGGTGGCGCGGCGGGGAGGGCGCAGCAGCTGAGTGTCCCGTCTGTCTCGTGCCACGTTGAGCCTGCTGCAGGCAGGGCTCATGCTCTCTCTCCTCTCTGCCCTACGTCCATGAGTGGGCAGCGACATCCTTCAGGTTGTCCTTGGAGAGTGTGTTGCACTGAGGTCACCCGAGAGGTGCTGGTGAGAGCGTGCGTGGCTTGAAGAGGTTCGGGAGCCTTCAGTAAGAACGGGAGCTGCCGTCCGTGGCAGGAAGCGCTGCGTCCCGCTGCGTGGGGGAGCAGCCCCAGCATGGCCTCTGCCGGGTTGCTGGGGTGCTTCTCTGTGGCGCGTGGGCACGTGAGGGTTAAGTGCACGTGCGCAAGCCGGGAGCATCCTCTAGATTCCAGCTGTCAAAGTGCTAACTTAAGTATGCTTCATCTTTACGAGGCAGTAAACAGTACGAGGGTCTGAATTACCGAGTCCAGAGGCCTCCAGGGTGCAGTATAAGTCGTAGGGACTTCCCTGGTAATTACTGTCTGACTGCTGGAGCACGGCGTTTCAGATGTGTTGCTGGCTCAGCCGAGGTAGCAGTAGCTCCAGAGCGTGGGGCGTGAACAGAAAGAGCAGGCTGCAGTGCTGGAGTCGCGTGGCTCCACGCAGCGCTGCTCTGCTCTGCTCCTGGCCCTTCTGGCTCCACATAACCCACCCAGCCCTACTCTCCCAGGAGCAAGAGGAACCAAACAGCTGCCGTTTGGTTTGCACTTCATGGAAGCAGTTGATAATCGTTCCTTCCAAAGTTCAGGCACATGAGAAGGAGAAGTAAGTGACCTTTATAGGCTGGATGCACATCTGCAAACAGATCCATTCATTTTAAACTGCTGTTGGTGGGACTCAGCCTGTGCCCAGGATCCCATCTTCTCCCATCGCCCCTGCAAGAAGAAACTGGACTCAGTTGCTGTCTGGAGCACCACAAGAAGGTATTTCCATGGCAGGGCTTGAGAGCTCACTGATGCCTGGGTGGTCTGCGTTGTGAATCCTTGAGGCTGGCCTGGCTGTTACTATAGAGAGCAGGGTGCTGAGGTGGTGCAATGCCAAAGTCACCTTGGATATTTTTGAATTTCCTCCGTGGCTTCAGAATTATGGTGCAAAGCAGCTGGCTCAGGGCAGGGTGTGTTTCCCTGACATCAAGAGGAAGCTGTTCTGTTAAAGTTCGCTGTGGAGGTTTTGCCTTTGATTTTGACAGTCATGTGTTAGCATCCAGTCCTGCAGAGCAGAAACAGGGTTTTGTGAGAGCTGCAAGGCACTCTGACCTTTCCTTGGTTTCTCCTCAGAGGAGCAGTCAGTGGTGGTCTCGATGGGAGAATCCAATGGCTCTTTGCACATGCAGGGATATCGATCCAGCATGACTTCAGCCTTTCGGTCCTTTTGTACAGGTAAGAGTGGAGCCCTGTGTGGCATAGCCATTGAGAAGTGCAGAGTGATGCTGGCTTCTTTAGTTCTTCTCCTTCTGATAAAAGCCAGGGTGGCTTTTGCAAGCTCAAGTATCTCTTTGAAAAGTTACTCAGATCTTTTTCCTGCAGATCTAGTGTGCAAAACTGCAGTCTCCTGGAGGTGCAGGGCGTAATTTAGCTCATCTCTGACCTTGGCGGGTAGGAATGGCAGTTGTGTTTAACCAGTGCTGGAATGAGAAGGTGGAAGGCAGGGGGTGACAGTTGGGGTGTTCGTTCTCCTGTCCTCTGGAGCACGCAAGCCCTGGGAGCAGCCACCAGCCTGTGGATGCCCCAGACCTCTTGTGCCAGTCTCTGCCGTATGTATTGGGCCTGACTCTAAAGCTGCTGTGGAGATGGATGGATTTCTATTAACTGTGCCTTGCATGTGCCCCCTACCCCCCGCCCCCGTGAAGTGAGCCCAGGTATTAGCATTGCAAGAACTGGAGGCTGGAGCACAGCAGCTGGAAATGCAGGGTGATTTATTCGATGGAGATATGAGTGATGGGAGCAGACAGCTTTGGAGCTGTGTTGTTGCTCCTGATCCATTTCTCCTCCCTCCTTCCTTTCATTCTCTCTTTCTGTTCCGCCACTCCTCTTTCCATTTTGTTTTAACAGCAGTACAAACTGCAGCATAAATCTCAGCTGAGTGGCAATTCAGGTTGGTGGCCACCAGTAAATCTCCTCTTCCGTCTCCCCGCACAGGAGGGAAGTTGCACTGGGAGTAAGGGCTACGGATGAGTCCCAGGTGTGCCTGGTTTACAGTCCCATCAGCTCTTCCTGGCTCTTTCCAGCTGTGGCCCTTAGTCTGTCTAGTCTATGGGAACAGAAACATTCTTCTCCCACCCTGGCCTCCAGTGCTAAGACCTGGTGCATTGGAAAGTGGTGTGAAACAGCCTCTAACATGGGATAGGACGGATGCATAAGTTGCAGTTGCTGTTGTTTGGGTGTGTGACATCTAAAGTTGTCCCCTGCTGTTAAAGATAATAGAAGGTGGTCTTCATCCTGGCAAATGGACCTGTTCCTCCCCAACTACCTGGCACATGCAGGTGCTTTTGCGTCTGATGCAGAATGCACATATCCTCTACAGGCTGTGCGCTGCATTGAGGCCAGGTGTTATGGGAGCAGAATAAAAGTACAGGCCATGCCTTCATCTTAGCCTCTTCTTTACCGTCCTTGAAGCTTCAAAGGCATTTTCCCTGCTGGGTTCTTAAACACTGGACAAATGCTGCAAGCGGCAAGGATAGGTATGCTTGAGGTCAGCAAGGCTTGCTTTTTGGTACTGGTGGAGGAAACCAAGGTGCAGAGGGGAAAGGCAGAACTGTGCTGGAAAACCATGAGAAGCTGGGGGTTTGGAATAGCTGAGATTTTTGCAGCGGAGAAGCACAGGGCCAGCAGTCCCTGCAGTGTCTAGGGACTGGAGGGCTTTGACTCCAGGTGGTTGCCTCCTCCTTGCCCTGCTCTGTTCTCCAGGGAGCACGTGCTCTTTAGAGGCAGACTGCAGACCCTCACTTAAAAAGAAATTCCTTAATTGGCTTAAAGACAGTTAAGAGAAATGAAAACAAGTAGAGCTTCCTCTTCATCCAGAGTTCTTTCCTCTGCAGGGGTTGCTTTTGGAGTGATCGTTCAAATATACCCCAAGTGTGGGTGGCTAAACGGGGGGAATCGTGTCCTTTGGTCCCAAGAGTCCACCTTCCTTGGTGAAGCTGTCCCAGCTCCTCAGAGAGAGCAGCTTAATGAGCTCAGTTTCTTGCTCCTTTCCTTGCCTCCTCCCATCCCCGCTGGGAGCAGGTAAATCTTTTATTGTGAAATGCAACCATGGGAGTCAGACCAACTTTGCCTTTATTTGTGGCTGTCTCGGAGCTGTAGCACTGAAGGGCTCCCTTGCATTCTCTGCCTCCCTGCTTAGATCCTCCTTCAAGGAGCAGCGTGTACTCTGTTTCTCCAGGGCCTGTTTCAACGTGGAGCTGGAGGGAGGTGATCAAGACTGCTATTTGAAGGATTGCTATGCCCACGTCTCTGAGCTCCTCCAGTGGTTCTGCGGCTTCCTCTCCCACAGCTGGGCTGCAGGACCTGTCAGGTTTGTGGGACAGCAGTCCCTGTTGGGATCCTTTCCCCACCAAGGAGAAGTACTGCCCATGCAGCACAACATGCTGGGCTACCATGTTGCAGGATATCATTTCTCAGCTGGGCTAACCCAGCTCATGCACAGAGCCTGCTGTGATCCGCTTGTGTTAGTGAAATTAGGGTAAAGAAGGCCCTTTTTATAAGTTCTCTTGCACGTACCCCTGAGGGTCTGCCCAGGTAGTCAGGGACATGGAGCTGGCTGCCTGCCTGCCTCACTCCTTGCTCGCAGGCAGTACCTGGCATGCTGAGTCTGTCCTCAGCCAGGGCTCCCCTGGTTGTAGAGGGAGCACCCACAGCTTGAGTCAGCATAAATGCTCTGCTTCCACGGGCTTTGTGTAGCTGCTTCAGCTCCTGGTTAGATCCTGTGTAACCTCATCTCTGGCTCCAGCCATGTCCTGGAGATCTGACCTTCACCCTGTTCAGGGGGTGGCTGCTGTTCTAGGGAGTCCTGATCATCTTCTGGGCTGGTGTAAATCATGCCAGCACCGAAGGACCAAGTGTGATGACAGTCAGGAGCTTGAATCTCATTCACAGCCCTTGGTCTGGTAGTTGCAGTCAGAGGCTGCTCTCTGTTCCTCTGTGGCCGTGCGCTGGTGTCGGGGTGTTCAGAGGTCCTCCTAGCTCACCGAGTCCAGGGCTAAGGTGCGTGTTTTGTTCTCTTAAGGTTCACTCTGCATACACGCGCAAGCCCTTTAATAGCTGTAATGAACCATATCCCCCTTTATTTAAATAAAATAAATAAAGTTGGAAAAACCTCCCAGGAGCATCTGGAACTTCACCACCTGTGGAAAATTGACAATAAAAGGAGCTGTATGTGTAGTGGGGAGAAGAGCCCATAAAGACAGTGTCAGCGGAAAAAAAGGGGTGTCGAAAGTCTTTCATCTTCCTGTTGGCAGTGCTCAGATGTGACTCCAGCTGCTTTCTATTCTGGGATGCAGGCAAGTGTGTGCTCCCAGAGGGGCTGGGGAGAACATGTGAGGGCTGCGCTGCCAAAAGCGGCCTGCCCAGCAGTCCTGGCTTAGATGAGGCACGGGCAGAGCATCAGCCACAGTGCAGCATTCTCCTTTCTATCTTCTCACAGCTTGATCGCCACGCCCTGCGTCATCTGGGCTGAGAACAATTTTCGTGGCCTGCTTGATTCCTGTGATTATTACTGTTTGCAAACAGCAGAACTGGATTAACCCAAAGGTTTAGAAATCATTAAGCTAGCAAGTAGGAATAATTTAGAGGATGGTGAATAATCTTTGCCTGGACTTGAGAAATTCATGTTTGTTTTCTGGATTTGTTGTAGCCTTAGTGGTTGGGCACAACCCTTGGTCTGTCAGTGCCTTTCTCACTGTCTGGGTAACAGACACCCACAGAAGGAGAATCCAAGGGTCTCCAAAGCATCACTGTCCACTGCAGGTGTAGGGCTGCACAGATACGTGCATAGAAGTGTGCACAGGCATGAAGTCTTAGCTTCTTCAGGTGCTGGTGGTGTTTCTTAGGCTGGAGTGGGAAGGTCAGTCCCAGTTCAGTCCAGAGCCTCCTCAGATGCTTGGTGGAAAGAGGTAATCTGTCAGGCAGGCAGGCATTGCAAGGTAAGGAGGACACAGTCATATCTGTGCGTTTGCTGGAGACCAAATAGACGCTGGAGTTATGTTGCTTCAAGAGGGAGCTTCCGTGCTGCTGCCTGTACTCTTTTGGCTAATCCAGACACCTAGCATCCCAGATCCTTCTTCTTGTTACAGATCCCCTACAAGTTAAGAGCTTTTACTTCCCGACCTCCTGGACTGTGAACACAGCAGAGCCAACCTGAACGTCACTGATAAGCTCAAGATGCAAGTATGAACATCCCACCTGTGCCATGATGCTGGATGCCCCTTAGCACTGTCTCTCATCCCAGAGGCACTTGTGCCCAAAGGTTCGACCCCTTTCGATGATGAAGGGTGGAGACGTGACCCCTCTAGACAGGGGTATGCGGAGAGTTGTCCTGGTGTGTGTCCAAGTGCTGTGGCCAGCACGCACCGTGCTTGCCTGCCCCCAGGATCCCAAGTAAGTAGGCAGGTGTCTTTTGCAGCCTGGTTCTTCTGAGTTGCTGATATCTCCCTCTGTGAGTGATGCATATATCATTTGACTGCCAGTACTCTCCCCTCGCTGCTCCAGCACGTAAGCTTCTGTGTGGTACACTGGGTTTGACAGAAAGGGCCAACCCTGCTGCAGGCTTTCACCGTTTGTCAGAATAAATTGCTTCTTCCTCCTATTGCATGGAGGAGATGCTGGTTCATTTGCCCCGAACCTGAGCACCGCCTAAGGCAGCTTCTCCTGCTTTTTCCTTCCTCCCCCCGAGCCTGCAAGGAGAGCAGAGCCTGCTGGCTGCAGCGTGGCGACAGGCTCCCCAAAACATGCCCGATGCAGCAACAAATTTTGTGCAGTATCGCATTCATCTGCTTGCCCTGAAATAACCTGGGAAGAGGAACAGAGCTGGAGAAGGTGGATCCAGGAGGGAGGAAGGCTGGAGCCAGCTGTGAGGTTGGTGGGATTTACTGCTCTTTGAAGTCTTTGCCCTCCATGCAGGGCCAGGCAGCCCAACTCACCAAGCAAGCCCTTGGCCCTGCTTCGCCCCAGTGTGGACTAAAGCGTGGAGGAACACGGCACCAACACATCAGGCTGCTCCAAGCCTTCGTGCACATTTTTCCAGTGTTTGGCAGGGAATGTAAGTGCCCTTGAAAGTTGTGTCTGGAGCCAAGGAATCAAGGGGAAGAGTGAGTAGGTGCATGTGTGTGCGAGCTCCGATACCCTGTTCATTTGGGACAGTGCCCTAAGCTGCTGCTCTGAGAGTTGAGATTCTCCTCTGGGATCAGTGTTCTTCCGAGGGGTTGCAGGTGTTGTTCCTGAGGTAGAAGAAAGGGCGTTCAGGTTTGTGCCTCTGCCTTCTGGCCTCTTTTTGCCAAAGGAGCAGAGCTGCTCAGGCACGTTGAGAGATCACAGTGCTTGCTGGCTGGGGACATTGATGGCAAATGGCTCAGAAGAACCACCATCCTCGCCTTTCCCCTCGCTGCCAGATGCTGTTTGTAGTGTGGCTGGGGTGGCTTGGTTGCCGTGCCCTGATCTGACCATGGACTGAACTCCAGGGATGTCAGGAGTTGCCAGAGTTCACCTCTCTTCCTCTGTCCCTTGGCAGTCTTTCTTTCTGCAGATCAGTGCAAAGCTTGTTGGCTGGGTTATTAAGAGCTGCTTTCCTGAGGCACAAGACTGGCTTAGCTTTTCATTAAGGCCCGTTAATCACCCTAAAGGGAGACTGACAACCACTGGCAACTGACCACGGTGCCTCACTGCCTTTCATCTTGTTGGAAGGCTCAAGGTCCTGCCTGCAGTGCCCTGAGCACGGCTGGTAGCTGCATGGTCTGGCGTGGGATGCTGCCGCCGCAGAGCTTGGCAGCCTGGCCTGGGTCCCAAGATGTTTCCCGGTTTGCAGGAAGAGTGTCCGGCAGCAATTGTGCGAGGGAGCCGGGATGATGGCCAGGTTACAGCCCCGCATCAGGAGGTGGAGGCTCAGGGCTCTTCTTTCTCCCTCTGCCAGCGCCTCGCTGCGCAGCTCCGGGCTGCAGCTGTGCGATCGTTGGTCCCAGAGGTCACGGGAACGTGAGTCTTTCTCTGCCCCTCTGTCCCAAATGGCACTGAGCTGTTGATTACTGTTGGGTTTTCTAGTTGCACCTCGAAGCTTGAATTTGGGGAGAACTTAGTGAAAAAGATGTCTGTTGCTGTAGCAAGTAGCGACGTGCCGCATGCAGCTGATTATGGACTGGGAACCGGTGCGGCAAAAGGAGAGAGGGGCTCGGCAGGGTGCTCCTGCCTCCGCTTCCCTGCAGTTACGCCTGTGCTGCGATAGCTTCCGCCGCTCCGTTTGTCCACGGGACCACGTGAGGGGGCAGGTGGCCCTCTCCAGCCTTGCGTGGCTTCCTCTGACAGCAATATTTTGCCTTTCAGGCCTCAGAGGCAGCAAATAGCTGTGCATTTCCTTTTCATCGTGGGAAGAAGGGATTTAATTTACTCTCTTAATGTACCGGGCAGTGTTTTGGAGCTGAGCTTGTGGCGCTGGCTGTGAGAGCGAGCTGTGGGGTGTGTGGAGCTGCTCTCAGAGTATCTGCTGCAGTTCCTCAGTCCTGTCGCATGCCACGCTGTCCAGCCAAGAGACATCCTAACAGATATCTGTTGTCCATTGCCACATTTCACCTGAAATCCTTTCACCCTGAGCAATCGTGGCGCTCCCTCCTGCTCATCCCACCCGAGCATCTCAGATGATCATTGATACGAAGTTGTCCCCATGCTGTTGTCTCTGAGCAGGCATCATGTGGGCAGGCGCTCCCGTGGCCGATCCGTAGGTGTGTGTGTGTGGATAGCAGATGTCTCCTCAAGGCTTGGTGAGAAAGGTTGGTGGCAGGGCCTGCGGCAGAACCAGCCCAGCAATTCTGCAATGAAGATGGTTAAGAGGCAGTGACAGAGGAGAGAGCTCAGAGGAAGACCCCTTGACCACCAGATCTGATGGAATAGCTCACCTCCTTGATGGGTCAAAAGAGGACATCTCTCCTTGGTATGTCAGTCTCCTTTACATCTCGGTGATGTGTTGAAGAGAGCAAAATTGCCCTTCTCTGGGCAAAAAGAATGTGGTGAAAGGGATGATCTGCAGCCTCCCTGGGTGCCATTTATTGACTACTGTTAATGGTCTGAGGCGTTAGCCCATGCTGCTCTTCCTGGGATCTTCTCTTGCTTCATTGCTGTTACCAACTTTTATGCCCTTTTTTATAAATGTGAAATGAATGGGTGTAATAGTAGTAACGAACATCATCTTTCCAGTGCTTCCTCCCCAGTGTGTCCTCCTAGCTCTGGCATGGTAGTTGTAAATCCTCTCCCTGTTGTTCTTCATCTCCCCCTGGTTTCTCTACATCTTGCAGTAGCCTAACTTCAGTGGGGGCTTGGAGGTTTATGCTCCTGGTGGGACTGGAAGGCTCTCAGACACCTGCCTGATGTGTCCTGCTCATGTGTTCAGCATTAAACTGGTCACCGGTTTGTGCCAGATCAGCAGGGAGCCCTCAGGACTTCAAGAGGAGAGGCTGTCTCCACGGTGTGATGTGGCATCTTGTAGGATGCCCTGGGGTTCCTGTGGGCGCGGGAGGCTGCCAGGTGCTCCAGGTATCGCGCACCCTCTTCCTGGCACGCCTTGAGGTTTAAAGGACCTTGCCCATGGAGGAGTTGTGCTAGAGCTCGTCCCAGAGAATTCAGTGTCCTTGCTGCTCCCTGCTGGGTGTGTGATTGAATCGAAGCTATTCTGTCAGTCCTCAGCGTGCTGATGGTGCCAGGACCATGTTTGCTCTGCAATAATCTCTTCTCCTGCTGTGTTGAAAGGACCTGAGGTCCCCAGGCTGGGAGTTGAGGCTGAATGCTGTAGCCAGGTCAGCAGGCATCACTCCTCTTCTGCCAGAGCTGAAACGGTTCTGCCTTTGACTGCAGCCTGTCTGGCTGCCTGGCAGCTGAACCGCTCTTCCCTCACCCTGATTCACCTTTCAGTTCATCTGTATTACTGACTGGATTACTGACCGGGGAAGGTGTCTGCTGAGACTGACCCTTCACAGACCCTTGGAAGTTTTCTAAGCAGCCTCAGGGCAGGGAAAGATTTACGGCCAGTCAGCGAATGATTTGATTTGGTTTTGGAGCCCCTGCCCTTCCTTTGAACTCTTCCTTCCTAACTAAGGGGATCTTTTCAGAGTTTGAAATTTTTCACTTACCTTCTTTTCTGCAGAAGCATTCAGTCTTCTCCACATGTGAGTAATTGCAGATTCCCTCCTGCTGGGGCCACTGAAGTGAGCATTTGGAAGCAGCAGTGCATGTTTGTACTAAATTTGTTCTCAATGTCAGGGAGCAAGCAGGGCTCAGGAGCATCTGCCGGCACGTGTATGCAGCGAGCATCTCGCACCATGCTGTGGAAGATGAGTCTGAAGGGTCAAAAGCTGAGTTACGGTGGCTCTCAAAATATTGGCTTTGTGTTTCTACATATTGACAAGACCCCTTCCCTGTCTGGGCTGTGGAACACGTTGTCTTTCTGGTTTTCAGCATGGAGGCCTTGGTTTGCTGGCTGGGTGTGAAAGTCCATTGGTTTTCTAAAAAGGATTGGAAAAAAAAAAAACCATCTTGCAAGCAGGTAATTGTTTTATTTAGTAGCAGATCTGTAAGATGCATAGTCTTCCTTTGTGGGATTGACTTCAGAGTCCTAACCTTCCCCATTTCAGTTGCTCATAAATTTTGCTGGAAAACTTTATTTTACATGGGAAACTTTCTGGAATACTCTTCAGACCAAAGATAGAATATAATAATTAAAAAAAAAAAAAAAAGGCAAGGCAGCTGAACCAAATTTTAGCAGGCTTTCTGAAGGACAAAACTCCTGTTCTCCAAGTGCATTCTTGCTCCATGTGTTGAGGAAGCCGAAGCTACAGGTATCCAGCGTGGCTCTGTCAGTCTTCTGGAGATCAGGCCTTTCTGGTCTGTTGGCTCCAGTGTTTGTAGGGACAGATAAGGGGTTAATCACAGTCTTGTGCATTGCCTTAGTGATCTTTATTCACCTTTTGGAAAGGAGTTTTCTTAACAACAAAAGTAAGTTTTTGAATTCTTGTGTTGCATTAGCTGGAGGATTTGAGGGCTTTTTCCCCTGAAAGAGCAGCTTTTGTGGGGCTGCATGCATGCTGAAGCACTCCCAAATGTTTTAGCACAACCAAGGTATCAGTAGAGATCCTTTGTTCTTTCTACATACAAATTATACCAATTTCAAGAAACTGGGACAAAAAACTGTAAAACTGGTGTACCTCCTTTTGTGTATTTGCTTTTAAGTGCATTCAAATATCCACTGTATGTGGATTTTAGTCAAAGTCAGTGAGGAAATGTATTTAAGTAAGGCAAGGTATAGATTGAGGCCATTAATTCATCACCGCCTCAAGCAAAATCAATGTATTAAGACATTGTCAAACCTGATTAAGCCTAGTAAGATGCTGGGCCGAGTTAACGGCACACAAATCTTCCTAGAAGAGTATAATACTTGAGTGCAATTGGACCTTAATATTGTTTGCTCTTAGTCTCCCCAGATACCCAAAAAAATCCCTAGGGAAATTAGATATAGAAAAGATAAATGAAGTAGTTGAGTCGAGGAACGATGGCAGCACTAACGAGTATGTTACGGGTACGTTACACAGCCAGCACTGCTGAGGTTTGAATGGGTCACATTGCCATCGTCCGTCTCGTCTGGGCACCGTATCCCGATGACCCTGGGTCAGCGCTTTAGGGTGAGAGACCTGGACCCTCATCCAAAGGAGGTTGTGAGCCCAGAGCTTGCAAAAGCTCGCAGCATTTGATCAAAGCTAGTACTTGGACTTCGCCAGCCTCCTTGAAATACTTTCTGCCGCTTTCTTTTGTATCCCCAGGGATTTTTCTTGTTGTTCTGGCATAAATTTGGGTAACCTTTTCATTTGCAAAGGAGCCTTTGAGAATGGTCTTGTCTCGGCATGTCTGTAGCTGCATGGTGCTCTGCTAGCCAAACTGGTTTCCTTCCGAAAGATAGTATCTCGTGACACTGAAGCAGTTAAGGTGTACTAAAGGCTAATGATGCACGTCCTGTATTTCTCACAAGGCAAGCCTTCCGGATTCGGATTTTACTTTGAAGATTTTGCATGAAGAATGATAAAAGTCTCCAGTACACCAGTTCAGGATAATGCTGCCTGTATGTCTGCAGCCTTAGAGGAAAGGGAGTGTGAGGCGTGCTCCTTCCAGCTGTGTCGCTTCGCATTTTTGCAACAACATCAGGCCTGGAACTCCAGCGCCCACGTGTTCAGATGAGCAGAGTCCTTGAAGGCTTCAGCCTCTCTTCTCCTTTTCCTAGGCCAAACCCAGCCGGGGATTTCAGCCGTGAAAAGGACTCTCCCAAGTGATGAACATCTCCTCAACTTCGTTCCTTCATCAAAGCCAGATTTTCGTACATGTTACAAGAGTTTTCAAGGTGCTTCTGTCCCTGCCGTGCTTCTGCCTCCACCCATTTCCCACCTGGCTCTGAGCAGCTTCCTTGGGGCCTCTGGCATGGCCAGCAGAGGGTAGAGGAGCATGGCCTCTGTTCCACTTGCGTGCTTAGCAAGCAGTTTTGCTTGCGGAGCGTTGCCTTGGAAATCATTTCTTCCCTGTCCTATGGCAAAATGTCCCCTTTCACCCTTAACATCTGTCTTTTTTAAGACAGGCAAGCTCTGTTTTCTGGTAGGGGACTGCAAAGTAAATTGCAGGGAAAGCCGCAGTTCGAGAGCAGATTCTGTGGTTTGGTTGGCTGCTACAAAAATATACTGCTGAATGAACTCCATTTAGCTGGAGCTGTGTTTTTTCTCTCAGACTTCTCATTAGTAGAGTACAGTTTTCCCCTGGGAACCTTCTTATTAAAACTCGCAGCCTCTTCTTTCCCCGGCCAGTGAAGCACATCTGAGCTGGCTGAGCACTTTGTGACCTGTGTCCAGCGTGGGAGAAGTGTAGAATAAATGGGAACTGTGCAAGAACCCACATGAGATCTGGTGCAATGGGACCAAGAAGTTCCCACAGACTGGAATGCATCATCAGCTTGGAAAACCCTTGGTGTCTATCTGAGCCTCTTGGCACTTTCTGGGGAGGGTTACGTGCCATTCATGGGTCCTTAATGGCCCCATTCACCTTCAGGTGCTCACCCTTGCATGGTCTTCTGCTCCAAAATTAGATTTTTTTTTCTCCCTTCTACTTTGATGAGCAATCCTCCTCTGCCACTGCTGCTTTATTAAACAGAACAAATACAGTTGTCTTGCTTCATCGCAAATTATTACCAATGGAAGATGCTATTTTCTGCATGAATATAATTGCCCTGTCCCAGCAAATGGTCAGGAGCACCGATACTGCACTGGGGTGGGAGGAGGTAACCTCCAGAAGGAAGGGGAGTCCTGACCAGAGGATAGTTTGACAAGTGGAACAGGCTGGTCCCTCAGATGGTTTTTATCCCCCCATCTAAGCTGGCTTCCTGGGAACTTGTTGACAGTTTGTTCTGTAGTAACTCTAGAGTGAAACCAGGTATAAATACATAATAAAATTCTGGACTACTAAAAAATTGATATGTAAGGCTCAAGAAGTCTTCATTTCATCAACTGCTTCAACAAAAGGAGTAATTTCTGGAGCTGTAGCCACTGTGGTGCCTTTCCACCAGAACAAAGGAACAATGAGAATGATGGTGCCTCAGGGAGCTCAAGACCAAGGCCCCAGCTCCAGTCTTGTCTGAAGGATCCACCTGGTGTGCGATGGAGGTTGCATGAAGAAGGTGGTGTCCTTCGAGTCCTTGGAGGTTTTTTCTTTCCTCGTCTGACCTCACAGCTGTGTGTGGTGGGAACACAAGTGACAACAGCCATAGGATGAAACAGCAGGGGGTTAGGCTGGATGTAAGGAGAAGCATTTTTACTACAGTCAGTAGAGTGCACTGCCCAGAGAGGTTGTGCGGTCTCCATGCTTGGAGGTTTTGGAGACCAGACTGTATAAACTTGAGCAACCTGATGAGGTTCTAAGAGACCCAGCGTGGAGCAGGAGGTTGGACTGGAGACCTCCAGAGGTCCCATCTGACCTGAGTTATCATGGGATCCTCTGTGCTTGCTCCCGTGGAAGTGGGTTGCTACTTTTGCTCACAGATAGAGTCCCAGCAAGGGCCCCTGTTTTGTGGGCACATTTGTGACATTGCAGCAGGCCTTCCTGCCAGTGCCTGACTTTGTTGCTTTGATATGAGCCTCCAAGAAAGCATGGGTGAGTGCAGGGAAGGTTTTCTTTGTGGTTTCTCCTCTTGTTCAGCTGAAGAACTGTGCTGGTGGAAAGGGGGAGACGAATGCAAGGGACAGGTCCCTTCTGGTTCTTTAATTTTATCTGTGCCTCTCTGAGTTGGGGTGAAGGTCACTGCTATTTAAGCCTATTTTATGTTCTTGGCTCACTTTGGAGGAGTGAGAGAGGCAGGATTTGGAAATACTTATGCAACCTGCCCTGTCTGTATGATGCTAGCACAGAGCTGGTGACACTTCTATAGCCTTGGGTGTTTAGAAATGTGAATCAGAGGCTGTTTTTCTCCACTGATGCTCCTATGGAAATCAGTAAAAATTGGAAAGTCCCTGCTCATAGCTTTTCCATGTTCCTCTGCCAGTACATCTGCTGAAACCTTTCCCTGGTCCAGCCTGCCGGCCCTTGCCTGGCTCTGCAAGAGGGAGTCAGCTCAGCCAACAGCATCTCCTTGCCTGGGCTTCGTGATGTGGGCAGGAGTCAGCGATCCCAACCCACATGCCCTTCCAGCAGCTCAACTGCCAGGGCGATGCTGCGTGGTTCCTGACCTCCTGCACCCCCTTCTTGCACAGGCGTGGGTGTCTTCTGCTCCAGCTGGCACTGGAGATGTGGTAGGTCCACAGCTCAGCTGTCTTCCCCTGGGTCAGAGCACACTGTGCTGCTGAAAGGAGTTAAACAGCAAATGGCTGCATGGGAGGAGTAGTGATTTTCAGCTCACGGATAATTGAGGCAGGATTTTGTTTTTGTTTTTTTTTTTTTTTTTATGATTTTTCTTTTTCCTCCACAAAGTTCTAGTGCTTTTTCTTGTATTTATCAAGCAAGAGGATTTTGCTACAATGCGTTCTGTATCAGAGCACTCAGGGCTTATATGTTGCTGACTAGAACAATTGATTTTTATTTATTTGTTTGTTTATTGCTGGAGAGAACTGAAGCAGTAAGTTCTAAAGCTTTAGCTTTTCTGGAGGAGTTTTATTTAGAGAAACAGCCTGATTCTGTTGCTGTGTGTGAATGACACAAGCTCATACAATCCCGTGCACTGCTGTGGGCGGTGCGGTAGAGTGCTGGGATATCTCGCGCCGGTACCCAGGTCACCTCGGGCCATTTGTTCTGGGAGACCAAGGCACTTCTGGCCAGGGCTGGTTGGCACCTCTTGCCCTGGAGGTGCCCAGCGCGTGGGGCTGGTACAGCACCAGCTCCCTGCCTGCAGGAAAGACGCAAAGTGCAGGTTTGGGGCACTTCCCAGCCTCACACCCTGCCCTCTTCCTTCCTGTCTTGCCCAGCTCTGGTGAGGATCCAGAAATGCCTTTGGTCCCAGATGACACCCGAAGGTGGTGGAGACCTCTGGCTTGTTTGGTGGCTGTGTGGGAGCCAGGGCTCTGCAGCAACAAGACAAGCTCAGCAGAGCCCTAGGAGGAGGACGTCTCTGTCCTGAGGTGGATTTGGAAGGTGACCAGTTGGTGCCTTCTTCATCTCTTCACTGTCTCGTCCTAATAAATCTGCCCTGCTTTAGTTAGAGGAGAGTCCCTGCACCTCGGAGGGGAGCGAAAGACCAACGATGTCCCTGCGGTTACTCTCACTTCCCTCCAAGTGACAGCTTTCCCCTGCAACCTCTGTGTTCTCCGAAATGGTGTCCAGAGGGAAACAGCCACATACCCTTTGGGCAGCTCTGCTTTGCTGCTGGATCCTGCCTGCGAGGGCAGCCTGGGCCTGGGCCCAGCATGCTGGCTGGGCTTCCCTCTGGAGGCTGTCACCTTGGCTGTGGGCTTTTTGGCACTCGTCAGTCTGCAAGGCGGAGCGAGCAGTACGGCTCCCTGGGATCTGATCAGCACACTGAGAGCTCTGTACTTGGTTGAGTACTTAATATATTCTTTTTTAAGTATTGTGGTTACGCTGCAGTGGCTGCCAAGGTAGGTGTAGACCTGCCAAGGTGGTGGCATCTCCTGCCAGCTGATATGCATGCTGTCTTAGGTGGGTAGAGCTATTGCGGTGGAAAGCACGGCCGTGTGAGGCCAGCCCTGTCTGTGCTGCTGGAGATGTGGGCTTTTGTGGCTGTTGCCTTTTCCTTGCTGCCTGCACCCAACAAGAGCCCCCAGCAGGTCCCTGCTGCCATCCCCGTGGGCCGTGCCGCGTTGCAGGGTGATGAGGCTGAGCACCCTTTGCGTGCATCTTCTTGCTCACCGTAAGGTGCCTCCTTCCCGGGAAAAAGCCCATCCGTGGGTGGCTGGCTGGCTTTGCAGGTCGCTGTGGAGCGGCTGTTTTCGAGAGGAACGCATCTCCTGCGCGGCGCATGGGGAGATGGCAGGCGATGTTTATCTCAGTTGCATTTTCTGGGGCTGGAGAGCGCGTGTGTTATCATATAGCAGATGGGCTTGGTGAATAGATGGCGGAGACAACTGTATTTTCTCACACAGGCTTGTTGCCTGCCAGGAAAGGAGCCAGCCAGGCTTTACAGGGAGAAGTACAGAGCTTGGACAGGCTGCGGGTGGGTTTCTCCTTCAGCCAGCCCCTTGGGGAGCTGTGGGGCAGAGGCTGCTGCCACGGGCCACCGAGCGCAGGTATGGGGTGTGCTGTGTGCGGATGGGCCAAGGGCCAGCACCTGGCATTGCCTGTCCACTTCTGTGCCCTCTGTGATCCCAGCTGGGACTTTGCATCCTGCCTGGTGCTCCAGGCAGGGGCTTGAATTGTCCGTCAGTCCTGGGCAGGAGCAGGCTGCAGTTGTGCACTGCCAGTCGTCCAGGCTGGGGAACCAGCGGCTTGCTGGGGACAGCCCCAGGTGCCTGCCCATGCCCTCTCCCACTTCTGTGCGTCTCCCGCTAGCTCGCGTGGGACGCTGTGCGGCTGCTGGGCACCGCAGCAAGGTGTGACAGCCTCCCTGAGGCCAAGCGGGCAGGGAAGTCCCTGCCAGAGCTTGCCACGCTGGTGGCCCTGCCACTGCCAGGAGAGCTACAGACCCATGAGGGAGCAGCAAAAGCAGGAGCCAGCCAAAGGCAAACTTTTCTGGGAGGCTTTTGTTTGTTTTTTTTTCTGAGAGCTGTCAGTGGAGAAAGCCAAGCAGATGGAAATCACAGCAGTGGGCAGGGTGCTGTCCCTGGAACGGTTGGCATGGCAGGGCAGAGGGGACCGAGATGGGGACAGCAGGGCTGGGGAGAGGCAGCAGCTCCCCGTGGCCGGTGTCAGAGCCTGGGGCAGGGCAGCGGCAGGGCAGAGCGCTGCAGTGTCCTGGCTGCCGCCTCCCTTCTGCTGCCTGGAGCTTGGATCGCCCGCCTGGCCAAGTGAAGCTGTGCTGCCTTCCCCGAGCCTGCAGCTCCTCGCTGGTAGCATGTCAGGCATGCCCGGCGATGCGGTTCGTCCTGCTGTCCCCTCCTGTGGTACCCGTGTCGTCTTGGCTGTCTTGGGTTTTCCCTTCTCTCTACTGATAGGGGAAGGGGCGAGGTGATTTCTTTTCCTGGTCCTGTGGTTGCATGGCCAGAAACCGTCACGAGTGTGATTTGTGGAGCAGGAAGACTGGCGGCTGGAGGGTCCCGACCTGTGGTAAGCAGCGCGGCACGTGCATTTAGGGGTTGATATCTGAGCCAGCGATTCTCAGCACGGCGTGCAGCATGGGACACACTGCGGGACGGATGCGGACGGTGCAGGTTGCTGACAGCCTTTGCTTGGCTTTTGCTGATGTCTGTGGTTTGATGGGACTCATCCAGTAAGACAAATGGATGTGACGGGATCACAGTGCCCTTCACGGCCCCGTTTACTTCCCTGCGTCTGCTGGAGCTGGGCACACAGCTCCTTCCTTCCTCTGTTTGAAGACTGATTTTCCTTTCAGACATTTCTGGGCATGGTGCTGCCACAGGGAGAGGACTGTGCAGGGGCTCACAGCTGTAGGACTTCAGGCAGAAAAATCAATGTTTATATTTCTTTTAGCTGGGAAGGATTCTTGAAAGAACTCCAGTAAATAAATACCTTGTAAAGTTCAAACTGTGAAGGCATGGTATATGAATTTTCAAGCTCTCTCTTGAAATAAAATGGATTTCTTGGGTTCAGGGTTTATTTAGAGAAACGTTTGATTTAAGAAGGGATTTGAAGGTTGCATCTGATCTCATCGTGAGGGAGGGCTGGTCTTCTGGAGGCAGTGGCGTGTGGTGTGGAAATGTGGTCAGATCGCTGCTGCCACTGCTGGGGTATTCCCAGGGGAGTATCCCACGTACCCAGCCATGGAGGGTGGTCTTTCTGCCCCCAGGGTGGCTCCTGCTGCATCCTCTGTCCCCTCGAGGCCCCGCTGCTGCAATGCAGTCAGCTCAGCTGCCTTGGGAAGCTGGTTGTGCAGGTGCTGCTGCTTGGGATGCTGGAGGCCAGATAGGACCAGGTTCCCTCTGTGGACTGCACGAGCATCTCATAGCTTTCTGTACCTGTCCTCTATGGCATAAAACGTTTTCTTTCCCTTCTTTGTTCCAGTCTGTATTGGATTGAACCTGATCCTTGAAGGGACGCTATGGAGGGACCCAGTGGTGATCCCACCAGGGTGCAGCCCCCGTGATTTAAGCCGCTGGTTCCTTGCTCTGGGACAGCCTGAAGTTGCTGTTCCCAGGAAGAGCTGAGGGCACGGAGGCTTCTCCTGCAGGGTTGGCCCTGCTGGGGTGTGGGGCAAGAGGGGCAGCAAGCGGGGGACTGGAAGGGGAGCAGGGCGAGGCGCAGCTCCCTGCTTGTCTGGAGCTTGTCTGAGGCTTTAGGCTCGGCTGCATTACCTGGGAGCAGGAGTGCAGAGGGAAGGCTCCACGCTCTTGTGCTGCGTTTACCTGAGGGAGAATTATTTGGTCCTTGTGCGAAGGAGGAGGAAGCAGGAAACTGTCTCAGCCCCACCTTTGCTGGAAGCTCCAGGAAATGACCCAGAGCAGAGGACAAAGGGCACACGCAGGGCTGCGGTTCCTTCTGCCATTCATTAGCTTGCACACAGGCAGGGCATCGCCTTCTGAAAGCACCAGCAGGGCCATGGCGAGGGAGAGCTGCTCCCTGTAAGCCCAGAGGTTGCCATGGCCCTCAGGAGTTGGTGCCACTGCTGCAGTTTGCTTTCTGAAGATTGAACCTGCCTAGAAAACATTATTATGACTTTCTGCCCCGCAACGAGGCAGCTCTGGCTTGTGTTGGACCTGTTCCCACATTAGGTTGTCAGGCATTTCCCAGCAAGTCTGGAGGTTGAAACCAAGGGCTGGTGCTGACGGCCGGGCTCTGCGGCCTCTCCGCTTCCCAGGTAAGTGAGGCTGGAGCTGGGACACGGAGCCCCTCAGATCCTGCTGATCAGAAAAGTCCTGCTTTTGCAAGAATCTGGGGGGAGTCAGGAGCTGCTGAGCTCAGGATCTGCCGGTGAGCTGTCCTGGCACCAGCAGTGGAGGTCTTGGTTTCCCCCAGCGTGGGTAACTGGTGCATCTGTGGTGGCAAGCCAAAAGGAGAAGAGAGGCGAGAGCAGAAAATGCAATGGAGGTGGGCTGGAGTGGCACTGAAAGAGGAAAGAATTGACATTGGAAGCAGAAAGAAGGCAAAACAGGTTAGATATTGCCAAACAGAGGCATGAGTGGTTCCCAGGTATGAATGCCCGTGTCTGTCAGGTGCCCTGCCCTCCCCTGGTCCCCTTCCTGGTGCAGCAGCACTCCCATGGCGTCCTGAGCTCAGCACTGTCTCAGCCCATGGGCTGCTTTTTCTCCCAGTCCTGGCTGGGCGCAGCAGTGGCTGCTCTGGTCGCAGCACAGCAAGCGGGAGCCAGAGCAGGCTCCTCTGAGAAAGCTACCTGCAGCCAGCCACGAGCAGCAGCCACTCTTAGCAGAGGTAAGGAAACCAGTGGCTGGAGTTTGCCTGGCTTACACGGGTGTTGCCTTGGCCAGGGCATTACAAACAAGCTGCAGATATACAAAGTAGTTGAGGGTAGCAGCTGGGTGCAGAGGCTGTGGGCTTGCTCACCAGGGTGCATCCCCGTGGATGAGAGAGGGCTCAGCATGGTTGTGGGGCTGAGTTCTGTGCCCTCCCCAAGGTGTTTTGGGTGGAAGCTGGCACGCTGCCATGCACGTGGTTCCAGAGAAAGGAGTGCCTGGAGAGCAATGAATGGTTTGCTGTTTGTTCCCTTCCTGGAAGCAAAGTCCTGCCTGTGCCAGCCTGGGATAAACCTGGTACCCCCGTGTTCCTGGTGGCCCTGTCCTCATTCTGTCTTCTGCTCTCTTCCAGCCACTCCCGCTCTCCTGGCTCCATGGCTGCTGTGCGCGAGTGGTCCTGCACGCGCTGCACCTTCCTGAACCCCGTTGGCCAGCGGCAGTGCTCCATATGTGAAGCCCCCCGCCAGAAGCCGGACCTCAACCACATCCTGCGGCTCAGCGTGGAGGAACAGAAATGGGCCTGTGCCCGCTGCACCTTCAGGAACTTTCTGGGCAAAGAAACATGCGAGGTATGTGGCTTCACGCCGGAGCCGGGGCCCAGTGGCTCCCCCTTGCCTGTCATCAACGGCATTTTGCCCAAGCCCGCTGTGCTCGTGGAGCCCAAGGGCACGTCCAAGGAGGAGGCTGCCAAGCTGGAAAGCAGCAGCGAGGATTCGGAGGGGAAGAGTCCTGATGAAGCAGAGCTGGAGAGTGGCTGGGCTTGCCAGCGCTGCACGCTGCACAACACGCCAGTGGCCAACTCCTGCTCGGCCTGTGGCGGGCCACGCAAGCTCTCCCTGCCCAAGATCCCGCCAGAGGCGCTGGTCGTCCCTGAAGTCATCACCCCTGCTGGCTTTCACATGGCCCCCTGCACCCCGCAGCCTTTAGTCCCTGCAGAGATCTCTGATGGTGACACCGTGGCCACCCAGGGCCCCGTGGCTATGGAACAAGAGGCCCAGAAGATGCCAGCCTTCAGTCCCTTCTCCCCGGGGCTCCAGAACAACCCTGTGCCCCGAAGCCGCCGGGAGGTGCCCCCACAGCTGCAGATGCCGGGTCCCGACGCGCCGCAGCCTGGGGCTCAGAGCTCAGCGGGGCAGAAGGGCTCTCCGCAGGGTCAGCCCAGGGCCGCTCCGGCCACCCGCTTCCAGGAGCTGCTGTCCAACAAGCGGCTGAGTGTGCTGGAGGAGGAGATGGAGGTCAGCCCGTCCCACTGGAAGTGCAGCACCTGCTCCCTGCTCAACTCTGCCGGGGCCAGTAAATGCGAGGCCTGCAGCACCCAGAAGGGCAGCGACACCATCAATTTGGTGGGGGACTCTGTGAGATTCACCCCCTGCAGCCCCTCCAGCCCCGACTTCACCACCTGGTCCTGTTCCAAATGCACCCTCAAGAACCCCACCCTGGCCCAGAAGTGCAAAGCCTGTGGCTCCTCCAAGCTGCACGGCTTCCAGGAGCACGGCACGCAGGGCGAGCCGTCTCCCCGCTGCCCCGAGTGCGGGGCTTGCGAGAAGGGCAGCTGCTCCTCCTGCGGTGGCAAGGTCCCCTCTGCCCGCAAGGTCGCCCGCCTCTTCCCGTCCCAGCTGCCCGGTGCCCAGGACAGGCCGGGCCAGTGGGCTTGTCCTGCCTGCACCTTGCTCAACGAGCTGAAGGCCAAGCACTGCGTGGCCTGTCATACCCCGCAGCAGTACGTGGCCCAGCGCAAGGGACTCAAGCCCCTCAAGAGGAGGGAGAGCATGCATGTGGAAAAGAGGAGACAGACGGATGAAGGAGAGGCCAAAGCCCTGTGGGAAAACATCGTGACCTTCTGCAGGGAGGTGAGTGCGAGCTGAACTAGTCTGTCTTGTGGCTGGTCTCACTTGGAGAGGGGCCCCGTCACACCTCCCTGGGACATGGCTTTGCGCAGGCAGGCTGCCATTGTGTCTTTGGGCCTGAGGGTCGCAGAGAAGTTCACCTGCAGTGGCTGGATGTTGGGTGGTAACACTGAAATGTAGTATTTTAAATTGGTGGAAGATAATCTCTAGGGTGAAAGGGCCTCCCAAGGTGACCCGTTCAGTTCACTGTGGCCAAGGGTGAGGAACTCCTGCTAACTGGCTCATAATGATATTTTAAATCACTGAGAGAGAACAGCTGGGTTGAAGGGAACATTCCTAGGTGATCAGTCCATCTCCTCCCTGTCCAAGGGTGAGGAAGGCTGGGAAAGAATGCTTGCAGGTTTGCTGGTAGCAGTGGTGTTAGTGGGCAGCACTGCGATGCGGGTGGGTGCAGGAAATCGGAGGATGCTGCAGGCAGAGGCTCGGAGCACTGGCAGGAGTGCAGGCAGAGGACACTGCTGCCACTGCAGCTGCGTGTGAGCCTGGGATTATCAAGGTTTCCAAAGTCCTGACTTTGTGGCACTGTTTGTCTGTCCTGGGGCTTCTCAGCCTGCTGGTTTTGGTGGTTGTGAATGCACAGCTGCACCTGCAAATGGCTTGCCCCTGCTTGCAGAAGGACAGCTGAGGTTTAGCTGTATCCTGGCTCCAGGTGAGGGTCTCAGGAGTGTGTGCTAGTGCCCTCCCCTCCCACTGTGAAGTGTCTGGCTCAAACAGCGTTCTGGTGCCCATATTTTTTCCCTGAGTGGCATAAGATGCTCCTGCAAATGCTGCTCTCTCTCTGCCCTCCTTCTGGGGCAAGCCTCCAGCTCTTCTGGACCAGATGGAAAGGGAGTTGCAGTCCCATTCTGACGTAGAGACAAGGCTCTTCCCGCTCGGGCCAAGGGGTGCTTCCATGGCTGCGTCTCCGCTGCGCAGACCGGTGACCATGGAGGTGTTTGACGTGAGGAGGAAGCTGCTGAGTGATTCTCTTTTGGGATTGTTTTTTGTTCTAATCGCTGTGTCCATCTTTAGTAGACCTGGGTGTCTTTATAGCAGAAGGACCTTGATTCTGCTTATCCCCCCCCTTTTAAGCAAGTGAAGAGCCTCTTCTGTAGGCAGGGAGCATCTGTTGTATCCAGTGGAATCAGGCCTGAAGGATGAATCCGGAGAGATGGCCAAGTTGAATTAGCAGCTCGCCACTGCCAAAAGGAGAAGGAGTCGTCCTTGCCCCATCCCACACAGCTCTCCCTCAGAGCCTTGGCTGAGCCCATCCAGCTCGCCTGGCAGTAACAGGCTATTAGATCAGCGTGGGCTGTCTCCTGAAGCTTCCACTAAACCTAAATCACTGCTGTTTTGTGATGCTGTTTGTGGTAAGTCAAAGGCTCTGCAGGCGTGAGGAAGAGCTGGCAGCAGTGGTGGGACAGTGCTGCTCCCTTGCTGTGTCTCTCTCCTCTCCCTGCATGCCTGCAACCTCCAGCAGCAGCCAGGGGATTTCTGTCCAACTAATTACCCCTGTTCAGGCTGGCATGTCAGGCAGCCTCAAAGCTTCCTTCTGGCTGCTGTGTTTCATGGGCGCTGTGCTGCTTAGCCTTCCCCCGGAGGAGAGCGTCAGGCTGGCCAAATCCTCTGCCTGTTGTCTCTGCATGTTTGGGGAGCAGCTCGCCTCGTGGCAGTGCTCTCTGCAGGGATTTCTGCCTCCTCCACTGTTCCGGCAGCGCCTTTCCCAGCGCTTCTCAGAGCCTGGCACCCATTTTTAGCTTTATTCTTTCCCATCTGTCTGGGAGGAGAACAGGGCTGACCTCTTCCCCTCTGCACAGGGCTGCTGCTTCCTGTCTTGTGCTGTCCCTGGTCTTGCTCATCCCCGTCTCACGCTTTTTTCTCTCGTCTGATTCAATGTCCTTCCCCTTTCTGAATAACAGTGCGTGTCAGCAGGTACGGCATGTTCTGCAGAGCCAGAAGCACAACCCAGGACTCTTGCTGTCTATGCCTGCTCTGGCACTTCTGCCTGCAGAGCCTTCTGTTTGCAGATTTATCCCCTTGCAGGACAAACATGCAGGGCTCCTTGTCTGGCACCGTCTATGAGCAGGCTCACTGCTACCCTGGGGACTGTGTAAGTGCCTGGCAAAGTGTCCGCTAAGTGTCCTGCCCAGCCAGTGCTCCCAAGTCTGTCACAGAGGCAAGGCTTGGTGGCATTTGGAAGTGTGTACTCTGAAATACGTAGTGCCAGCTGCACCCTCGAGCGAGGATCAGACGCTCTCCTTGAGAAAGGCAGCAAAGCCTAGGGACATGTCCTTTTTGGTCTGCGTTAGTATTTGAATGGTGACAGTTATTAGCTGGAAAACACTCTTCTGCAAAGTAGAAGGTGGAAGTGGTAATTGAGACACTGCGTAGGAAAAGTTCACATGAGTGAGTCAAGACTGCAACAGTAGAGGAAGGGCAAATACTAGCTGGGTGTATATAGAAGCTCATTTAAACCAGAGAAAGAAGTTAATTTCATTTAATTAACAGTAACAAAGAAATCCTGGTTCTTACTTTACCCTGTGTTAAACTGTCCAAAAAAGCCATCCTTCTCCTGTTGGTGAAGTTCTGTGCTTCCATCCTACGTCTGCGGCCTATGGCGCACACAATACCTATGGGATTATCTGCTGTTTGATCTGTCCTGTTTTATTCAATACTTACTAGCAGGTGGACTCGGACTCAGGATACCCTCGCTCCAGAATCCCCAGTTTGGAGTTGGGCTGAATGTGGTTGCGAAAGGTGCCCCTAGCATCCTGCCAAGCCCGGCGTGCTCTCTGCGGAGCTGGGCTGTGCCAGGGGCTGGGGCAGCAGAGCCTGGGGCTGCCCCGAGCGGCTCAGCTCTTAGCTCGGGCTGAAGAGTGTTTGGTTGCCGGATGCTTCCTCACAGGCTTGCTGCTCGTGTGCTTTGCCACTTGTAGAGTCGGCCAAGGTCCCCTGTGGTCCAGGTTTTGGCACCAGCATGAAGTGTGAGACGTTCCCTTTACGGGGAGGTTCCTGTAAAACACAAAAAGGCAGATTCAAGATGCAGTCGGGAGCGCGGAGGGGTGAACCGACTCATGGCTTTCCAAGCCAGACCCATTCCCAAAGGCCCGGGGGAGCTGTGTGCGCCACACAGCTGCACACTGATGCTGTCCTTGCCTTTTGCTCTCGCAGAACAAAGTCAATTTTGTAGATGACAGTTTCCACCCTGGGCCCAAATCTGTGGGATTCCCGGAAGGCGACAGCGTGCAGCAGAGGGTGAAACAGTGGCTGCGACCCCACGAAATCAACTGTAGCATCTTCAAAGACCGATCGGTGAAGTGGTCAGTCTTTCGGACACCCAGGCCCTCGGATATCCTTCAGGGACTGCTGGGAAACTGCTGGTAAGGAGGAGAGAGCTGGGGTGACACCCTCCTGCCCCTTCCCCTTTTCCCCCATCATCCAGGTTCGGATCGGACCCCTCCACCTTACCCAACCCCATTTACACCCCAGGCGCGTGCTCATCCTCTGCCTCGCCCCTTACCAAGCCACCCCCGGCGCTGCGCGGCTGGGCAGGGGCATGGCCCACGTGCTGCCCGCCCGTGCCCCACTGAGCGTGTCCGCGTCCCCTCGGCAGGTTCCTGAGCGCCCTGGCCGTGCTGGCCGAGCGGCCGGAGCTGGTGGAGAGGGTGATGATCACACGGACACTGTGCCCCGAGGGTGCCTACCAGGTGCGGCTGTGCAAGGACGGCACGTGGACCACGGTGCTGGTGGACGACATGCTGCCGTGCGATGAGTGCGGGTACCTCCTCTTCTCGCAGGTCAGCGGCACCGAGGGGGTGGGCAGCGCTCCAGGGCAAGGGGCTTGTCCCCAGCTATCCCAGGAACGGCAGTGGGGTGGGAAGGGAGACGGCTGTGGTTCACATGGGGCACCTACTGTGGGCTGCATCAGGAAGGGTGACGGGTGCTTTTTGCTGCACCCTGAGGCCAGCTGAGGTCTTTGACGCCATTATGTAAACCTGCTTTAGGTCCCTTTTGGCCTTTTCCAGGCTGCAATGGAGAAGTTTCTTTTGCAGTTGTTATTCCATCACTGCTCTCTGCATTGCAGGCCGATTCACTAGCAGGGGAAGACATCTTTATTCTGCACAGCAAAAGAAAAATATTTTACCTCTGTGTTTTTGCACTGAGAGAGGCAGAGAAGGGCTGGGTGAAAGTTGTTTCTTTCCTCTGCAGGAAGGCCTGGCAGCTTGGCTTTGCTGAGGAGGGGCTGTGGAGAGGGAGGGGATCGCACAACAAAGCAGCCTGTTTCGAGCCAGTGCCCAGTGGCTCAGCACACTCGGGTGGCATCTGCTAGGATTAAAGCAGCTCCCTGAGCCTCTCTGGGACGTCACTGCGCATTCTGCCCTGCCTGCCAGGCCCAGGGGCGCTTGCTGGGATCATTTCCATGAAGGAGACTGAGAACGTCTTTATTGAAACTCAGACTGCAAAATCTGCCAAACAAACTGAAGTGCTGCTGTCAGGAGGAGAGACAGGGACCTGGGACCATTGGGTTTGACTTTGTTCTGCAAATCCAGATCCTGTTTTAAAACACACACAGCCCCAAGCTGAGCTGTAGAGGCACGCAGACAGTGAGGACAGGACTCTGGGGAGACAGGGCCTGGAGATGATTACTCAGGGAACCTTAATGCTGGTGCAGCTTGCAGTGTCCCCGGCCTGAGCGCATCTCCCCGCAGCGTGGAAGTGGCCTGGACTTGGGGCAGTAGCTAATTGCATCAGAGCTAATGACACGAGGCAGCAGAGCCTCAGCTGTCCTGAGGCCTGCCTGACCCCTGCTCTGTGTGTTACAGGTTTGGCACTGCAGGGACGCTGTTAGAGAAACTTCGGAGAGGGGAAGGAAATGGAGTCTGCGTCTGCATTTTGCCTTATGGTAGACAGAATCCAGTCAGATGCAATTCTTTATTTTCAGCGTAGAATTTACCTTTCTTGTCTTGTTTTTTTCTTTTCCATCCAAATTTCCTCTCTTATGAATTTCAAGTCTGCATTGTTTTTTTTTGAAAATTGAAGCTTTTCACATTGGCTGGGCTTGCCTTTTCCTTTGTTTCCAGATGCACCTGAATCATGAGATTTTTCTGCAGTGTTTAGTTGTGTGAGCTGAATGTGGGGGCTAAAAGAGGAAAGCTAGAGAGTTTTAAAAATAAAGGAAAATCAGTGGCTGCATCTCAGGCAGAAGTAAACAACATGGATTTTGTTGAGTGGGGGACTCAAAAACGAACCAGAGAAATGCATTTCCAAGCCTTCTTTATCCATCAGAAAGCTGTCTTCACTGCCTTCCTTTCCTCTCCCAACTCTGGGCTGCCACCTGTGAGTCACACACAGTCACACATGCACCAGTGCTTTTCCCCTGCTGCCCTCCCAACACAGGGTGCCGGAGCATCACCAACTGAACCTAATTTGGTTGGAGACATGGAGGCCACCAAATGTCTCCTTGCCTTCCGTGATCGTACGCTTGCAGCCTTCCACATCCCCCTCTTCGCTCCTTCATCCCCAAGAGGCATCTCCTTCCAGGCTTGGCCATACCCAGGACAAGCGGTCAAGCGTCACTGGTGACTGCACCCTGCAGCACGCTGAGGACCCGCAGCAGTGGCTTGGACAGAGCTGTGAAGGCTGCGCCCTTAGCCTGTGTTGACGGGGCTGAGGAGGCTTCATAAACCTCTGGGTACATTAATGCAGCTTCTGCATTTCTTTATGAATCCGTACTCAGCCTAGCCGTGCCAAGAGTAATAGCCTGGCACCGGAGCAAAGTGACTCCAGGGAGTTTCCCCCTGCAAAAACACATCTCGTTCCCTCTTGCTGCTGTCCCTGTGATAGAGCTAGAGGAGTTTGCCTGTCTGCCTAGGAGTTTTTGGAGCTTGTCCTTGAAACAACCTCTTAGTTCCATGGGTGAAATCTGATCGGTCCCACAGCTGTGTGTGCTCTAGGCAGCCTCTTCCACCAAAGGTGTGTTGTTTTTTATTTGCAGTAGTGTGTGAGTGAAAGCCAGCTGTTCCAGATGTGCTCAATACCCTCTTCCATTACTGAACACTTTTAAATCTAGATTGATGTGAACGGAAGGGACCATTAGCTTACTGGGTAGAAACCCACCTCTGGCTGCCTGGGTGCCCCAGGGTGCAGCTATGTTGGCATCCAGACACTTTACACATCAACTCCAGGACATTTTCCCGAGGGGGAATTAAACCGTGCAGACAAAATGTTGAATGAGCAGTGAAGGGGGTCACCTGCAGCCTCATGCGGATGAGCTCCTGGTGGCTTGGCCTTGCAGTTCCTGTCCCTGCGTCTCCTGCTGCCACCTGGGGACTGGCAGGGGTGGGTGAGCAGGGCTTTGCCAGGTCTGCATGTGCTCCCCTTGCTTTTTATCTCCTGCCTGGGGTGGTTTGTGACGTGTTTCTGTCTCTTTCCCCAGGCCCAGAGGAAGCAGCTGTGGGTCGCCCTCATTGAGAAGGCGCTGGCCAAGCTTCATGGTTCGTACTTTGCCCTCCAGGCGGGGCGTGCTATCGAAGGCCTGGCTACACTAACGGGTGCCCCCTGCGAGAGCCTGATGCTGCAGGTCAGCTCCACTAACCCTCGCGAGGAGCCCATTGACACTGACCTCATCTGGGCCAAAATGCTGAGTTCTAAGGAGGCTGGGTAAGACGAGGCAGGAGGGCACTGTGGCAGGAGCATGGACACTCGGAGAGGGGGGCAAGGGGGGCCGCTGTCATCTGCAGAGGCTCAGTAACGCTAGTGCGTTACTTGGGGTGGGGTCCACCACACTTGGCCTTCGTCTGAAGTGTTGACAGAGCCCCCCCTCTAAGCTCTGTGAAGTGGTGTCTCTGTTGTTTGATTTTCATATGAAATTAAAATCCTGGTGAACTTCCCTGTGCTTGCTTACTGCTGTCTTACAGAAGTTTGGAAGTGGCTGACATCGAGCCCGCTTGCTTTGCTTTGAGTCTTTTGTATTGTGAAGTGCTGGACCCTGCACGTCTCCCACCCATATGCTGGCCATACCCGGGCATTAGTTCAGTCTATAGGAGACAAAGCAAAAGTTAAATCCTCTTGTTCATCACTCCAGCAGGAAGAATGAGAGGGCAGTTAGGTTCCTGGACTTTGAACAGCGGAAATCAGAGTGATTTGTGTTGGGATGCCTGAAGGCAGGGTCACTCCTGCCAGCGTGCAGTGTGGGGTCACAGCTGGGACTGTGCTGCGAGGGGGGCTGATGCATCCCAGTGCATGGTGTCTCCCCAAGCCTGGTCCGTGCAGACCTCCCATCCCAAATGGCCTTTCCTCACTGCTGTGGAACGGGCCCACTGTCTGCAGTGCAGAGGCAGTTGTACCATTTTCCTCTCCCCATGGCCGGAGCCCTGCCATCCATGAGCATCGCCCTTGGTAGGACCCTGGGGCCCGGCACAAAATGGGTGAGGTTTGGCCAAAGCTCCGCTGTGCATGTACAGAGCTTCCAGCCCTGCAGGTGGGAAGAGGTGGGGGATTCAGCAGGGTGAGGACAGCTCTGCACTGTCTGGTGTTATTCGGAAGTCAGCCGAGTGCCCTGATTTGTGAGCACTGCCCAGAGAAGCTCACCGTGGAGCTCAGCACAAAGCTGAGGGGATAGAGGGAGCTCACTGCTGCCCAGGCAGAGCTATGGTCAGCGGGGCCAGGGCCCTGCTCCAGGGAGGTTTGCAGTGTGGTTGCAGAGAGGACATGCAGGAGCCTGCTGGGGGGAGCCTGTCCTGCGCCTCGAGCGGTGGGGACGAGCTCCCCGCTGTGCCTTGCAGGACACCGAGCTGTCTCCTCTGCAGGTTCCTTATGGGTGCATCCTGTGGTGGGGGCAACATGAAAGTGGATGACGTGGCCTACGAGAGTATGGGTCTCCGTCCACGGCACGCCTACTCCATCCTGGACGTGCGGGATGTCCAAGGCTTCAGGTGAGTACAGGGTGGAGGCTGGCATAGTGCAGCAGATGTCCTGCCAACAGCCTGGGAAGAAATTCTCCTTTCTCCTGAGCCTCTGACACCGTTGTTCCCTGTCCCCCCAGGTTACTGCGGCTCCGAAATCCCTGGGGCCGCTTCTCCTGGAACGGCAGCTGGTCCGACGAGTGGCCCCACTGGCCCACTCCCCTGCGTCACGACCTGATGCCCCATGGCAGCAGCGAGGGGGTCTTCTGGATGGAGTACAGCGATTTCATTAAGTACGGTAGCACCCAGGAGGTGGAGGCTGTGGGGTGGGAGCAGGCAGCATGACCAGGGGGGCTGTGGGGTGAAACTGCCTCATGGGCTGCTTCATTTGGGGTCATGGGGACCCCTTTGCTCAGGGGAGGCAAAGCCCCAAAAGCACAGGGCGGCGAGCAGCAGTGGGGCCCTGGGGCTGCACCTCCCCTCCCAGTCCCTTCGCAGGAGGGGTGAGAAAGAAAATGGGACATGGGGACAAAATAGGGCAGGCAGGGCCAGGCATCCCCAGAGGGGTGCGGGTGACAGCCAGGAGCCGCAGGCACTGGGACACGTGAGCTGCAGCACGCTGGGGCACAGGGCAGAGCAGTGCACCCACAGACAACCCCACCGGCACTGAGCCCAGCTTCCCCACAGGTATTTTGACTCGGTGGATATCTGCAAGCTCCATTCGGACTGGCATGAGGTGCGTGTGCAGGGCATGTTCCCCAACAAGGCCAACGGGCCAGTGACAGTGACATCGCTGACGGTGCTGGAGCGTGCCACCCTGGAGTTTGCCCTCTTCCAGGAGGGCAGCAGGTGAGCTAGGCAGTGTGAGGGCTGCAGGCAGCAACCTGGACCTGGGAGAAACACCTGGGTGTGTGACGAGGTTGTCCCCATCACACCTCTTCACCCCGTGCCATCCCGGGGGATTGCAGAACTTGGGGATGATCCTCCAGTGGTGTTTCTCCGATCCTCATGGCTCGTGTTTTAGCCAAAACCCGAGCCTGGGCACCAGTTCCTGGGACAGCCCCCAGGGCAGCAGGAGGACTCTGGATCTGCCATCCTGCCCGTGTCCTCCACACGCTCTCTGGGGCAGCACTCGGGTGACGTGTGACCTTTCTCCCCCTCCTGGCACAGGCGGTCGGACACGGTGGACAGCCACTTGCTGGATCTGTGCATCATGGTTTTCCGGGCCACCTTCACCAGCGGCAACAAGCTGAGCCTGGGCCGGCTGATGGCTCACAGCAAACGGGCCGTCAAGAAGTTTGTCAACTGCGATGTCATGCTGGAGCCGGGCGAGTATGCCGTCGTGTGCTGTGCCTTCAACCACTGGAGCGCCGTGCTGGCAGGCCCCGCTGCTGCACAGGGTGAGCAGCTGGGAGCCCTTCCTGTGGCGATGCTGGTGGAGATATTGGAGGAGGCAGAGGCAATAAAGCCCTTGATCTTCACTGTGGGAGACCTGCTGGGGGTGGAGGTTGCCCATACGTGCAGCAACTGAGTAACTCCCTGCTCTTGTGGGCTGGGGGCTTGGGGATATTCTCACTGATCTCCTCTTCCACTGTGTGTTGTCCTCTCTGCAGCATCCAGTCCCACCAGCAGCCGGCCAGCCACCGATTACTCCAGCTATATCCTGGCTATCTACAGCTCCCGCCTGGTGATGGTGGAGCAGGTGGAGGCGCAGCCCACCACGCTGGCAGATGCCATCATCCTGCTGACCGAGAACAAGGGCGAGCGCCACGAGGTGGGTGCAGTGGCACAGGGCAGGGGCTGGCCTGCCCATGGCTGCGGCGGGGAGGGGGACGATGGTGCCAGTGGAAGCCCAGACCCTGCCTCTGCTGCGTCCTCAGTCTAGCAGGAGCTGGGCAGGCTCTGGCTGCCACCCAGCCCCTCTCTGCCCCATGGTTGCCCACCCCTTCACTCCCTGGGGCAGCATGGGGTTCCCCAGCGTGTGGGCAGTGCTTGGCTGGAGGGGGAAGATGCTGGCCCAGGGGACGAGATTCAGAGGCGTGGCTGCCCCGAGGGTTCGTACCCCTGACAGTGCCGTTTGCCCCAGGGCCGCGAGGGGATGACATGCTACTACTTGACGCACGGCTGGGCAGGGCTGATCGTGGTGGTGGAGAACCGGCACCCCAAGTCCTACCTGCATGTCCAGTGCGACTGCACCGACAGCTTCAATGTCGTCTCTACGCGTGGCAGCCTCAAAACACAGGACAGCGTCCCTCCCCTGCACAGGTCTGGGGTAGGCAAGGGCGGGAGGAGCTGGTTGGCATGGGGCAGGCGCATGATGGCACCGAGGGGTGCTGGTGGGGGGCTGGGGGCAAGGCAGAGCCCGGGGTAGGGGGGGAGACGTGGGCAGAGGTTTGCCGTGTGTGGCCAAATGCTGAGCCCCACTCTCTCTGCAGACAGGTGCTGGTGATCCTCTCCCAGCTGGAGGGTAACGCCGGCTTCTCCATCACCCACCGCCTGGCGCACCGCAAAGCCACCCAGGCCTTCCTCAACGACTGGATGTCAACAAAAGGCACCCACAACCCGCTGCTCACGCCCGAGGTCGCCGGGCTCCACGGGCCCCGGCCGCTATGACGAAACGCCGCCCCCTCCCTGCTCCTCTCCCCCATTATTTTCACCGAGCCTCTGGCCTGGGGTCGCCCCCTCAGCTGTCAGCACTGAGCTGCGGGGCAGAGCCAGAGCATCACCCCGAGCACTTTGCCCTGCACCGCGGGGCCGGGGTGAGCTCTCAGGGCCAGGACCGGCTCTGCCGGCTGCCCCCCGGCAGTGCTGGTCCCCCCACGCACTTTATGAGGAGAGGCTGGGGGCACGGGGCCATCTCAGGATCCCACCTGCCCCACACCCTGCTGGGGCCGGTGCCCTCGGCCTGCCCCGGGCATGCAGCGTGGCAGCGGGGGATTGCGGGAGAGGGGGGGGCTGGAGGTTGCTGTCAGTGCCCTTCCCAGGCACCATGCTCAGGACTCTGCCCCCTCCCGTGGCGCCAGGGCCCTGGCGCTGCAAAAAAAAGAATATACCTCTGATGTCTGTCCGTCTGTGTGACCCTCCGTTTGTCCCCGGGCCCTTCCCACCTTCTTGTCCCCCCCCTCCTTGTCTGCTGCCAGGACTGAGTGGGCACACAGGTACCGTAGCCAGGCCGGGGGTGCTGGGGCTGGGAAGGAGTGGGCACCGGGTTGTTGCAGAAAGCTGCTGCTGTTGGATTTCACCGCACCTTGGGGTGAAATGAAGACATGCACTTCCCTGCCTCTGCTCCGGGGTGGGGAGCAGGGCTGCCGGGTGGTGCTCGGTCCCCCCCTAACTCATCGCAGTGTTACTATGCAAAGGCGGCCGCTGGAAGCAGCGCCTGGAGAGAAGCCATGCATCCCCCAGCAGGGCCCTGTGGGATCTCCCCCCACCTCCCTGTGCCCTGCGGAGGCAAGGGGCGAGGGGCAGCGGTGCCATGGGGCCGCAGGGACAGAGCTGGGGTCCAGCGAGCAGCTCCCACAGGGTGGCTTTGCCACGTTGCCATGCCCCAGGGAGAGGGGAAGCGATTCTGGGGGGCAAGCGGTGAGCCCCATCCTCCAGAGGGATGGCAGGCAGCGCAAAGCGAAGGCTCGTGAAAGCCGTGGGTGCCGCGGGGGCTCCGTGGTGCGGCTGACCTTGTGTCCGTCCGGCTTGGCACGGGTGTGCGTGTGTGTGCGCGTGTGCTGGGGTCCACCAGTGCTGCCCCCCCAGGGCCCACAGCTCCGGGGGCGGGGGGAGATGCTGGGGGGCTCCGTGCTGGGGGGCAACCTGCGGCAGCAGGGGCTGCGCGATGTTTGTCCAGCATGTCCGTCTGTCCCCTCCCAGACCTGAGCTGCGGCGTGGGCAGGGGCTGGAGGCTGCTGAGCCGGGCTCTGGCTGTAGTTCTTTCTGTTTGTTGCTCTGTTTTCCCCGCTCCTTCCTCCTCAGGACGGTGTGTCCTTCACTTTTTCTCTCTGTCTTTCTGAGCTGTGAATATTTTTAACCCTGTAAATACTGTCCAGCTCTTAAGAAACATAGGATATTTTATCAATTGTAAATCAGATCAGTAATCCCTGTATGATACGAATTATCCATGGGTGGTTTTCAAACTCAGGTTCTGACGGACCAAATAAAGTTTTGTTTTTTACTGAAGCTGCGTGCTTTCGCCGTGCGCTGGGGCCGCCGGCGGTGGTGTCAGCCACCACTGGGGGTGAGATGCCGGGGGCCGAACGACCCTTGAAGCCACTTCGGGGCTGGTGTTGGGGGAATTGCGGTCACTGGGGTGCTGGGGCCGGGCTGAGCAACCCCGGTGCAGGGAGCGGCGGAAACGGAGCCGCAGCAGCGGCCGGGAGGGGGCAGCCGCTGCCCGCGGAGGCTCCCGCCGGGGCCGGGGCCGGGGAGCGGGGCCTGTGCCCCTGCTCTGCCGCCTTCGCCCGGATCCTCCGAG